>CM061042.1:4514477-4598850 GCA_030762985.1 Adelphocoris suturalis | reverse complement strand
ATAGGGAACAGCTGCCGGTTACAGGTAGACATTTTTCACGTCTGCGCATGTGAATATTGTCATTCGATCACGAATATCAGTCTAAACTGAGGCACGGTATAAGTCTCTCATCTTCGACCTAATATATATTCACACCTCAAAAGAATTGAGGAATCACTTTTCCTAGTAGACGTCAGAGACCCTATGTCATCGGACAAAGTTCACATTGTATCTCATAGTTAGGTACCTAATGGAGATGGGATGCACCCTGTTCTTTTTGATTTATCTCACACACTGAGAAAGACCAGCGTTACCAAGCATCGACTTGAGCCAAAACAGAATGAAATCTGAAAGTTTTTCTCAAAAGAAGTAACCTCCTCCCCCCTAATTATTTCCCACAATTTTTGAGGTATCGAAGTGAAACTTGGAAAGTGTTTATGGAGTGCGTGATACTAAGTTTTAAGCAAATTAAAATCAGAATGATGCTTCATTTCAAAGATTTTTTAGTGCTGAGCACGATGGTGAATGGTGATGACGGTGATGAATTGTGATATCTTATTCCGTTCTCGGGTTAAGGCTGATAACCATGAAGAAGCGCGATTCATTCTGTTTTGGCTCAGTTAAGAACTTGATATCGCTAGCAAGTGTTTGAGGTTAAAAAAAAAAAAAAGTGCCAAGTTGGGTTTGGCACATAGCTTCCTGGTTTACCTATCACCTTCTTCCAACTATCATCCAAATTTAAGCGAACTCGAACGACTAGAGAGTGAAAAGATGGAATTAAGTTAGCGCATGCGCAGAATGAAGTATTGATTTGGCATAAATGAAACTAATAGGGGACCACCTTACGCGCGCATTCTCTGACAATTTCATCGAAATCGGATGAGAACAGTGGAAATTAGGGTCGTTACAAGGATTTCACATAGGCGCATGCGTAGTACGGTAGCTATTAATGATGCAATCATGTTGAAATTCATATGGGATGATCAAATCGTCATCCCCCAACTATCATACAAATTTGAGCGAGATCGAACGACTAGGGCGTGAAAAAAATGGAGCATAATGGAATTTATGTTTACTCATGCGCTGAGTGGAGTATTGATTTCGCAACAATGAAATTGATAGGGGACCGTCTACACCCTAGCCCGCACATTCCCTAAAAATTTCATCCAGATCGGATGAAAACTGTGGAAAATAAGCTTGTTACAAGGATTTCATATTGGCGCATGCGCAGTAGTTATTAATGATACAATCATGTTGAAATTGATATAAGATGATCAAATTGTCATCCCCCAACTATCATACAAATTTGAGCGAGATCGAACGACTAGGGCGTGAGAAAATGATGCTTGGTAGAATTTACGTTTGAGCATGCGCAGAGTGAAGTATTGAGTCAAGAACGATGAAACTGATAGGGGGTCCACTACTCCCTAGCTCGCACGTCCCCTAAAAATTTCATCAAAATCGGATGAAAACTGTGGAAAATAAGCTTGTTGCAAGGATTTGTGGACATAGTCACAAACACACACACACTCATGGAACCAAAGTTGTTCAGAATGGTCTGTAAAATGCGAGTGGAAAATTTTATTTGGGAGGCCAAAAATGTTTTTCTCCCGAAAGTGAAAACAATGCTTCACCTAATCGTGTGATACAATGTGGTCCTTTTGTCTGAAGGAAAAGTGATGCCTTAATTCTTTTGGGTGATATTCCACCCAATACTTATTTATTTTTTGTTTTATTTTTGAAGTTCTAAAATTAGATTATATTTTTTTCATCAACTTCGGACAAGGTATTTGTGATCTAGACTTCATAGAAAAATGGATATCGCACTACCGGGTAGCTGTAAACTTTTCATATGAACGGAATTTCATGCATTTCGAACATATCCCGGCTGATAAAAAGAGATAAAGAAAAGGTCCTGTCATGGATCGTGATCATATGAGTAAATTTTCTTAAATTATCATTTTAAAATTAATGCTAAAATGTTTAGAAATTTGAGCACTTGAGCGCAAAGAAGTGATTCAACTGTCAATTTTATGGATAAATAACTTTTCAATAAAAAATATGACTGGAAAATCAAGCTACCAGATGGGACAGTTTGATTCTGTATATATTAGTGTAGCCTGAATATATGTTAGTGACAAAATAAGATTTGTTCATAGTGTGCCACCCAGCCTGAACAGTTTGCCGGCGGTTTTCAGCAAACCAAGCCACGCCCATCCCTAACCATCCATCGGGTACTGCTTCAACTGAAAGCTGTAGGGCGTGGCAGGGTTGCCAACACAACAGAAGGGAATGTTATTTTTTGTCTGAGTTGGTCTAATCAGCAAGATCAATCTGGCATCAGTCTTCTGAATCTGGACATTTCAATGTCAGAAAGTTAAAAACACGAGAAAAAAAAATCTTAAAAATTCAATAACTCGAAAACAAAGCATTGAAAAAATCTCTAAGAGGAACTTCCGATCAGAAATGAGCTCCACAATCGACCCTTGTAGTTTTTACCATTGGGTTTTGGAACACCCTATGTAGAAAGTATGAAAAAGTCCAGTCATGCAGCATGACCCCATGAGCGAATTTTTGAATAAATCTTCGACATTTCAGTCGCTATTGATCGTGTAGAGAAATTTTAGTTTATGATTTTGATAGACAAACATGGAATCAAATTATTAAAAATAATTAGGAGGTACTCATACTTTTATTATTATTAAACTAATCTTGTAGATTTAAAGACGCATGGTTCTAGGATTGGTTATACAGGGATACTTCCATAAGAGTAGTTCAATCTGAATTTGGACAATGTTTCATGCAAATATTACCGATTTTTACAACTAGCGAACGGCATTATTTCGATTTTTGACTGATTTTTTAAACTGTTTGAAGATTGTTTGAAGTTTCTAGCACAATTCGTCTGGAATGACACATACATACATACATATATACATACATACATAAAAAAATGAGTTAAACTTCAGAATATGATTCAGAATGGCCTGAAACGGATTTCTGCATAAAATTTTTTCAAAAATTCACATTCTACAAAATTTGAGGCGAGAGCAATAGCTTAATTTTCTTCAAAAATTCGCTAAAAGTGTTAAAATCCAGTAATCGTTTCAAAGTGCCTCAATATGGATTTTCATGGGGAGAATTTCGGAAAATTTGTATTCCTAAATTTTTGAAGCCATTGCAACAATTCTTCGTTTTTACCGAAAATTTGTTAAAAGTAACGTATTCTGTAAGCTAAACTTATTGAAATGTGGTTTTCCTTTGACAGGTGAGAAGTCTTATGCCTGTCATAGCTGCGACTACCAAACTAGTAGGCCTGATCATCTGAATAGACACTTACTCAGACACTCAGGTATGTTTTTGTTATTTCGTTATAGTATAACACTGACATTATTGTCTGATATCAGCAGTAGACCAGGGCTGTCACACTAACACAATGTTTGGGAAGGGAGGGAAGCTCAAAATTTCCAAACTGCTGAGAATGAAAATTCCAAGCTTTTAAGACTACAAATTCTATCTAGATTCTTATTATTATTTGTTTTGTTTTGGTAAGAATGTATGTTTAACTTTACTTTCATCAATACCTTAATAACAGATCCCTTAATATAGAAATTAATAATAGAAATTAATAGACACAGCAAAGTTCTAATCATGCAGTACTATCATATTAGCGAATTTTCTTAAATTACCTTTTTATGGGGGGCCCCCCCCCCCCCCCCCCCCAGTGTTGGGCATAATCTTATCGTCAAATACGAATACGATTGTAACTGCGATAATTATTCGTTGATTCTGAGTCAACTGCGATTATATTCGTATTCGAGTAATCGTATTCATCTGTCGGCAAAAACCCATAAAATTGCGTCACAGTCATCAGTTTCAGTAGGGCGTCCCTCCTATAATATGCGAAGCCTTGCTAATATTACCTAGCTTCGGAGGGACGTCCTTAAAGCGAATTAAACGATTGGAGCCCAGCCTATTTGTCTCGAATCTATTTCAATTGGACGTCCCTCTGGTTGTTTCGTGTAATCGCCGATAGACGAATATGATTACATGAATATGATTACACGAATACGAATATAATCGCAGTTGACTCAGTATCAACGAATAATTATCGCGATTACAATCGTATTTGTATTTGACGATAAGATTATGTCCAACACTGTCCCCCCCCCCCCCCTCCACTACCTCTAGACCAAATTCCAGGAATTAGCCACCATGTTTGCTGTATATATAGGTATATCTGAAATTTATCGTTTTATTGACAGGTGAGAAGCCCTATGCCTGTGATAGGTGTGACTACCGAGCAAAACAGCCTGGTGCCCTCAAAAGACACTTGAAAATCCATACAGGTTTGTTTAGGCTATTTCCTAATTGAATAACACTATCCATTATTCATTGTGCTTGCTGAATATAGTGAAATTTGTCGTTTCATTTGGTATTGAAAACAACGAGATTTACTCAACTGTAAAACAGATATATACAGTGGGCCCCTCCTAGTGCGATCGCCTAGGGCCAACTCATTTCGAAAACACTAAGCGGGTAATAACAATACCCATTGAAAAAATAAATAAATAAAATGGATATGTATGTACATAAATATGTACAGATTGTATGTATTTTTCTTTGTTTTTTGCTATTGATCAATTAATTTTGTACATATTCTTATATTTATATTGCATTTGGTTGAACTTGGTTGAAAATGGTTGACCTCTCTGGTAATTCACCAAATGAAACCCTAGGGACAATAGTTAGCTCTCAACCAAGGGAATGTTCGTCTATCTTACAGACTAATACATGATGTATGTAGATGTATAGGAAAACTCTAAGGGTGTGGTTATTTTGGGCCCCAAGCACGGGAGCCTGGTGGCTTATTGTACTTTTCTGAGAGTTTTGCGTTTAATCAAAGAGATTCAGCCCTCTGGTGAGAGATGTGAGTCCTTAGATTTATATTCAACAATAATTTATTGAAACCATAATTGTTAAACATAAACAAACAATGTCAACTTGCGACGTATAAAACAAAAACAAAAATTCGACGTAACTAAAACCAACAAAATGACGAAAATTAAAAGAAAACAGGGTTTTTTTTTTTTTTTTTAGTCGCGGAGAAGAGGCAAAGGTGCGCCATCCTCCATGCCGGGTCCCATTGATTCATTATCCCTTACTCTGTAACCTCTCACATTTTTTCTGACACCTCGGAGTCGTAAGGACACTGCTCTTATTACAGAGAACTGTATTTTTGTTCGAATCCAACCAGCTATCTGTGATTTAGGCTTGTTCCACTTTTCACACAGAACTGCAATTAATCTCTTGGTGAATTGATGGAATTCTCTGTGAGGGACACCTTCACAAGAGCAAATTAGTGGAGTAAATGAACCTCTCAGATCTTCTGCGGCTGTGTTATACTTTTGATGTTTCTCCCTGGAGGCGTGTTCAGCGACGTCGTGTCAGGTTTGGGCAAGGTAAGAGGGTGCGTTGGCATTGATTATGTGATTGTCGAAAAAAGCAACCCTCTCCTATCCCAAACCCCTTGCACTTTGATGTCAGCTACCGAACCGGTACACCTGTCTGTAGCCTCTTTGAGTATTGGTTCCACCACAACTCTCTGCCATCCTAAGCTGGAAAGCCTGGCACATTCATTTGATTTATTGTTCGCTTCGAAAAGACATCATTGGGGTTTGTGCCCCAAAGAGTTCAAATCTGCGATAGGTGAGTGCAGGGCACTCGAAGATTATGTGGGATACTGTTTCGTCTGTCTCCTCGCATAGTCTGCACAGGGTTGAACTTTGCGTGACCCCTATGCGGTGTAGGTGGAAACGTAGAGGTGCAAAGCCGGTTATAAGACCAACTATTGTTTCAAGTTCCCTACGGTCTTTCCTGGGAAGTCCTTCAGTAAGTTTGGTGTTGGGTTCGGCTACTGTCTAATACATATGGGTTCCTAGTTCTGGTGAAGGACATACAGCAGCATTTATCGATGTGCATACCGTTTCTCCCACACTATTCCAGAAAATTCACTAATGCTTTTTGAAGACTGCTCAATTTGAAGCTGTGCTCAGTCGATCTAATTGGGCTGAATTGTTGGCTTCTCTTGCCTCCCCCATTAGTGTCCAGTAGTTTAACTTTTGCCTCTTTTGCCTGAAATAAAACCAACCGTTCGTGGCCTGAAAATCACCCTTTTCCATATTCCAGGTATAATAACGCTAAGCGAGATAATGATCACAATATTAGGGCATAATCCATTGTTATAATATACATGCTATTCGGTTCTGGCTTATTGACTACATCAAATGGGTGGTAACAGTATCCAGTTCTTATTAAACGGGACCCACTGTATTTGTGTGTTTTGAATTGAAACAAAGACTTGGAAACAGTCTGCCAAGTTGAATGACCAGTATAGCTTTCTCACATATTGTAATATGTGCGTACAGAATTGGTTAAAGAACAAACTACGACTTGAAGAGATTGAATGCAAAGTAATAGTGTGTAGACACAGTAATATTCAAAATCGGGCTATAGTTCATGTTTCCACATGCGCATACGGTACCATCAATCCAACGGCATTCACCATCAAAATTACCTACATTTATAATACGACGGAATTGTTAGGATATTTTTTAGCGGTTAACCCGCCCATTAGTCTTTAAGTGTTAATTAGCAGTAGTTTTGTGCATGTTCAATAGCTATTACTGAACAAATCGAAATAAAATACATATGTCATCATACTGGACCTTCCCAACAAATCCCCCGAGTTTGAACGAAACAAGACTGACAGCATGAGAATCAACGCAAATTCAAGTTTGCCCATAAGTACAGACTACTACGAATCCAAAGGCATTCAAATCCATAGGACATTAATTAGGGACTAACTTGCACAATTTTCTTTTTTTAAATTAATTGTTTCATTTCTGTATTACAATTCCTATATAGTACATATTAATTAATTAGTAATTACATTACTATATAGTAAGATAACAAACGAAATATAATAACAACATGAGGAAGACGCCGCTTGCAACTATACCTACCAGAGGGCTTCGTCCCGTCCTAACCAACTAGTGAACATCATCCAGCAGGACCGTCTACCACCCAGGCATCTGAGAACTTGTACGATTCCGGAATATTTCTGAATCCCTGTATATATACATAAGGTATCAATCTAGACGATTATGATGAAAATTCCGTTCTTGCACCAAAAAACCAACCGATCCAAAATAAAGGATGTGATTGTTGGAAAGCACATTTTCCGAAAAACTAATTTCCGCTTGATTTTTGCGTTTAAGAGCTAACAAAGGTTCATTATTAAAAATAATTAACCAAAATCGAGATCCCGCAAACTTTCTAGGTAACAGAATATTTTTTTTTGCTTGTCAATGATATATTTAATCCCAAAGAATCGATAAAAACCACCCGTAACGCTCTACGTTGAAGGATTCGCTTTCCCTAAGGGCTTGAACATCGGGGGGGGGGGGGGACCGTTCGAATTTTTATTCGCGGGAAGACAGAAAAATCACGCGCTGCTAGTCAAGCTGTAAATTCAATGAACGATTGCTAGATAGTGAGACCGGATTACAAAGAAATGGCCTTATTAATATCAGCTGATATAATGCCAGTAATGGAAATATCAAGTGATGAAATTCCAATGGATTTATTCTAACTTTGCGAAATCAAGTTTAATAACTATTGTCCGTGCGGAAGTACATATTAGTGAATCACTGGTACTAGATACTTAATTTCATCTCTTAAATTGCTCCCAAGTCTACCTATAGGTAGCGGAAGCATTGTTTTTAATTTTGAGTAAGCAAATAGTGGATTATGATTTTGATTCATAATGCTTCAATTCAAAAATTAAGCGATGCTTCTTAATTTTTACCTGTTCCTCTTCCTTATCAGTGACCTCCAATTCTCTTTTGAAGGACGCTATGATGTCGTTGAGCATCATACGTCTCAGTAGATGACGTCTTAAGTACAGGCAGCTTAACTCGTCGTTTCTTCGTGCAGACAGTTGCTAAAACATCGCGTCTTTTTCCTCTGCCAATATCAGGTTTTTGCACACAATATCAGGTTCTCCCCACTCATTATAGAAACAAGGGTGAATAGAATTGCAAAATCAATAAAATGGATAATTGCATAGCGAATGGATTAGTGTTTCCAACTGGTCGTATTAATAATATTCATCATGTATAAATATGAAAATGCGCTAAAATCTTGTTTTAGTACGTCTCATTACAGATTCTCATGGAGAGAATTTTGGAAAAATTTTATTTTTATAATTTTGGAGCCATTACAATTTTTTTTTAACCAAAACTTTGCTAAAAGTAACATAAGTTTGTAAGCTAAAGTTATTGATATGTGATTTTTCTTCGACAGGTGAGAAGTCTTATGCCTGTGATAAATGTGACTACCGAGCTAGTAGGCTTACTCATCTGAAACTACATTTACGAATCCACACAGGTTTGTTTTTGTTATTTCGTGATAGTATAACTAATCACTGTCTATCTGGTCTAACTTTTATTATCTGATGTCAGAGGTATACCAGGGCCGTCGCCCCAGCAAAAACATCTGCCAAGTCGGGTGGGCAGTATAGCTTCTTCACATAGAATTGATTGAGAATTATTTTAAGAACAAAGTACAAGTCGAAATGATTGATAAGTCGACGTTATTAAGAAATTAACGTTTGCGCATACGCACAGACTACTATTAATCTAACGGCAATGACATTTATAGGGGAACGTCTAGGAGCTAAACCGCACAATCCTTGAAAATTTCCTAAAAATCGGTCCATTAGTCTGTGTCGATCAATTTTAGTTTTGGGCGTGCGCTATAGTTATTACTACTCCAATCGCGATATAATTCATGTTGGATTGTTCTGGAACATAATACCCATATGTAGATACTCCCCGAGTTCGAACGAAATTGGATGATAAGAAATCTATGTTATAATAAATTAACGTTTGCGCATGCGCACAAACTACTATTTATGTGACGGGAATGGAAGTTATAGGGGACCGTCTAGAAGCTATCCCGCACAATTCCTGAAAATGTCATCAAAATCGTTCCATTAGACTCGTTCCATAACTCTTTTTTTTTCTTTTTTTTTAAATCAGCTAAAAGTTGGGAATTGAGCCAATTGAAAGATCACACAATAATCCCAACCAAACAAAATAATGAGTTGGAAAATTAAAGGTTATAAAATAGAAGTGGAAAGTGAATAATTTGATGGACGGAAAATAAGAAGGTGAACATTTAAGTTATGAATTAAACTAGTTTGGATATCTTCTAAAATATCTGGAATTCGGTGACAGTTGGCGAGTTGTTATCATTTTTTTATTTTATTTTATAATTTATTTTTGGGCGATTTTCCCAACTGGTCAGTGAAGTGGTGGTGGTGGTGGGGGGGGGGGGGGGGGGGGTGTACATTTTTCCTGTCAGATTTTTCCTGGTCTGGATCAGATTCTAGAAATTTGCCATTGTGTTTGCTGAATATAATGAAACTCACGTGTTTCTTCAACAGGTGAGAAGCCCTATGCCTGTGTTAACTGTGGCTACCGTACTAGTTGGGTCGGTGATCTCAAAAGACACTTGAACATTCATGCAGGTTTGTTTTGGTTATTTTTTTATGATAAAATCATCATATGCTATTCATGAGCAATTCCAATTCCATAATTACTGTATCGCGTACGTTAATTTTATTGATATGTGATGTTTCTTCAACAGGTGAGAAGCCCTATGCCTATGATCGCGGTGACTACCGTGCTATTGAGCTTCAGAAAATAAAAAGACCCTCGAGAGCACATAAAGGTTTGTTTTTATTATACATTGATTGGATTACACTAGCCTTAGGTACCTACTGTACCCTTGTAATTCCCATGTTCAACTATCGTATTAATGAATGAATGAATTCGTTTTGTATTCCTAAAGGTATTCAATTCGTTATTAGTTGATGATGAACTAATACATTGATAGGATTACACTAACCTTAGGTACCTACTGTACCCTTGTAATTCATATATTCAATTATTGTATTAATGAATGAATGAATTCGTTTTATATTCTTATATTCAATTCGTTATTAGGCGATAAAGTGCTGCGAATAAATATAAGCTGGTGATTGCCTTCAACTGTTGTACACTAATAATAGTGTCAATCAGTATTAGTTTTGTGGATGTGCAATAGCTATTACTGAACTAATCACAATAAAATGCAAAAGGGCATCATCCTGGATATTTACCCAACAACTCCCCGAGTTTGAATGAAATTGGACTGATAGATCATGAGAAACGAGGTTATAAGAAATTAACGTTTGCGCTTAAGGGCAGACTACTATTAATCCAACGGCAATCGAATCCATAGGATATCAATGAAAAACTAACCCAGACAATCCCTGAAAATTTCATAAAAATTGGTCCATTGGCCTTAGAGTTTCTGGGAATCCAAAGGCAATGAAAGTTATTGGGGCTTTCTTGGAGCTAACCTGTACGATCCGTGAAAATTTCATCAATCAGGCTAAAACTTGGTATAGCTTTGGGAGTGACAAGGATTTACCGCAGACAGACTGACATGGAACCGAAAATGATCAGCAAGCTCTACAACGCAAAAATCAAGCGGAACTTTGGATTTCGAAAGACGCTTTTTAAATTTGACCAATTCTGAAAAGTGCTGAAACGATCACATCCTTTATTTCGGAATGGTTGCTTTGTTGGTGTAAGAACGGAATTTTCATCATATAATCGTCTGGAATGACACACATTAACACACATTTATATACATATGAAAAAGCATTGACTTGTCAGAATCTCTAGAAAGTGATCTTCATGAAGAAAATATAGGAAAATTTGTATTTTAAATGTTTTGGATTCTTAGTAATAGCCTCCTTTTGTATGAATATCTGCTAATACTTAATCAAATTCACCCTCGAATTTGGCGGGAATAAAATCAATTTTCTAGGTCTGTACATCTCTTTGGTAAACGAGATGCATGATTTTTCAGTTTATAGAAATGATACATTATAGCGATATAACGATCCGTAGTACTTCAAATCACCCTTTGGTCTATAAGCACGCAGCTTTCCGTAGTAATCAACCGAGCATTATCTATTCCAATGAGTGAACGAAATTTAGCATCCGCTTATACCTTTAAACACAAGATTTATATCGAATGGTATAATTTGAACAAAAAATGCCAGTTCCGTAGTGAAAATACTGAAGTCTTTTATAACTGTACAGTTGGAAAAATCAGGATTTGATTGGGATTCGACCTCTAAATAGGACTCTAATTGAGTGATTTATTGTCAACCCCAATTTTCCTTTGGTGTGTGTGTGGGAGGTCGGCCCCCCCCCCCCCCCCCCATAGGGCGCCCCTACACTAGATTCCCAATGTGTTCGCTGAATATGATTACATTTGTCGTTTATTTGATAGGTGAGAAGCCCTATGCCTGTGACGCTGCGACCACCGAGCAAGTCAGCTTGTTGGTCTCAAAAGACACTTAACAAAACATACAGGTTTGTTTTCTTTACTCCTTGATAGAATTACAATAAGATTCAGTGGCGTAGCTAAGTCATTTCTCATGGAGGGGCAACAGTCAAGGATTTCGTTTTATTTTACAGTTTTAGTATTCATTTCTAGTACTTGTTGTTGAATATACGAAGACTGTATAATAAACTGTCAAACGTTCATATAAGTAGATTTCCAATGGTTTTTGTAATGATTTGAAATCACGTGCGCTTTCATATTCACAAACCTACCTATGGATTATTAAAGCGTACCTAATACTATTTAGAAAAAACAGTATCCAATTAACTAATAATCAGAACGTTGAAAACTACGACAAATACGAATACCTACGGATGAACTGAGGAGCATTAGGCTTTTATGGGTGATATTCTCGAGACTTGGACACTAGCGCATCCTTACATCGAGGCAAGGCAAAGTCGAAGTTATTTCACCTTGTTGTCATGGTGACGAGTAAACTATGCGAAAATGCGCCATTTGTAGCCACAGCTGGACAACTGCATATCATAGTCTGACCTAGTTCCTAGTCAATATTTTCATTATTTGTAATATGCAAGGTGATACATTTTATGCAAATTATATCGAGTTATTATCAGTTGATGACTTCAAACGCTACGAACTCAAGACTTAATCAGTGGGGTAGAGATCCATATGAAATTTGTGTTGGGGAGTTGATGACATACAAGTGTTCTAGATGATCCAGACATCAGCCGCGAAGATGTTGTGGATTACCTATCTACTTTTAGAACTGTTCTTTGAATCAATTGAAACTAAAAATCTTTAGAGTACTGTGAAAGTGGTCTTGTGAAAGGATGTGTAATGAGAGCTCTGTTAGGCGGGAATAGTAAGTATCACATGTGGAAAGGTAAGTACCTAGAGGTAAGGTATACCTACATACTTTCCGTATATTTATTACTTGTTCATGTACTTCATTGATAGAAACGAAAGTAGGTACCTACCTAATTACCTTTTTTGTCCCTAAAATTTGCGTAACTGCAAAACTCGCGCAATAACCACTGCCAATGCCGTCTTTATGAAATCTTACCTTCAGAAGCATGCATTTCAAGGTTTTTTCCTTGCTGGTTTTTAATTCATGTTGCACATTCCCTGATTCGATATTTGACAAACTTGCTATTCAGCGGTTGTATTCTTCGGCAAAGTAACGACCCACCTACTTTGTTTAGGCACTTTAAACCAACAGCAAATCTGGTAGGACGTACGTTTCGTTTCTTGGTGTAGCAACAACCTGCCTTGTTTACTTTGACAAACTATCAAATCTCTCCTTTTATTCATTCAATATAACAAGTAAAGCTTCCTCAGTTAAGCATAGTACTACGAACTTATAATAAAACGCTGATGAAGCTACCTGAGCAATGGCTAGGTACCTACACAGCAGTACAGACACCTGAGAAATTTTCAATCATCTTTTCTTTACTATTTTTCAGGTTAATAGTTATTCTCAAAGCCTAAACGAATGAAGTTCTTTAGTTTTCTGACACTGATTAACTACAATAGTTAGTAGGCTCCTAGTCCAAATAAAAACTCGTTCGCGTTAG
The DNA here is from genome assembly GCA_030762985.1 of Adelphocoris suturalis. Classification (NCBI taxonomy): domain Eukaryota; kingdom Metazoa; phylum Arthropoda; class Insecta; order Hemiptera; family Miridae; genus Adelphocoris; species Adelphocoris suturalis. Next base: position 4,585,807 of record CM061042.1, on the reverse strand, counting down.
ATTGGTATCGTTGACAGCAATTTGCAATCAATTATTGTGCAGGCAGGCACGATTATTATAACATTTAGTCGAATTGAAACTTTGTATTGCTACAATATTATACTTTTTCAAAGCAAAACTGTTGAAAAATGGCCTTATAACCACGAATTATGTTGACGTGAGACGGCAAACTTCTTGTGAGAAATAGGTTGGTTGAGTTGCGATTCATTGACGTAGGGCAGTCATGGCCGACTTTGGCTGAAACGCGAACCTACTCCAGGCGTGACGTCACGAGAATATGGGCCATATCTACTATTAAACGACTTACTGCCTGCAAAATCATATATTTAGGTATGTGGTCGCTTCTCTACGTTACTTCAGCGCAAAAAACACTTTGCTTCTAGACAATATCACACAATTGTATTATATAAGTATGCAGAATAAAAAACGGGGCAAGAAACCGAGACCGACAAACAACAAAATGTAAACAAAACAAACTCGAATCAGGAATATGCTAGGTTAGAATAGAAATATTGCTACAATAGATCATTTTAATCTTTTCTGTTAAACTATTTCAATCACCATAGAAGGCTTCTATTTATTGTTTTGTTTTTTCTTCTTTATTTTAACTGTGGTTTAAATCGTAAATAATATAATAGAAACGATATACCTACCAACACTAAAAAATTAATAAAAGGGGAAACACCAAGCTTGATCAAGTAGGCAGTGAAAAGTACCTAGGGGAAGTTCGTAGGGGAATTCGGTGGATACTGAACAATGTATATTTTTCTAGGGAAAAATCGCATATGGGCTCGCCCCTGAAGGTAGTGGGAAACGACTTGATTTCAATTTGCAGTATCCACATTTCCGTTTCGTTAGCTAGGTGATTATACTCCTCTCGGAGGGGCTGTACAATATCCACGCCATTTTGCCCTTACACAAACGAACCTAATAAGAATTTCTTTACTTCTAAGAGCGTCTAAAGTTACTAGGCAACCGGATCTGTGTTTGTAATAGTAATAGTTTTTTTACTGATTACCTACATTCTCCAATTGAAGGTGTTAGGTACTTAAGTTAGAAGTGTAAAATTATTAGTTTTGATTGTATACATACCACGAACTCCAGAGGAGGGGCTCTCATTCATGGAGGGGCTCTGCCCACCCTGCCCCTCCTCAAACTACGCTGCTAACATTAATTTATTGACTGATGCCAATAGTACACCATGTTCCGGAAATTACCCATTGCTAAATATAGGAAATAATTTATCGTTTTGTTGACAGGTGAGAAGCCCTATGCCCATCGTAACAGTGAGGTCAGAGCAGTAGTAGTGTCGACAATGCCCCCGATATTGAACTACTCTCTGTGACAACCTCTCCGTGATATCCATCAATCACCATCATCATTTCGGTGACATGATTGGAAAAATTACCATAGAAGTGCTTGTAAGGAAATTCACGTTTGAGTCCTGCCCTGTCAATCTGTATTCAAGCAACCGTTTTTATTTTTCGTGTATACAGTTTGACTGCTATCATGGAATACTACTTATTATTTTCGCGTGTGGTGATTGATTCCCTTTACATTCTCTTCATCTCTTTCAGCAACTACCGATTTCAAATCCTCCAGGGCACTTTCATAACCCGCCACTCCTGTTGCTGCTTCAATGCAGTTTTTATGGAAGGATACTACTTGCTGAACAGAAGCATGTGGCTCAGCATTTGAAGGCACGACAAATTCTGTTTTGAGGATATTCATCAAATCTTCCCATTTTAAAAATTGGTCCGTCAAACGGTGATGATACTCTAATTCTTTCATGTGAGCCTGATGGACTCTATTTCTGTACTTTTCTTCTAGTTCAAATGCTTTTTGTTTATAATAATCAGTACTCGACCCTTCACATTTCAAACGTTCCTCGACATGCTTGATTTGTGACAACAACTCGTTTCTTTTTGACTCTTCTCTATTTTGATTTGATATCAACAAATCCGTTGACCTCTTGACCTCTCTTTCAAGCTCTGAATTCTTAAATTTCAATTGTTTTATTGTTTGTTCAGTTCCGTGCAACATGCATTAGATGCCACTGGGCGATTGATATGATTTTCATTGAGCAAAACGTTAGCTCTCAAACTAGATAATGGAGTGGTATGTTGTGGTTCATTACCAAACATAGTAGAGAAACGTATCTTTGGCAATTTGAAAGCGAGTTTTTCGGGACATCTCTTGTCGACTCGGGTGTTATAAGCTAAGGAAGTCATTTTGAGTACCTATTTGCTCAGTTTGATAAAACATATCAGCTTCTTGCGATATGTTTGCAATCATAGTCAACTGCCCCTGTCCTTTAAGGAACTTTTTAAACAACATTGTCAATTTACTATCTCGATATGGTGGAACAGAAGACTCATTTGAAGACTTCTGGCTTTCTTTCTTTAGCTCTATAAAACACTTATTCAGCGTGAGTAGCGAAGTGTTAATGTTGAGCATTTCTTTAACAACCATTTTACCCAAGTCGTCAGTGTGTTTCATTCTCTCTGATCCTGCTAAATCACAAAGAATGAAACTTCTTACTGCAATGAATTTATCAGTTTCATCTTCCTTGCGATATAATAACTTGAATACACAGTGAGACCTACTTGATTTCCTGTTCACAAGGGTTTCTGCAACACGCGAATTTTTTTTCCCATACCGGTAAAGATCGTATGCTTCATCCCATGTAGCAGCACGAATTACCCTAAGATTAAACGGGTGGTATGAATCGTCTTCCTTGTCATGTCTAAGTTTCAAAGGGTTCTGCAGACTTGTAGAGTTGTATGCAAGAAGATCGAAGATCTGCTCATTATATATTTCATAAAACGATATCCACGCTGAACACAAAACATTTTCAAATAAATTAGAAGGAATCTCAGGCATGTCTTCAAGGACCATGGTGATCTGGTCAGATGAAACACAACTGAGAGACGAATGATTCCTGTGTTGTAACTAATTTCATGTATGTTATGAACAACACCCCTACTACAGGACGTTCTTCGTCACTTAGCTGTTTTGTTGACTGAGATTTTTGTCAATGTTGCCGAATATAGGTGAATATTTGTCATTTGACGAATGAAGTAACAAGAATTTCCACAGGAACAGTTTGTTAGATCATTAGTGAAAACAGACGGATAATCACTGACGTTTAACCACACTTCCAAAAATAGCCGCTAATTCGTTCAATGACGTCTTCAATAAAATTTAAAAAAAAGTTGTGAATGTTTTGTTAAAAAAGAGTTATTGACCATCAGTAGCGTACTGGATGTATTGAAGGAAGATGAAGACTGTGGAAAACAATACCTAGTTGTACCTTGTTGTATTAGGTAAGATTTGTGGATTCAAATAGAAGCCCTGCCTGACAAACTGCTAGTCACTAGTTGAACGGACCAAACTCTGTGCTAGATATCTTGACACCATCACAAAATTTCGCTCAAAAGGAAGAAACATTGTTTATTAAGGCAAAGGTTTCACCAATGAGGCGCACAATTTCAAAGTGTTAGCAATCATTGGATGAACTCAGAGCATTGAGCTGCATAGGAAGGGGCGCTTGTCTCATCATCGTGCTTGGAGGGAAAGAGATGGGGTTTATTCCTTGCAGTTTATCAAGTTTTAAATATTTATAATTACATGTGATTGTCTCAGTTCAATGAATTTTGAAAACTTCTTTGTTCCTAAAAATTTTCTAGTAATAAATGATTTGTGCATCAACTGTATGTGTTTAGATTTTCAATTTTCCTACTTTCCTCATGAGAAAACAGCATGAATAACTTTAATTTTAAAATATAGTTATGAGGTACATTTTTGGTTGAGAATTTGGAGTAAAAAAAAGTAATTAGATGGCAATTTAAGAAAGGTAAAGATGTAGGAATGCAATTAACCTTTTAGCTGCTGCACCCGGCTGAGCCAGCTGGCGCCGGCTATCTGCATGCTTCTACGATCATTCAGGTTCTCTGTGCTAAATACTTTTTTACGAGCAACATGCAATTTGGTCACTCTGGATGATTGATCATTAATGTTGCTGGCCAGAACCCCACTTCTATTGTCCATGAAATTGTGAAAAACATTATTTGGTTAGGAATTATCCCATGTATATATTCGGCTTTTGGTTCCTCTTCGTCATCAGAATCGCTGCTGGAATCATTGGGACGTTGGCAAACAGGTACCGTAAAACGGGGTGAAGGCGGACGGCGGGTGAAGCCGTACAAAGCAGGGTTATCAGCTGAAAGTGTCATTTTTCTGTTCCGTATTTGCAAGGAAAATCTGTCACTTGCCGTGAGGGAGTAAAAAGCCAAAAAATAAGCCTCAGGGAGCTCCAGAAAAAATATAATGTCCCCGAAACCACAATTTGGCAACACGTCAAGGACATCAGTGTGCATACCCACGGTGGTTAATGTTCTTTCAGCTGAGGGTTTCAAATCCTAGTTCTTGTTGATAATAAAGTTTTTTAAAAATTTAAAAAGTGTCCGGGTTTGGTTATCTAGGTTGTTGAAGGCTATTTTCATAGAAAAAAAGCGGTGTCCGGGTTCACCCCACAATGGGGAGCAGCCGGGGTTCACCATATATAAAAAGGGGGGGCAGAAGCCCCCAAAAATTTTTTTGGCACATCATCTGAAAGAGGAGATCCTAAGGAAGCTACAATGAGCTCGGGAAGCATTTAGCTTAATTTCTGGAGGAGAATATTTCCAAAAAACGTCTTTTAGCGAATTTTTGAAGAAAATTAAGCTATTGCAATGGCTCCAAAAATTTTAAAATAAAAATTTTCAAAAATTTTCTTCATCGAAATCTGTTTTGAGGCATTCTGAAATGATTCCTGGATTTTAACGCTTTTTTATATGTATATGTATATATATATATATATATATATATATATATATATATATATATATATATGTATGTGTCATTCCAGACGATAACTCTCGATAGAATTGAGATAAAAACTTCGTTCTTTCGCCAAAAAATCAAGCATTTCAAAAGAAAGGATGAGTTCGTTGGACAACAATTTTGGAGCACATTAAATTGGTCAAATTTCGAAAAATGTACCCAAAAAATCACTAAAAATGGCTAAAAACGGCCAAAAATTGTTAAATTTCTATTTTTTTGCAGAATTTTAGTCAAAACTAAATTTTCAACGATTAACTAGGACATTACAAATTTTTGCTCAAAATTATGATGAAATAGCTTAATTTTCTTCAAAAATTCGCTAAAACGTACGTATCATTAAAATTTGCTAAAATATCTATAAAAACTGCAAAAAATTTAAAAATCAACAATCCCTTTGAAATCAGTGGAATTTTATTTAGAATAAGTTTTTTGCCATAAAATTGGTTTTTAACCATTTCTGTCAACTAAAATTGCTCCAATTTCATTGCAATTTAACATACTATAGTACGATAGATAGTTTATGAAAATTCGCTCATACGATCATGCTGCATGACTGGAACTTTTTGTCCGCCTTCACCCCGTTTTACGGTAACTCAACAGGGAACATCGAAGGGGAACCATTCGCGGTTGAAACATTAGAAAACAAATCACGAACTATTTCATCTTCGTCATCACTATTTTCGAGAATATTCAATAGTTCCTGTTCAGTGTGAACGAAGCGCAACATTGTGAGTTCTCTTTTTTTGTGAATGCCAGGGAAATCAAAACAAACCAAACTGTTATCAAGTAGGTAAGATGGCAACAATCGTCGGTAAACATCGTTGGATCCAAGCAGTGCTGCTCCCTGTCGGGGTACTAGTGAAATAAAGAGTTATTAACGCAACTGGTAGGTCGAGGGAGCGAGCTCCAATATATTCGTGCAGCAGTCTCGAGTAGCCCGAGTATTCTCGGGAATAGCATGGCATGTAAGACACTTCCACCCCGAATATATTCGGGCGTAGCATCGAAAAGGTTAACATAATTTTACTGAAAAAAGTTAATGAAGTAGGAACGCAATTTATGTATAATTTCATCTTAAAAACTCCATTTTACATTTCAGCTTCATAGGTTGAATAGCAAAGAACTTAGCCCCGAATCTCACTTAGCTGATCTGGGTGGCTCTAGACCATCCATACTCAACCTGCGGCCTACCAAGCTTTTCTGAGTGGGCCTCATAAGCTAGGGTCACTTTTTGTCCGATAGAATGAAATTTACCTACCTATACCCGTTTCCTCCTTTATTTAGTCATTTTATAATTCTTCTGTTTTGGTTCTGTTTCACTCCTATTTAACTTACCGAACTGACTCAATTCACTTTTGACGAAATAAATACCAAAATAACCCACGTTAAAAGCGGAGACACTGATCTGTCTCATAGTTAAAAGCCTGTCACAATATCAAAAATCAATTAATTTTGTATTACTATGATTTTTGTAATATTGATTTTGTAAATATACTTCTTTTTTTAAATGTATTTTACAGTTCTATTGTACCTAAGGTATTCGTATTACAAAGATTTGTAATACCTGCTTTGTGAACTGTGGCCCGCTTCAACTACGGAACACACAGATGTGGCCCGTGAGACAAAAAGGTTGAGTAAGGCTGCTCTAGACTTAATGATTCGTTCCTAGACGTCCCAAGAAGCCTCCATTTCAAATTTCAGCTTTCATTGGTTGAATAGCAAAAAAATTAGCCCTGGAGCTCACTCAGCTGATCCAGGGAGCTTCAAACATTGCAATTCGTTTCTAGATGTCCAATAATCCTCCATTTCAAATTTCAACTTCATACAGGTTTATTAGCAAGGAACATAGCTCCGAATCACACACAGCTGATCTGGGTGGCTCTAGACTTAATGATTCGTTTGTAGATGTCCTAATAGGCCTCCATTTAAAATTTCAGCTTTCATAGGTGGAATAGCCTAGAAATTAGCTCCGAGGCTCACTCAGCTGATTTGGGGAGCTTCAGACATTACGATTCGTTTCTATATGTCCCATGGGTTCTCCATTTCAAATTCTAGCTTCATAGGTTGATTAGCAAAGAAATTAGATTCGATGCGCGGCTACTTTATTGTCATTTTTTTTTTAACTCTTTCTTTTAACTTCGATTCTCTTCTTGAGCTCTTGCGTTCTTTCTTGAGACAAAATTTCAGATCGATTTTTAACCCACTTCCCGATATCCAATCGATCTGAAATTTTGCACACGAGTTCATGCTGGCGTACATTTTAAGTTATCAAATTTTCGCGAAGAAAAAGTTAGTTATACTACTATAAATTTTCGAAAATTTGAAATTTAATATGGGAAACCTTACAAGTGTTTTTAAAAAAACTTTACAAATGTTTTGGCAACACCAACTGAGCAACTCAGGCAACTCTACCGGGAAAATTTTAAAAATGAAAACACCGTTAAAGTTAGATAAATTAACTGCCGGAATTCCAGATCTGAAATTTTAGTTTTTAGTGAAAAACGAAAGTGATAATTAGTGATTAAATTCATGAAATGTGATATTATAGAACAGTAAGATTTCCCTGTTAAACATAAAACGACATCGAAACATTGAAGTGCTGGATTGACATGACAAATTTGATGAGTTTCAGTGAGTTTTAAGTTCATAAGTTTTTGTAACGCAATCAAAATGTAAACAAACTTCAATTTTCAGTGTCATCCAGGCCAACTTCATGGAAATCAAAAGTAAACTGAAGGTTGAAGGTGATTTTTCATTTTAATATTTATCAATGTTAAAATTTTACACAAATATTAATATGATTCTTTATTAATCCATTAGATAAACTGTGAAATCCTCAAACATCGAGTTGATTTTGGTGCAAGTGTGAAGTTTTGTAAGAAGAGAGTGTGTACCTGTAATATTCTGATTGATTTTAGGTAAAAATGATCACAATTACTGTTCAATCTCTGACAAATACTGAATATTATCATTTGCGTTGGCAGAGATGGAAGGGTTGCGTCAACTTCCGTCTTATCTCAATATTGATTAATGACGAATGAAAAGACTGAATACTGAATGAAAAAATGTTCCTTAATTTTTTTAATCTTAATGAAAATGCCAAATACAAATTAGCCACGTGAAAAAAAGACTGAGTAAAACGATGTTCCTGATTAAATTAAGTTAACTACAAATGTGATAATCGAAATTGAATGTTCAACAATGAATACATGTCTTATCTTATATCCCACTAAATATACTAGGTATATACTATTGAACGTCTGCATAAAATGACAACGAATCCAGGGTCAATAAAATATTAAATGATTTTCCTTGTCAATTTAATTTAAGTTATTATCAATGTGATTTTGAAACAATGTGATTTTGTTTCAATTTACTGTTGCCAAGAAACTACCAAATATTGAAACAACAATAAAATTAACCGAGGACATGAGAAAAGAAAGAGTTACATTAAAATCTTGTTTTTATGGGTTCCTTTTTTCTTGACAATATTCGTAATAAAAACACACTTGGTGTCCTGGTAAAAGAGAGTTCCAAACTAGAATATTATTCAAGACCTTTCTTAGCAGTTTGCTTCAGGCAGCGGAAGCTTTGTTTTCACTTTCGAAATGAAAAAAAAATTGTGTGCCTCAAAATCAAAGTTTCACTCGCATGTTGGGTTTCATGTCCGCCTGAACAAAATTTGGTTTCGTGTCTGTCCATCCGTCTTTCTGTCCACGTTTCCGTGCCACAGCCATAACTTCTACAATTTTGTTCGGATTTCAATGAAATGGTCAGGAATAGTGTGGGTTCAACTCTAGATGGTCCCATATCAGTTTCATCATGATTGAACTGGCGGTACGCTCTGCGCATGCGTGAACGTAATTTTCTTGTGATAGTCATTAGTCCGTCATAGTTGAACAGATTTTAGTCAGGTTTTCAGGGATGATGCGGGAAAGGCCCCTTACAACACTCATCATGATTGAATCAGCGATACGCTGTACGCATGTGCGTGCGTTTGTCTTTCTATATTTCCTCGCCACAGCCATAACTTCCACAGTTTTGATCGGATTTCAATGAAAAGTTCAGGAATAGTGTGGATTTAGCTCTAGATGGTCGCCTATCAGTTTCATCATGATTGAATCAGCGGTACGCTCTGGGCATGCGTGAACGTAATTTTCTTGTGATAGTCATTTTGTCAATTGTCACGTCAATGTTGAACAGATTTCAGTCAGGTTGTCAGAGATGATGCGGGGTAGGTCCTTTGAGGTCCCTTACAACACTCATCATAATTGAATCAGCGGTACGCAGTGCGCATGCGCGAGCGTTTGTCTTTCTATATTTCCTTGCCACAGTCATAACTTCCACAGTTTTGATCGGATTTCAATGAAAAGTTCAGGAATAGTGTGGATTTAGCTCTAGATGGTCGCCTATCAGTTTCATCATGATTGAATCAGCGGTACGCTCTGCGCATGCGTGAACGTAATTTTCTTGTGATAGTCATAAGTCCGTCATTGTTGAACAGATTTTAGTCAGGTTTTCAGGGATGATGCGGGAAAGGCCCCTTACAACATTCATCATGATTGAATCAGCGGTACGCTGTACGCATGTGAGTGCATTTGTCTTTCTATATTTCCTTGTCACAGCCATAACTTCCACAATTTTGATCGGATTTCAATGAAATTGTCAGGAATAGTGTGGGTTCAGCTCTAGATGGTCCCCTATCAGTTTCATCATGATTGAATTGGCGGTACGCTCTGCGCATGCGTGAACGTAATTTTCTTGTGATAGTCATAAGTCCGTCATTGTTGAATAGATTTTAGTCAGGTTTTCAGGGATGATGCTGGGAAGGTCTCTTGAGATCCCCTACGACATTCATCATGATTGACTCAGCGGTACGCATGTGCGTGCGTTTGTCTTTCTGTATTTCCTTGCCACATCCATAACTTCCACAATTTCGATCGGATTCCAATGAAATTTCCAGGAATAGTGTGGATACAGCCCTAGATGGTCCCCTTTCAGTTTCATTCAGATTGAATCAGCGGTACGCTGTGCGCATGCGTGAACGTAATTTTCTTGTTGGAGTCACGTTGAAGCCACGAGGAATCTTCTGTTCCATGTCCTTGGAACTGTAATATGTTGGTTGACTGTCAACAAATCGCCAAGAAACTAAATTGATTGTTGTGACATATTCTTCTCTTTTTGTGTAGCAAGTAGTAAGGCATTCAGATTATTAGTTTTAGAAGATTTGGCTTTGTCAACTACTTTATAAAAAAAGGCCTTCTGTCCTTAAATTGGTAATTTTGTAAAGTTATAATTTGAACTGTCTAAATAAAGAAACATTTGTCGACTACAAGTGAATGGCTCAACCCACGAAAATCGTTTTGGTATCTTTGGATTTGTAATAGTAAATTCTATCCACCTGATCCAATCCCAACCTCATTTGACGTCTTAGTATTTCCGCGTATCAGGATTTTCCCTATTTACGAATTTGTTTTCCGGGACTACATCGTTATGGACGGCCGAGATGACAACGAAGGAGGAGGTACGGATAATTTTGGTACCTAGCCTATATGTTGATCCAAAACTTTGCGATCATTTTGCAAAAACCCGCATCAAAATTGGACAAGCCATTTGGACGTGAATCGACTACACAGACAGACAGACATACTTCTCTAAGGTAAGTATGGGTATCTGGGCCCATGGGGTATTTGGGCCATACCCTCCCCACACGTCTCTAAATGGAAACAGAAATTTTTGGCTGATGCGTTGGCATCACTGGCCAGACGGAGCTTCCAGAACAACAGGTCCTGTCTCAAAGTTTTGCAACTTCAAGCTGCGAAACAACACTCCAACAACCTCAGTTCTGCTCAGCCTTGTAAATACATTTTTTGAATTATTGAAGATATGAGTGTTTGAATTATTTAAGGAGACATTGTTGTTTGTGTGCAGATGAGTATTTTTGCTAAACCACTTGTTGCATGGATTTTGGAGGTTTTACCAGATCCGACTCTGACACTGATGTTGTAGGGTCCATCACTGTCATTCCTGGAGATTTTGTTGCTGTTGTATATGACGGCAATACATATCCAGGACAGGTATTGGAGGTAGAAAATGAGATTTCAGGTAAAACACATGAAATGTGCTGGGCTAAAAAGCTGGAAGTGGCCAGAAGTTGAGGATATCTTGTGGTATAATGACTACGAGATACTGAAGATAATAAAACCCCCGGTTCCTATAAATAAAAGAGGAATGTTTAGTGTCTCTGACGTACATGGTTTATTATTTGACTAATACATTCAAAAACCAAATGATGCTACTTAGTCAAGTACCTACCTATGTAGTTACCAACTATATTAAACTAGCTATGATTGGATTTTCTCCAAACAACGTGCCTACTTTTAGTACTAATTTTTTTAAACTACTTATCAAATATATCTACCTATTAAAGACTGATTGGTACATTTGTTCCTTCTTACTTAGGTACCTCATATGTACATATGTACTTGTTCATTTGACAGGGTAATGTTGAGGGAATTTCGTTTTAACTCCTTTTCTTATAACCTAAGAACTCCTTTTCTTATAAACTAAGAACAGTTTTATTCTAGTTTTTGCATTCAGTCCTCCTTTTTATATGATTGTTTTTAGTCAACTTGAAACATATTGTGATTTTTCTAATGACACATCCATTAAATACTATTAATTAAAAAAAAAAAAAAAAAAAATATATTCATTGTTTTTGGAATTTTTTTTATTATTTTGAAGATATTTGTTTTACATACAAAGTTTAATGCACTTTAATTCATACTTTTTTTCTTCAGAATCCCTCATGGCTGTATGCCAGGATTGGTTACATCTCTTGTTTCCTCGCTTTAATTTCAAGGAAAAAATTTAAAAAAATAAAAATAAAAAACTTTGATAGTTGATGAATGGGCCCAGATGCCTAAACAGTTTGAATTAAGATTCATAAGGAAAATGAAGGGGGATGGCCCAGATACCTCAAGAGCCTCGGGTAACTGGGCCCCTGAACTTAGGGAAAAAAAAAAAATTTTATAAATAATATTTATCATATTTAAAAAAGTTTTGATGTAGAAACCTATTCTATATAAACCCCATTAACAAACCAAAATTCTATTTCGAATTTTCATTCAAGTAAAAAAAATTCTATGGGAAGATAAACATTAATTCTTTTTTAAATGTTGTAAATCCCGGTCCCAGTTACCCATACTCACCTTATTTCATATAGAAGGACTAGCTGACCCGGTGGGCTTTGTCCCGCCTAACATATTATTCGTACAGTCATGGTTACAACAATAATTCAGTTATTACATTTTGAAATTATCTAATTGAAGCGAAGAAAACATTGAAATTAAATAGCAAAGTAATACGTGTAAATGTCGCCTACTGGTATACATATAAGGGATTAAAATTTGGTTGATTCATATTGGAGAGGTTCATTTTGAAAACTGCTTTGAGCTCCTTAATCCTAAGATGTTCCTCTAGCTTTTCCCTTAGCTAAGTCAGCTGATCTGGTTGGAACCCGTCCTTGCATTCGTCTCAATGTCCTGGAGAGGCTCCCTGTTAAATTTCACATTCCTAGGGTGAAAAGGAGATAATTTAGCCACTCAGCTTATCAGGAAAGAGCTCATTATTTTATTCGTTTCTCAATGTATCAGAGGGACTCCCTATCAAATTTTAAATTCCCCGGGTGAATATAAGAGATTTTCTCCCCAATCCCCTCTGGCCACACGCCAATGGCAAGGCAGGGGGTGGACGCCCGGTCCACTTCCCCTCCTAGGATCATGGCCAGAGACACTATAAAAAAAGAAACACACACACACACTGATAAGGAAACTATTATTGATTTTCGGATTGTTTGGATTTGACGGCAAGTTGGTGTCCATTTTACTTCTGGTTCTGATTTATTTTCTATTTTATGCTCCTTGATTATGTGTGTAGCTATTAACTACTGTTTTGCTGTGAACTTGATAACAATTGTTCAGTTAAATAGCGCCTATATTCTATGCCCAAGTCCATAAGGCCAACATGAGTGGTCAACCACAATTACCTACCAGTGATTGAATCGAGAAGTATAGTTTGAAAAAACGATAATTACATATCGTGAATTCATACATAACATTCAATTTTTAAAATCATCTAACATACACGTTGTTTTGCGTACCTACTATAAATTGATCTATCCACCTTGTGCAACACGGGGTTGTGTCTCTCTGAAGGCAATGGAATCATCTCCCGATCAGAATTCTGCTGAAGTGATGGACACGATTCAAGGTAAAAAATAAGATTAGTTCATCATAGACCTAGTTCATAATATTGTACGCCCAGTGTCACCACGTAGATTTTGTCTCCATACGTAGCAGGAGCATCATGTACCAAGTCAATGGAACCGGTCGCAAGTCAACTGGTTGCTCGGTAAAGTGCGATCATCGAGGCTATCACATGTATTATCCGTTGTAAGGTGATAGAAAATTTTGATGCTGCCAGGTAGATGTGGGTAAAATTTGCCTTCTCCAAATTGTGGCCCACGAACAGTAAAATGTATACGACATTCCTTTGTTCTAAACAATCCTGAGGATACGGAAGTTAAATCACACAAATTTAGAAGTTAGTTGATTAGCCGGTGCGTAGCACTGTGTGCAATAAGTGCAGATTTTTTATTTGTGTGGGACAGCGATGATCAAAAAGAAAAAACGATACTTACCGGTGCTGGTCTAATACGCGGCCACCCTACTTAATTAAATTTAAGGTTGAAAAAATCAGAAAATTGGCTCACCTATGTCATTCTGTAATAAATTGTAGCATCGATCAGCGGCGGTACACAAGTTTGACAACGAGGAACAGGTTGCTCATTTTTCCGCATTTGTCTCCAGCAAAATTCGTCAAGATGGGACGTGATGTGAGTTCACTCTCTGGTTATTATCATTATAATGAAAGAATTCATTGCCTTTTCTAACAGACTGTGAAGTGCGGTACTGCTTGTTAGAACACCGTAATTCCAAAGATAAAAATCAGTCTTAACAGATCTGTTAACAAACACGCTGATGGCTGCATGTTAGACGAGAAGGCAGAGTGGTGGCCACGTATTAGACCAGCACCTACTTACCTACGTATTAATGCCACTGCAGCGTAAACGTTTTCCGCTGTCAAATCGTCAAAAATCTGTCTCTCCTCAAAATTCTTAAAGTAAAATATTGTAAAGTAAACAACCATTGGGCGTCGCGGACGTCATCAGCTGTCCTCCAAATGGAGGATCAGAAGAATCCTTTCTGATGATTTCGCTTAAAGATACTAATTGCCTCGCCTCCTTCGAGTGGAGAGGGGTTCGCTGTAAAGAAGCGTGAAAACTGCTTGGACGGGGGATCGTTTCCTGGGAGGTCACCCATCCAAGTACTCACCACGCTCGGTGTTGATCAACTTCGCTAACAGCATGAGAAACGGTTCATTGCTACGCCTAACCCGTACGGCTAGTAAAATATAGATTAGTTGGTCAAATAGATCAATATGCTGTGTAAAGTTTGATGACAAGCTTTATAAAAAAGTTCCAGTCATGCAGCATGATCGTATGAGCGAATTTTCATAAATGGTCGTCTTACATTGATCCAACTAATGACTCTCCCCTGAAAAAGCGGAGTAAACTCTACTGGGCAGCACGGAAGGAGCTGGCTTTATTGCCCCCACCCGGCGAACGATAAAAAAAAAAAAAAAAAACATTTATGTTAAATTCTGTTGAAATTTGAGCACTTTGAGGACAAATAAAAATTTTTTTATACATTTTATAGCAAACTAACTTTTTGTCAGTAATATTCCAATGAACAAACGATTTTGTGGATTTTTACAATTTTTTCAAGTGTTCCTATCGATTTTTAGCTTATTTTAATGAAATTTAAGTACATTTTTCAGTACAATTTTGTGCTTAAATTTTTAAATGTCCTAGTTCATGTTCGATTAATTTTTTTCGAGTAGCATTCTGCTAAAAAATAGAAATTTGTTAAGTTTTAGCGGTTTTTTGCCTTTTTTAGTGATTTTTTAAGTACCTACATTTTTTGAAATTTGACCAATTTAATGTGCTCAAAAAGTGTTGTCCAACGAACTCATCCTTTCTTTTGAAATGCTTGATTTTTTGGCGAAAGAACGAAGTTTTTATCTCAATTCTATCGAGAGTTATCGTCTGGAATGACACATACATATATATACTTATATATATATATATACATATAAAAAAGCGTTAAAATCCAGGAATCATTTCAGAATGCCTCAAAACAGATTTCGATTAAGAAAATTTTTGAAAATTTTTATTTTAAAATTTTTGGAGCCATTGCAATAGCTTTATTTTCTAAGAAAATTCGCTAAAAAGGCCTTCTGTCCTTAAATTGGGTTTTTTTTTAATATCTACTAGTTTTGTAGTATTTCTTTTTTTTTTGTTAAAAATCGAATTTAAAATTATGAGTTTTATGAAAATCAAATTCAAAATTGTTTACGTTCATGTAGGTAAACAATTTTACCTACATAAACATACACAATTTTAGGTAGAGACGTCGTTACCTACATAAATGTAAACAATTTTAAATTTGATTTTCAAAAAAAAACTCATAACTTTAAATTCGATTTTTAACAAAAAAGATAAACTATAAGTAAGTAGATATTCTACACTTTTGATATTAATCTTCCTAAAGAAGACCCAGTTCTTGGGGAGAAACGTTGGAGTTTAATAATCACTGACAATTATATATTCCCCTTCAATTTCATTAATATTTGCTGAAAAATCTATAAATTATGATGCTTAGAAGCAGAAACTACACATCTAGGAGTTTCATCATGATTGAGAACGGATTTCGTGTCTTCATGTTGAGACCAGCTTTCGCTGCTTCCCATAGTTCTAACGCTTTTACCAACAACCAACTTTGGAGTTGTGCTGCTGTACAGATGTACATTGAAATTCCTTTGGTACTTCACAACACGTTGAGGTACACATAATCAATTTAGCACACTTATAAATGTGGCCAAAGGAGTTTAAGTATTTGCCTTCCCTCACTCAAATGCACAATGCAACAGGATTTTTAGCAAAGCCAATCCAATAAACTTGTAAATTTTTACCGCTTGCACGGAAAAAACTCATGCAAAGATATGTCTTTCGTAAGACCCATTAAGCTACTTAAATTGTAGGTAAGATAAGAAACAGTAGTTGAAATCACTTAAATCAAAAATTCGAATTGTTTTGTTTCGTTCATTGCTAAAAATAGTGACTTCCTCATTATTTTCTTGGTAGAGTAGCGTGATTATTAACGTAATGAAAGTAGGTAACAACCTAGTTACCCATTACATTTTGTGATCACGATCACGCTTATTTTGTCATGACCCCCAGCCAAAAGACATATCTATGTCAAAAAAAAAACAATTTAAGGACAGAAGGCCTTTTTTATAAAGCTTGTTATAATCTGAACTGTCCGAATAAAGAAACGTTATATAGTTTGATGGTCTTAATGCTCGTAAGCTCTCTTCCCAAAAATAGGTACATAACACCAAGTAGTCAATCTCTCAGTAAAAATTCAGATTAGTTTGACATAGGTCAGAATTATGTGTACATTTTTCAAATCAAAGCATTCTGATCTATTTGACCAACTAATCTATATTTTACTTTAAGAATTTTGAGGATAGACGAGTGATATTTGACGATTTGACAACGGAAAACGTTAATGTTGCGGTGGCGTTAATACGTTAGTACCAATAAAACTTCAGACTTTCGGGTCATCCTAATATCTCGATAAACGTTTACTCTGTCACCTAAACTGTCTTTAGTTTGTTGATATTTTATGAAAATATATTTGCAGATTCTGGGGCCACAATCAAGGAGGAGCTGGAGGCTTCTGACTCGTCTCCTGCAGCCATGTCACTACAGCCCAACCTTTGGCTCCCTACTAAGGATGAGCCAACAAGCCCCTCTTCAGGTAACAGGTCCTTTACTATAGTGCGAGAGATGAGAATGGAACTAGCCTAGGTTTGAACTGTCTTTTCATTCTTGCTGCAGTTTCCTTGTGAACTTGTACTCGTTTAATTAAAAAATCGCTAACCCTGGTGAACGCATTGTGAACTCATGTCACCCATCCAAGTACTCACCACGCTCGACATTGGTTAACTTTGCTAATCGCATGAGAAACGGTTCATTGCAACGCATAACCCGTACGGCTAGTAAAATATAGATTAGTTGTTCAAATAGATCAGTATGCTGTGTATAGTTTGATGGTCTTAATGCTCGCAAGCTCACATCTCGAAAATAGGTACATAACACCAAGTAGTCAATTACTTAGTAAAAATTCAGATTAGTTAGACATAGGTCAGAATGATGTGTACATTTGTCAAATCAAAGCATTCTGATCTATTTGACCAACTAATCTATATTTTACTTTAAGAATTTTGAGGATAGACGAGAGATATTTGACGATTTGACAACGGAACACGTTAACGTTGCAGTGGCGTTAATACGTTAGTACCAATAAAACTTCAGACTTTCGGGTCATCCTAATATATCGATAAACGTGTACTCTATCACCTTAACCGTCCTTAGTTTGTTGATATTTTATGAAAATATATTTGCAGATTCTGGGACCACCATCAAGGAGGAGCTGGAGGCTTCTGACTCGTCTCCTGCAGCCATGTCACTACAGCCCAACCTTTGGCTCCCTGCTAAGGATGAGCCAACAAGCCCCTCTCCAGGTAACAGATCCTTTACTATAGTGCGAGAGATATGAGAATGGGACTAGCCTAGGTTTGAACTGTCTTCATTCTTGCTGCAGTTTCCCTGTGAACTTGCCCTAGTTTAACTAAAAAATCGCAAGCACTGGTGAACTTATGACTTGGTGAAATTATGATTCCTTAGCTGCTACATATGTTTGAGGAAAATGGTCAATTATGATGGGGTGTGGTTTTAAACGACTAGCGCGGGAGTAAAATTGTGCTCGATGGAATTTACGTTTCCCCATGCACTGAGTGAAATATTTATTTGTAAACAATAAAACTACAGTCTTATTCGCACATTCCCTGAGAATTTCGTCAAAGTCGGACAAAAACTGTAAAATTTAAGCTTGTTACAAGGATTTCACATTTTCGCAAGCGTAGGAGTTACTGTTGATTCGATCGGGTTGAAATTGATATGGAATGTTCAAATCGTCTTCTCCCAACTGTCCTCCAAATTTGAGCGAAGTCGTGCAATCAGGGCGCGAGAAAATGATACTAGTTTGCATTTACTTTTGCGCCTGAGCAGAGTGAATTACCTATTCATTTGGGATCAATGAAACTGATAGAGGACCATCTAGACTATAATTCGCACATTTCCTGAAAATTTCATCAAAATCGAATTAAAACTGTGGAAATTAAGCTTGCTGCAAGGATTTGCGGACACACGATAGCAACACGGAACAAAAGTTGTTCAGAATGGCCTAAAACGTAAAATAAGCGTGGAAATTTTATTTTGTAGACATACAAATTTTCATCTGAAAGTGAAAACAATGTTTCCGCTACCTATAGCTAGACTCGGAAGCAATATAAATAAATATATTCGATTTAATAATGAGCAAATTGCTTTGTGTTTTTAATAATATCCGAAAGATTTATCTAGGTCATTTACACATTCTTCAAGTTTCGATTATTGACAATAATTAATCGTCCTAATTAATTGTCTTTAATCTATAGTGCTGTCTTAAAATGGTATGTTATCAAATTTTCGTATAACAACTCACTCGAAAATGATGATTTTACAAAAGTGGATAGATATTAAGAAGAAGGCAATAGATATTAACTGTGGGTAGCAGGTATTATTTACAAGTGATACTACAAATTTTCTTCTTTTTAATTTACTTTTTTGGAGTTGGGAAAACTTTCGGTTCAGTTAGAAAATTCTTGATACTTCGCACCTCACTATTTTCATCTAGCAACGCCTCTGAGCACTGTGTGGAGTAAGTACAGATTTTTCCACATTGTGAGGGAAAGAGTTAGGCAATCAACTTCAGACATTTGGGTCATCGTAGTATCTTGATAAACTGGTACTCTGTCATCGTAACCATCTCCCGTTTGTTGATATTAAATGAAAATGTCTTTGCAGATCCAGGAGTGACTATCAAGGAAGAGCTAGACGCTTCGGATTCATGTCCTGCAGCCACGTCACCTCAGCCCCACCTTTGGCTTCCTGCTAAGGATCAGCCAACAAGCTCCACATCAGGTAACAGGTCCATTACCAGCTATAATACTCGTCTGGAGATGGCACACTATAAGAATATTCACCTCCTCTCACACACCCGAATCAAAATCTAATTGTATAGGTATTCGTGCAGGTAGCCATTAGTTCGTACTGAATACTGGTGTGAGGGTGGAAGGATCACGGCTTCTTCCTTTTTATGTGTTTATTGACTTCACAACTAGTTTCGCCCTTCAGTAGGCCCCCCCATCAGGTGCTACAATATGAACAGATAGTTTTTTAAAAATAATGGTAGATACTGAGGTGATTATGTACTATTTGTTATCTATAAAGAAAGTGTCTATAATATATATATCTATAAAGATATATCGTGTAGAAAGTACCTACATATGTATGATAGCTATTGGCCATGCTGGATCTCTACCTTATTCCCCCCAAATTGGTAAGCCCCACTCATACACTAGCATTATGTTCATAACTTATCATACCTAGCATACAACTATATCTCAACTATCTGATCATAATTCTAGACCCTTTCAAACCATCGGACGAAATTCTGTGACTGAAATTATAACTTCTGCAACAACATGACAAAATACACCTCGTATGGATCTGTCCCCCTATAGTAAGTGCCTGTTCCTTATGTGTAACAAATAGTATATAATCACCTCTGTATCTACCATTATTTAAAAAAAAAACTATCTGTTCATATTGTAGCACCTGATGAGGCCTATTGAAGGGCGAAACTAGTTGTGAAGTCAATAAATACATAAAAAGGAAGAAGCCGTGATCCTTCCACCCTCACACCAGTATTCAGTAATATCTAATTGTCCTGAGCTATGTCGTGAATTTTGCAGTAATTCACAAATATTTGGTGCCTCCATGTCGTGAATACTCGTGAATGAATACATAACAGAAATACTTAACTGTTTGGGATACTGAAATACGTTTGTGTATCATAAAATAGTTAAGAATGGATTTGAATTGCATGAAACTTGATTTTATCTATTGCGTTTGTCTCAGATATTCCTTGATATTGGTGCTGACATGATACAGAATTGTCTGCTGACTGGTTAGTGAAACCCACTTGAAGTGCACTTCGAATGAAGTGAATTATATTGTATGAAAGGATATCCAACTTTAACCTCCAGTCCTTGGGGATTACGACCTCTAACGACCTCCATAACCACCCCTACAGCCGCCCTTTACCACCATGGCGCCTCGTTTCTTGACGGAATGATTGGACAACTGCTGATCTCTCACATAACCCAGGTCTGGATATATGATCCAGTATCGGTATCTGACCGATTGAACTGAGTTGGACATATCAGTATGTGACTGATTGTCCATGAGTTTTTGCTCCAGACCAGTTTCTGAATGGTTGAGCTATTAGACTGTAAAACCAATATCTGATTGGCTGACTGAATTCGACACGTCAGTAATTGACTGACTGCCTTTGTCTGAGTTTTGTAAGAGACTTGAAATCGAATGATAGTGATCGCTTGAATGAAAGAATGATTATTGATAAAGTGATTGCTCCGAATTGAGATTGACTGATACTGATGACCAGTCATTACAGCGGATCGTAGAATAAATAGTATTCATTGAAATAAGGTATGAAATGAATTGAGTATGACCGCTGAATAGCTTACCAAGCTTACACTGTCACACACGTGTGACAACTACTCTTGTTGTATCTTTACCTGAATTTGGTAGTAGTCTAGTCCTTTTCCCTTTGTATGTGTTTGGCTAAAGTCGGTAGCTCCATAACTGTAGTTTGAACCTCGCACTAGCGACAAGCTACCCCAGCTTGAATTGAAATAGGTAAGTTGAAAATTAGAATTACGGGGAAATCATATACGTCATTTTCCAAACATCCTTGATCCAAACAACCTTGGATCTTGGCTCAAGACGCTCTTTAAAGACCCAAATCCTTTATGGTCTGTGATCACGGAAAATTTTGATGCTGCTAGAATGTGCAAACTTTTTTTATACTCTATATGTAAAACAAAGAAAAAAATAATTATAGTAATGAATAAATAAAAATGCGTGAGAAATTATTTTGTTCTTTTAAACACTCCTTTAGAACAGTGAACTGAAATAACTCAAATTCATAAGTTTGTTGGTTGGCAGCTGCGTAACGATTCCGCAAGCGCAGATTTTCCTCTTTGGAAAGGGGCGATTTCCTACCTGTCGAATATCGCTACGATTTTACGCTGCGGTATTGCGCTGACTCAACACTCAGGACTGGGTACAGTCATTTTCCTAACTGCGGATTTCGGCACGGAGTGTATGTCGCAGCGGAATGGGAGACAGGCGACTGCTCCCAGAGCAGTCTGTCCCGCACCACGCAGCAAGAAGTGTTGTGCGTATTGTGACTAGAAACGCAGATGCCGAAAATACAGTGCGATATTCAAAAACTCTCAACTGAATTCGGCAGCGATATTCGGCAGGTAGGAAATCGCCCCTTAAGGGAAAGTGACTGGTGATAAACTTCTGACATTCGAGTCATCCTAATACCTTGATACATAGAGACCCTTGTAACCTTCACCAACTCCTATTTGTTGATTTTAAACGACAATTATCTTTGCAGATCCAGGAGTGGCCATCAAAGAGGAGCTAGACGCTTCTGACTCTTCTGCGGCCATGTCACCTGAACCCCACCTCTGGCTTCCTGCTAAGGATGAGCCACTAAGCCCCACTCCAGGTAGGTAACAGGACTTTTTCTAGCCATAATACTCGTTTGGAAATGACCTGCTACGGGAATATCCATTTCATCTCATCAGCCCAAATTGAAATTAATTTGTTCTGAGCTGGAAATTAGCATCATTAACAAGTTAAGTAGACAAGAAGTGTATTTATACCACTACTGATGCCAGTCAGATTGAACGATCCTATATTTAATAGATTTTATTTTTTGCCGAGTGGCACCTCATTTTAAAGTTCTTTAGTGCTGAACACTAAGGTTAATCCAGAATTTTGATATCTTATACCGTTCTCGGATTGGAGCTGAAGAACCATGAAGAAGCGCGATTTTTCCTGTACAGAGGAATTTGTTAAAAGGATCGTATTACTTCACGATTAAGCCACTCAAATCCAAGAACGGAATAAGTTGTCGCAATTCTAGCTACACCATCGTGTTCAGCCTTAAAGAATCTTTAAAGTGAGGTGCCACTTGGCAAAAAAATTAAAATAAATAATACAAAATTCAAGTACCCAATACCCCCCCCCCCCCCTTAATGATGCAAAAGCTTTTGGATTTTTTCTGATTTTTGTGTGCTTAAAAATTAGTATTACGTACCCCTAAAACTCTCTCCAAGGTACTCTTTGATATCTCAAAAATTATGGGGAAAAGTTGAAACTGTACACGCATGCGCGCCATTGAATTCAGAATGACTCAATACCGATTTCAAAGGAGAAAATTGGGATTTTAAAATGCTTGGAGCCATTGTAATACTTTGTTTTCGACGAAAATTCGCTAAAATGAAATCTCAAATTTTCCAGACATTTAGAAAAATATAAAAACCAACAAAAATCATGAAAAATCTATGGAAACCTTTTAGAACTTCTTGGGTTATGGAAAGTATCATGATTTATAAGTATTATCCCCTTCATTCAACACCTTCCCTAATGAAATGTGAGGCTCTTGAAATATGTTCCTAAACCAAATGCTCAAGTGAACAATAAAATAGTCACGTGAAGTCTGTTAGGATTCGCAGCAGAGTTGGGATACCTAAGTACATTGGTACTTAAAGTACTTCCTTCAAGTACTTGAGAAAATCTACTGATATATTACAGCAGTCGAAGAAAATCAGTAATAAGAATGAAGAGGTACAGCTGCATCCGTTCGAAAGTACTTGCCCAAGTACAATTAAATGCACTTGCAATTCCACTTTTTAGTGAGTACAAGTACTTGTGATCCCAAGTACAAGTACATGTACCTTTACTTGTACTTGCGTGCTTTGAGTACAAGTACTTGTACTTGTGTGATCCAAGTACAATTACAAATACTTGTAAATTGTACTTGTACTTCCAAATACTTGTGTACTTGTACTTAGAACTTCAATCACAAGTACTTGTACTTACTAATTTTATTTCATGTACAAGTACATTAGGTACTTGTAATTGTACGTTCGATTTTTCGAGTATTGTACATGTATTTAGTACTTGTAAGTACATTTTTTCCCACCTCTGATTCGCAGCAGGGGTGGAGCTTTAAAATATCGGCAATTACCACCTTCATTCCCAATCCTGATGAAAAATTCGAAATCCCCGAGATTTCTAGTAAATTTAGGGCAATAACTAACCCATACAAAAAGAGAATGAGACATAATGGATGTGGATTGAGGCGTGGAGATCGTAGAAATTATTTAATTAAAAACAAGGTTTTCAGCATTACCCCCTCCATTTATCCCTTTCGGTACCTATGTAATTAAACAATTATTCCAAGGTACTAAAACTGCGTTTGAATTAACAAAATAATCGGCCCAGCGTAGGTTCATCTATGATTTTCAGGATTTGGATTCAGAATGGGTCTGAAACTGATTTGTTATTTGGATCTGAATATTTTTTTCTTTTGCCAGGGTGGTTTTACATCCCCTTACGATTTCAATAGGGCGTCCCTCTAAAAGATGACTTTTTTCCTATATGACTTTGCTTCAGAGGGACGTCGTGGAAAGGGAGGGCAGTTAATCCATTGTATACTTGATAATTTTGTTGGTATTCTTTACTAAGAAATATTCATCTATTTTCCTAACTAATGAGTGTTTTGTCTAAATACTAGATTAGCCGGTTACCCGTGCGTTGCACGGACCCACCTGTACGGGTTAGTCAGCGCATAAACTGCTGTAATAACCATATCCAGAATGTGTTCGTAACTACGGAGGCTGCATGCCAAATTAAAGCATAAGAGTAGCAAAATGGGACCAGACTGATCAGGAAGGAGCCCAAATTTCAATCAGCGCTTATTGTCCCAAAGAGTCACCCTATCAAATGTCAACTTCCTAGGGTGAATTTAGCTCACTCAGCTGATCAGAAGAGACCACCATTTCAATCTTCACTTAATGACCCATAGAGTCTCCCTGTCAAATTTCAACTTTCTAGGGTGAACAAGAGGAAATTTAGGTCACTCAGTTGATCAAGAAAGACCCCATCATTTCAATCGTCTCTTAAGCTGGATTCACATGGAGCGGAACTAGCGTGGAAAGCGGAAAAATGGAAGGACGGAACGCAATCGGATTGGCTGTTGGAACAACAGTTGAGGAAGGTGGCTGTCATGTTGTCGGAAGGGCCGGACAGACGTCGGTGGTAGAAATTTTCATACCGTTTCCCCGTTCCATCCAGCTCTGCGCAAGTGCAGTGGACAGGAATGTTGATAACCAAAGTTTCAGATCAGAGAGGCTTTCAGTAGGAAGGTTATGATTCCGTTTAGCACGGAGACCGCTTCATTTGAACACTCTTCCCTACTCTGCCCGCCCCTCCTCTGGTTTTTCCGTCCTTCCACTTTCCGTGCTCGTTCCGCTCCATGTGAATCCAGCTTTAACGTCCCAGAGAGCATCCCTATCAAATCTCAACTTCCTAGGATGAACAGGAGACAATTTAGGCCACTCATCTGATCGAAATCGTCAAAACCAATAAACACGCGCGAAGAAAGAGCCCGAACTGCGTGTTGGCAATCATAATAAAATTTCGGGAACCAAAAAAGTTGGGTTTCCGTCCCGCTCTTCGTACCAAATATCAAATTCCTGTCCATAATCTATCAATAATGCAACCCATGCTTCACTAGCAACACCTGTAGCAACCCGTCAAGGCTTCTCCACTTGTCACGAACTTCCGCCTAACAAACTGCCTGTTAGCAACCGCAATAACAAAAGTTCGGAAAGTAAACAAATCTGTTGCAAAGGGTAGCGCCGTTTATGAAGCAGAAGTATGTTTTGGAGTTTCAGACCTAGCCTATGTTGCGCGCCGGAACTTGCTGATCATTTTAACGACCGCTCCCGTCAGAATCGGTCCAGCCGTTTAGTCGTCTATTGGGACCATATAAACATAGATAGATAGAAACAAACTTTGAGTTTTATGTATATGGGTAACGAGCTACTCCGTGCGGTAGCAAGTTAACAGGTGTGAACCTGTCAACTGGTGATCTCTTGGACTAGGGAAAAACTTTCATTCCATTTGGAGATTCCGATTTTATATTATTGTGAGAATATATTTTATTATTTCTCTTACCCAAGAATCTATCTATTTTCCTAAATTTCGATACTTTGTTTATATCATGATCCAGATGGGAAGATCAAGATGGAGCCAGTTGACAAAGACGAGGAGATGACGTACCACAGTCCCCTGGTTACTTCCATTGCAGGCTCTAAGCAGGCTGATCCACTTTCAGATGTTAAACAGTCAAAAGGTAACAGCCAGAATGCCGTGATATTAGATTTAGATCGAGCATCTCTTATTATTTTCAACTTTGATCAGAACTCCATGACATTACAAAAAAACATACCGTCATAAAACCTTCATTGCA
The DNA here is from genome assembly GCA_030762985.1 of Adelphocoris suturalis. Lineage (NCBI taxonomy): Eukaryota > Metazoa > Arthropoda > Insecta > Hemiptera > Miridae > Adelphocoris > Adelphocoris suturalis. The sequence continues at coordinate 4,560,212 of CM061042.1, read as the reverse complement.
AGAAACCAGAATTCAGTAGGTTGAGGTGAGGCTAAATGCATAAATGTTTTTGTCACCCATAGGATATCACATTTACAGTGAGATTATTAAAAACTAGCTAGTGAACCCTTGTGTTGCTCGGTTAAATTCAGGTATGGCTACTTTCCTAATTTTCCCATCTATTTATTTACCCGATCCCTTCAGGTGATCTAAGATCCTGCTTACTCAGCTCATTTGAGAAATCCAGGTTTATCCTGAAGTCTCCATGTTACTTCATTAAGTTTTCACCAAATAGATCGAGTAGGAAAAACAAGTTCCAGTCATGCAGCACGATCGTATGAGCGAATTTCCGTAAACTATCGTATTATATTATGTTACACTGTTTTGAAATTTGAGCACTTTGAGGGCAAAGAAATTGTTAACCACCAATTTTATGGCAAATAAACTCGTTCTAAATCGCATTTTACGATTCGAAACAAATTTTGGATGTTTAGCAATTTTTCAGTTTTTCAATCGATTTTTCTGTAAGTGTAAATGAAATTCTAGTACATTTTTCACCATCATTTCGTGAATGAATTTTTAAATGTTTTAGCTCATCTTCAATAAACTTTTTCGACTAAAATTCGCATAAAAAATATGAATTCAACGATTTTTAGACATTTATAGTCATTTTTAGTGATTTTTTGAGCACATAATGTGAATTGTGACCAATTAATGTGCTCAAAAAGTGTTGGCCAATGAACTCATCCTTTCGTTTGGAAAGCTTGATTTTTTTGCGCAAGAACGGAATTTTTATCTCAATCCTAAGGAGAGTTATTGTCTGGAATGACACACACACATGTTGACGCTGTACTTGACTGGGTTTGTTTCATAAATCAGGTTTTGTTATGTCCTTGTATTCTTCTAATAAGATTCGGTACCTAGTTTCACTGTCCTTAGTATTAATGGGGGTGATTGAAGATTTAATTTAATCAATTAGCATAACCTTATTGGAACTTGACGCAGTTAAGGAATCTCGTAAACAGCATTTTTTAAATCTACCAACATCCCAAAATGTTTCACGAAATCTGCCCCAATATTGGTTTTGATACCTGAGCAATCAATGACCATGAGAATGTTCGTCTGAGTCCAACAGTGAGAGTTAGAAGTTTAACGTCATGCGTTGGTATCTCCGTCCCATTGGCTGCATACAGAGTGTACGATGTTCGGGGTTCTCATCCAGTGGATCGGTTAACTGAGACGTTGGGTTAGTGATGTGCTGACCAGCGCTGGACTTGATAAGAGTCTTTACTTACTAGTGAGGATGGCCAGGAACAGTGCTGCTAACAAGACCAGGTGAAATAATGGTTGGTACGACCTCCCTAAGGCGCCCATCCCGCGATTTATCGAATAACATTGAAACTAGTTCTGTCTGGGACATGGCAAAGGCCATTACACTGGTTAACAAAACACCCTGTAGTGTCCCTGACATAATTATGAATGAACTTCACTAGGAAGTTTGCTTATTCATCAATTATACTACACTTACGATTAAATACAGATTTGTTTTTAGCGAATTTAAAAAAAAAATGGAAATTTTAAAAGTAGGTGTGAAGGGTTGGGAACCCCTTAACAAATCCGTTTCATACGTCAAAGAACACAATCCAACATTTTATCTTCGTGTATATGTGTATTTATATATATTAATTGCTATGCAATTCTTAGGCCGACCCCCTATAATTTTTTTAAAATGTCCCAAACTTTTTGACATGATTTTCACGTACAACCGTTGCTATCGTCCGTGACGGGAAGCACGAGTTTGTGGGTTCGAATCCCAGCCAGGCTTGAAAATTTTTTTATATCCAAATTTTTTTATATCATTTTTTTCGCATCGTGGGTTCGAATCGGGCCAGGGTTGAACATTTTTTTATATACCTACAAATTTTTTCAGGCTAAGAATTGCATAGCAAATTATCCTCGTTTTCTACGCAGTAGAAAAGAGAAAAGATCCGGCGAGGCGCGAAGCGCCGAGTATAGATTAGGGGGGTCCAGGGGGGCGAAGCCCCCCGGCGAGGCGCGAAGCGCCGAGTATTATTTATATATATATATATATATACAATAGGGTGTATTTCCAGAGGATAATTCTCATTAAAAATGGCGTAAAAATATACCAACATCACTTCATTAACTGATTTCAATGGTACACCAGATTCCAGAAATTAAATATCTTTGTTTTAACTTCATATAATGAAATTATGCGTTTCTTTGACTGGGGAGAAGCCCTATGCGTGTGCTAGCTGTGACTACAGAGCTAGTGCCCTTGGTAAACTGAAGACACACTTGAGGACACACACAGGTTCGTTTTTGTTCTTCATTGATAGAATAACACTGACATTGCTTTATTATTGATGTCTGGTTGATCAGATTCAAGAAATTACCCAATGCATTTGCTTTTCTGCAGTTTCTTTTAAAGGTGAGAAGCCTTAGCCAAGTCCCCAAATAAGCCTGGTACACTATTATTGGCCTCTCAAAGAACAGGTTCTTTACAACAATCCTCAAAGTACATCCTGAACCTCATGGTACTGTTGCAGTCCAGAGTATGTTGCAATGAGAATCTTGGTATTCCACTACCATCACATGTCATCGCCATATCGTGTGGCTTACATTTATAGTGCACAGCTATTACATCTCTAAACTGAGAAGGGAATAAGTCAAAATTGTCTGCAGATAGTGGGAGAACTGACAGCCACCCAGAAGATATGTACTAGCTGGCTGATTCTAAAAAGCGCCCGATTCCACGTTGTCGGTTAGCTAGATTTGGCAAGGGTCATTTCTAATAATGCGTCTTCTGGATCCTCTCACCCGTGTACAACAGCCTGTCTTGCCTCTTTCAGTGAGTTCACGTGATCGTCGACTATGAGTGATGTTCTTCAACGTATTGCCTCTGTGAGCTCCTCTGATCCTGCCTTTGCTGTTTCATACTGCAGGGTTGCTCTCTTTGCAGGATTAGTGTATCCCAGCCCCTTTACTCACTGGTGATGAAAACAGATCACATCATTTTCCGGAAAAATTGCCTCCCAGAACTTTTGACCACCCACCACAGGAATTGCCTCTGGAATTGTAACCACTTAGTAAATGCTGCATGTGAGGATTGTGTTGGATCCCTGTCATTGCTTTTCAATCGTCCCTCTCCAGGTACCTAGTTTTCCTTCCACGCGGTTTTTAAATTTTTAATTCTTTTTCCCTCCCGGTGAAACCACCTAGAACCCTCTGCCTCATAACTACCTGCATTTCAGTACCCTGGAATGTATTTTGGGGTTCCTCTTTGTCATCAGGATGATGAACTACCAACCACGATTTTCTTCCCTGTGGAAAGCAACACATTCTGGTCTATGGCTGATAAGGTCCTCCCATCACCTTTTCACAGAGTTCAGTTCACCTTGTGCGGACAAATTGTCTGCATACCAACATTGGGTAATCCCTTGAACAGCCTGCAGAAGTTCTATAATATCACTGTTCGGAGGCCATTAACCACTAAAGATTAGGTTCACATGGACATGATAGTCTTCACTATCAAAACACGTTTCAGTACTTGAGCGAACCATAGGAACCAAACATGAACAAATCTATCAAAACACCCACCTATGTTAAATTGAAAGAATTGCTGAAGATAAAACTGATAAAGCTACCAATTTAACGGGAAGGAAATACTGAACTATTCAAATTCGACGTAAAAAATGAAACAGCCTTTATATATGTGTTGTATACAGACACATTTGTCAATTATTTGACAGGTGAGAAGCCCTATGCCTGTAATAGTTGTGACTACCGTGCTTGTAATCTTGGTATGTTGTGACAACACTTGAAAAAACACTGTTTGTTTTGGTATTCATTGTTAGAACAACACAAAAATTAGTTCATTAAATGATATCAATGGTTCATTAGATTCCAGATATTATCCATTGTGTTTGATAAATATAGTTTTTTTTTTTTTGACAGGTGAGAAGCCCTTTGCTTGTGATAGTTGTGACTACCGAGCTAGGGAGCGTCGTAATCTGAAAGCACACCTACGAACACATACAGGTTTGTTTTTGTTATTAGAGAGTTTTTGGTGACCACTAACGTACCCTTAACGTCACCCTAACGTACCCAAGAGTACGTGACCTTGAGGGGACGTTAGCAACGTCGTACGTTAGAATGGCTCATTTAACGTCACCCGTTTGGGGACCTAAAGGCACACGACACCAGCCTAACCTTTCTGTAAATGTAACCCTACTGCTCACCTCAAAATTACTCGAATACTGCTGAAGTAAATATAATAGTTTTTCTTTTCAAATGCCTCATTACCAACCAATTATGTTGATGTAGAGGGTAGGTTTTTGAACACTCCTCAAACTTGGTTATTTTACGTTTCAAGTCGCGTAGAAACCGAATGTGCCATCTGAAGTCCGCCTCCGCTGTCCAGCTTTACTAGCCTTCAACTCGATCGAAAAGTTCCGTTCTTTTGCGCTCAGGCTCTATTTGGTCGATTAGAGCCTTGTTTCTATTATTATTTCACATATTTTAACTGAGAAAACTGAGTTTTAAGACACTACTTATTCGCAGTATTGTTCTTAGTTTACCTGAACTCTCAGCTATTTTCTCGTGAATATTGCGTGAAGTGGTGCCTCCACTGATGATTTTGTTAGGTAAAATCATGATTCAATGTCATAGAGATACTTTTTCATACTCCCAACGGAAAACCCAAAAACATGAAGTTCGTAACGACTAATGACCTATAAGTGCAACTAAACCGCGGTGTTCCACACTTGAGGCTTACTATCCATCCCCTGTTTACGAATTGAAAACTAAAAATGAGAAATTAGCCCATATTTGTATTGAAACTAACATGAAATTCGAATTCAGGATTGAAAATCGGCGTTTTATATCGAAATGAAGAAGTTGAGTAGACAACCAGTATACAACAAGACAGCCGGGGGGAAAATATCGCGTTTCCCAACCACCGTTAGCGTGACATCAAAATGAAGGCAACCGTTCTCCCGTTCCATTTGGGTTAGCATCTTCATTTGCTCCCTCAAGACTACGGTAACGGGTGACGTTAAGTTGAAGTCGCCAAAAACTCTCTATTCTTTGAAAAATTACCACCAACATTGATTTTTAACTGATATCCATTTAAACCTGATTCCAAATATTACCTATTTGTTCGCTGAATATAGTGAAATTATGCGTTTCTTTGACAGGTGAGAAGCCCTATGCCTGTGATAGCTGTGACTACCGTGCTTGTAAGGCTGATCATCTAAAAAGACACTTACTAACACATACAGGTTTGTTTTTGTTATTCCTTGATAGAAAAACACTATCATAACTTTATTAAATGATGTCACTGTTAGAACAGATTTCTGAAATTATCTATTGTGTTTCCTGAATGTTGCAAATTTTGTTGTTTCTTTTAACTTTGAGAATTCCTATGCCTGTGATAGCCTTGACTACCAAGCTGTTACACTTAGTCTTCTGAAAAGTAATTTTTCACCCACCATTTCAGTTTCGGTTATTCCCAGATATAGTAACACTAATATTTCTAGAGAAAGTGATTATCGACCCACAATATGTATGTTGTCAAATTATTATCAGGATAAGGGTCAAAAAACGAATAAAAGTCCTTGTCGCCGAGCTTTCGGTTTATATAAAACCATCTTCAGGGCTCAAGGATATTTACGGTGTCAAAATATAGGACACTTGTATAGGTCAATTGTCATAATAGTTTATTCGTTTTTTGACCCTTATCCTGATAATTTGACAACACTAATATTTCTGTCATGGCCCACCTATGTAAAGCGTAGTTATTCTTAATATACTGTTGAGCTGACCGGCCTGCAACCAGAAGACTGGGAAGTAAAGAGAGAAAAGGGCAGAAAGCCTCATAGAGGGCGAACCCTTCACTATAAAATTGCTTGCAGACAGTGCAGAGAATTCATTCTAAAGAATTACTGCATTCTTGCACTCATCTTGTTCTTTGCTCATGTCCCCTTACCTCACGTCCACTTCCTTTTTATCCAATGACTCTCAGCTTCCTTCCTTAAAATCAGAGACGATGGTGCCTTGAAATATCAGGTTCCATAGCTCCGTCCTCTTTCCACCCAAGTACGATGGTACCCGGAATCATCCAACCCAGTAGACAGTTCCTACCTTCGTCCGAATATCCTTCGGGTTGGTACCCAACATTTACCTTATTTTCTGATCATTTGTACTGTGGTACCCTGGCCGTTCCGAGGTCATAATCAACATCTATCTCTCCATATTCTGATACTTTATAGGTCGATAGGGTTCAATTTTAATTTCCAACTCACTAGACTCACTTGGCATGAATTTCTTCTTGCCAGACTCACTTGGCTCAATTTAATTTCTATTTCTTGACACGAATCATAAAAGTTACCATATTAACAATGGTAAACCAGATTCAAAAATTACACATTGCGTACACTGAATATATAGCGAAATTTGTTGTTTCTTTGGCAGGTGAGAAACCCTATGCGTGTGACAACTGTGACTACCAAGCTAGTAATCTTGGTAATTTGAGACTACACTTGAAAAAACACACAGGTTTGTTTTTGTTTGTTTGGCCATCACTAACGTTAATCAATTATGTCAATTGTACACTATATTCTAGAAATTACCTATTATGTTTGTTGAATATAAAACTTTTTTTTTTTTTGCAGCTGAGAAGCTGCCTTATGCCTGTGATAGCTGTGACTACCGAGCTAGTCAGCCTGCTCATCTGAAAAGACACTTACTGAAACATACAGGTTTGTTTTGGTTATTCATTGAATAAATAAAATAACTTCAACATAATTTTAGTAATTGATGTCAATGGTATACAAAATTTCATAAATTACCCATTGTGTTTGCTGAATATGGCAAAATTTGTTGTTTCATCAACAGGTGAAAAGCCCTATGCCTGTGATAGCTGTGAATACCGAGCTAGTGATCTTGGTCTACTGAAGAGGCACTTGACTAAACATACAGGTTTGTTTTTGTTATTCTGTGGTGGCACAATACTAACAACACATTATCAACTAAGTTAATTTTTGTGATCGAACGGCATGTGTAACGTTCCAGCCAGCCATTGTTAGCCTGGAAGTCATCCATTTATGAGGTTGAATGGCTAGTGGACATATGCCATGTGTGACATGCACTTGTTGCCAGCTCGATTCACTTGTATGGCATGTGAGACATCCCGCCACTTACTTTTAGCTTCAATTGCTTATTCCTACGGACTTCTAAGTTTGCACCAGGCAAAATTTACCCATCTCCAATACTTGGACAACCGAATGCTTCAATAATTTGGGTGGCGAATCTTGTTTTGCTCCTTCCATATGAATTACCAGATGGGAAACCTGTCTCAGTCCTGGGGACTGTTTTGAATAATATCATACTATGATGAAGTTCAAGTAATTAAGTTTTGGGGTAGCAATATCATTCATTATTGAAACAAGATAAAATAATAGTAATTATTATTTCATTTCATTTCAAACTGGCAGTTTTTGGCAATTTTTTAATTTTAACTGTTCCTGATGTTCTGCAAAACTGGTAGTTCCTATTAATTATTTTTCATGCTGTTTAATTTATTTGTGGTATTTAGTAGGTAATAACGGTTTGACGGAAAAGGCGACCAGTACTCTTGTCACACCATATGGATAATGAATGGGGATCCTGGCCTTGGTGTACTTATCACATTCCAAATGTTCTATTCGAGCGATTGAGCTGAGGTAGTTGAAATCATTACAACAGCACCTAAGGTATGTAGGAAGATTTGATCAAACTATGAAAGAATTTAACCTATTAGAACCTATTAAAATGGTTCAATTGTAAAACTGGTATGAGCGAGTGCCTAATATTATCTCATATGAAATGAGTGAAATGGTAATAATTTTAGTACAGTTATGAAAAGTTAACTTGATGGTAGGGTCTAGTCATTCTCAAAATTATAAATCAGTCGAGGAAATTTGGAAAATTTGACACAGTTTGGAACACAAAATATTTTGAGACTGTATGAAAAATCCAAAATAGCTGTAAATAACATGACACCCAAGGTAACTCACATGGCAGAATAAACTGCATCCTAGACTGCAAAAGGCGGCTGGCATGTGACACATACCAATGGACCGCAATTCTTGGTGCACCAAAGGTACACTAGAATCCAGAAATTACTCATTGTTTTTGCTGAATACAGTGACATTTGTAATTTCTTTGGCAGGTGTGAAGCCCTATGCTTGTGATACCTGTGACTACCGAGCTAGTCGGCTTAATAATCTGAAAGTGCACTTACGAATCCATACAGGTTTGTTTTTGTCATTCCTTGATAGAATTACACTAACCTTACTTTATTAACTGCTATTCATGATAAACATTATTCCAAAAATTACACATTGTGTTTGTTGAATATTGCAAAATTTGACATTTCTTTGACAGATGAGAAGCCTTATGCCTGCAATAGATGTGACTACCGGGCTAGTCAGCTTGGTAATTTGAAACAACACATGAAAACACATACAGGTTTGGTTTTGTTATTCCTTGATATAATAACTCTAATATTTCTTTATTAACTGATGTCTGTTGGTACAGCAGATTGTAGAAATTATCCATTGTGATTGTTGATTATAGCAAGATTGCTCATTTCTTTGGCAGGTGAAAAGCCCTATGCCTGTGATAAATGTGATCACCGAGCGAGTACACTTGGTAATCTAAACAAACACTTACTCATGCATACAGGTTTGTTATTGTTATTCCTTGATAAAATAACACCATCACTGCTTTAGTAACTTATGTTGAAAGTACGCCAGATTCCAGAAATTATCAATTGTTTTTTCTGAATTAAGTGAAATGATATCAATGGTTGTGTGATCCATTGTGTTTGCTAAATATAGAGAAATTTGTGGTTTCTTTGGCAGGTGAGAAGCCCTATGCCTGTGATCACTGTGACTATCGAGCTGGTGAGCTTGCTCGGCTGAAAAGACACTTGGCAACACATACAGGTTTGTTTTTGTTATTCCTTGTTAGAACAATACTAACATCACGAACTGATATCAATGGTACACCATAATCCAGAAATTCCTATAAAGTTTGCTGATGCTTTTTTTTTTTTTTTTTTTTTTTGCAGGTGAAAAGCCTTATGCCTGTAATAACTGTGACTACCGAGCTACTCAGCTTAGTTCCCTGAGACATCACTTAAAAACACATACAGGTTTATTTTTGTTATTCCTTGATAGAGCAACACTGACTTTACTTTATTAACTGATTTCAATGTTATGCAAGATTCCAAAAATTACTGAATATATATGAAAATACTGAATATATCAACATTTGTCATTACTTTGGCAGGTGAGAAGCCTTATGCCTGTGATAGCTGTGACTACCGAGCGAGTAAGCGAGCCTATCTGAAAAGACACTCAAAAATCCATACTGGTTAGATTTTGTTATCCCTTGAAAAGTTACCACCCTCATTGATTTTTAACTGCTATCAATTTGATAGCAAATATTCCAAATATGATACCTGATTCCAAATATTACCAATTGTGTTCACTGAATATAGTGAAATTTGACGTATCTTTTGCAGGTGAGAAGCCCTACGCCTGTGATAGCTGTGACTACCGTGCTAGTCAGCTTGATCATCTGAAAAGACACTTACTAACACATACAGGTTTGTTTTTGTAATTCCTTGATAGAATAACATGTAACATTACATTATTGACTGATGTCAATGCTATTACAGATTCCTGAAATTATCCGTTGTGTTTGCTGAATATGGAGAATTTTTTGTTTCTTTGACAGATGAGAAGCCCTATGCCTGTGATAGCTGTGACTATCGAGCTAGTGATCTTGATCATCTGAAAAGACACTTAGTCACACATACAGGTATGTTTTGCTTATTCACATAGAATAACATTAGTATTACTTTATTATTTAGTGTTCACTTTCTTTGTCGAATTTCAATGTATAATAGCTTTATTTTTGAAAATGTTATTTACTTATAATAGTATATAATGTTGAAGCAAAGATTCCACAAATTATGAGTGAAAAACCGTGTGGGGAACATATCCACCACAAGAACATTGGCAAGCGCTTATTCTCTAAATAAAATTAACTGCTAAGATTCGTTCACACATCTCTGGTTCAGTTTCACTGATTACTCAGCGCATTTCTTCTTTTGGTTTCCGAGTTGTTTTTGTGCCTTGTTTTGAAAAGCAAGAGACTACATAACCCCATAGAAGAGAATCAAGTCGGGTAAGGTTGTACGATCTTGCAGGTCCATTTTGGCCACCATTTAGGAAAAGAATCCGGCCTTGGAATTTTCCCCACAACAATTGATTGTTTGGCGAGGTATTGTGACAAGTCACAAAGTCATGTTAGAACCCCATTCTGTTGATATTCTTATTCTCTAAAAATGGAAACAATCATTCTTTGATCATGATGCAGTCCCTTTCTCCGTTGACAGTTGAGGCATTCTGATTCTCATCCTCGAAGAAAAATGGTCCAATAATGCCTCAACTTCCACCCTCTGGGAATGTATTTAACGGTCTTCCATTTGTTAAGGATTATCAAAACCCCAGAATCTGCAGGTTTGCTTATCAACAAACCTTTCATATGAAAATGGGCCTCATTACTAAAGATTTTTTTGTTCTTTTTAAGAATTTTTAAAGAATTTCCTTTGTGTATATATATATATATATATATATATATATATATATATATATATATATATATATATATATATTTTTTTTACCTTCAGATCATCTACTGAAATAAGGGATGGCAACCCCATCCTCTAATGTAAGCAAGTCCTCAGCCACTCTCCCCTTCCTTCTTGCACCTCAAATTCACATTCCGAAGGCTTGAATGATAGCAAAAGTAGCTGGCTCAGCAATCCTCGTATCAGCCCTTGTGGTTGTACCCAGTGATCGTCAACCAATATTTTCATAAATTTAAACATTTGAGGGGCATAGATAGTTCTGTGGTACGTACCAAGGGCGTGAAGGATGTGTGACGTTCCTAGCAGGCTTGGATGTTTTTTCCTCGTTTTTCTTCATCTGCTGCCTTCATTACTGCTGACACTGTTTTGGAACCAAAAGAGTGTCAATGACATGGACGTCAAACAACGCTTCCCACTATGGCTCCCAAACCCCACAGCATGCCAAGTCCCCACATAAGCCTGGTACACTATTACTGGCCTCTCAAAGAACAGGTTCTTCAACAGTTTACCCAAATCATACTCATCAATCCTCAAAGTACATCTTGAACCTCATCGCACTGTGTAACAAGTCCTCCTGACTTGCAGTCTAGATCATGTTGCAGTGAGAATCTTGGTATCCCACTTCCATCACATGACATCGGCATATCGTGTGGCTTTCACTTATAGCGCACAGCTATCACATCTCTGAACTGAGGAGGGAATAAGTCAAAATTGTCTGCAGATAGTGGGAGAACCGACAGCCACCCAGAAGTTATGCACTTGCTGGCTGATTCTACAAAGCGCTCGATTGCACGTTGTCGGTCAGCTGGAAATTTGGCAAGGGTCATTTCTGAAGATTGCATCTTCTGGATCCTCTCACCTGTGTACCACAGCTTGTCTTGCCTCTCTTAGTGAGTTCAGTTGATCGTCGACTATGAGTGATATTCTTCAACGTATTGCCTCTGTGAGCACTTCTGAACCTGCCTTTGTTGTTTCGTACTGCAGGGTTGGTCTCTTTGCAGGATTAGTGTATCCCAGCCCCTTTACTCACTGGTGATGAAAAACCGATCACTTTTTTCGGAAGCATGGCCTCCCAAAACTGTTGTAATGAAACAAGCATTTATTGTTTCTGTTAAGGCCTGGTTTGCCTCCGAATGACTTTTGACCACCCACCACAGCAATTGCCCCTGGAATTGTAACCACTTAGAAAATGCTGCATGTGCAGATTGTGGTTGGCTCATCCCTGCCATTGCCAGCTTTTCAATAGCCCTTCTCCTTCCACACTTTTTTTTTTTTTCTCCCGTTAAACCACTTAGAAACCTCTGCCTGGTAACTACCTGAATTTCAGTAGCCTGGAATATATTTTGGGGTTCCTCTTTGTCATCAGGATGATGAACTACCAACCACCATTTTCTTCCCTGTGGAAAGTAACCATATTTGGATCTATGACATAGAAGGTCCTCCCATCACCTTTTCACAGAGTTCAGTTCACCATGTGTGGACAAATCGTCTGCATTCCAACATTGCGTAATCCCTTGAACACCCTGCTGAAGTTCTATTCATATCACTGCTGCGAGGTCATTAATCACTAAGATTATGTCCACATGGAAATCCGTGTAGATACGTTAGTCTATCAAGACAAGGTTCAGTACTTGAGCAAACCATGGGAACCAAATGTAAATAAATCTAGCAAAACACCCAACTATCTTAAATTGAAGGAATAGCTGGAGATAAAACTCATAAGACTAAAAGGTGCCAATTTAATGGGAAGGAAATACTAAGCTATTCAAATTTGGCGTATAAATGAATCAGCATCTATACACTTGCTGAATTCTGACACATTTGTCAATTATTTGACAGGTGAGAAGCCCTATGCCTGTAATAGCTGTGACTACCGAGCTTGTAATCTTGGTATGTTGAGACAACACTTGAAAAAACATACAGGTTTGTTTTTGTTATTCATTATTAGAGCAACACAAACATTAGTTTATGAAATTATATCAATGGTTCAGTAGATTCCAGAAATTATCCATTGTGTTTGATTTTTTTTTTTTTTTTTTTTTTTTTTTTTTTTTTTTTTTTTTTTTTTTTTTTTTTTTACAGGTGAGAAGCCCTTTGCTTGTGATATTTGTGACTACCGAGCTAGTGAGCGTCGTAATCTGAAAGTACACCTACGAACACATACTGGTATGTTTTTGTTATTGCTTGATAGAAAAACACTCTCATAACTTTATTAACTGTTGTCAATGTTAGACCAGATTTCTGAAATTATCCATTGTGTTTGCTGAATGTAGGGAATTTCGTTGTTTCTTTGACCTGTGAGAAGTCCTATGACTATGATAGACTTGACTACCAAGCTGGTACACTTGGTCTTCAGAAAACTAATTTCTCACACATCAGTTCAGTTTTGGTTATTCCCAGATATAACAACACTAATATTTCTGTCATGGCCCACCTATGTAAAGCGTATGCAACCAGAAGACGGGGAAGTAAAGAGAGGAAAGGGCAGGAAGCCTCATAGTGGGTGAACCCCACACTATGAAATTGCATGGAGACGGGGCAGAGAACTCATTCTAAAGATCCATTCTCGCATTTCAACTCATCTTGTTCTTGCTCAAGTCCCCTTACTCCAAGTCCGCTTCTTTTTTATCCGAAGACTCTCAGCTTCCTTCCTTACTATCAGAGACGATGGTGCCCTGATATATCAAGATCCATAGCTTCGTCCTCTTTCCATCCAAGTACGATGGTACCCGGAATCATCCAACCCATTAGACAGTTCCTACCTTCATCCGAATATCATTATGACGGTGCTCTTGAGCGACCTCGGGGTTGGTACCCTAAATTTACCTCATCCTCTGCACTTTTGTGCAGTGGCGCAGTGGCCATTCCAAGGTAATGATCAACCTCCATCTCTCCACATTCTGATGGTTTATTGGTCGATAGGGCTTCACCAGTTCAGATTCCAACACTGTTAAGTATTCCTAAGTTCAAATTCAATTTCCAACTCAGTAGACTCACTTGGCGAGAATTTCTTCTTGCCAGAATCACTTGGCTCAATTTCTTGCCAATAACTTGCCAAGGCCTTTTTTTCAGGAGAACAAAAGAACAAAGGTTGGGTCACAAAATAACTTTTTTTAGAATATTTTTTTGGGTCCCAAAACTATCTCTCGTTCCCCAATAATCATCAAAACTTGGATTTTCTACATTTTTCATTGTATTTCTAATTGCAAAAAACAACAGTTTTGCAAATGTGCTGAAAATTTTCAATTTTTGGGCCCGCTTTGTTCATACTTTGAAAAATCATAAATTTTGAGGGGAAAATGATAGAAAAAAATCCAAAAAAACAATTTTGTTCAGCATAATGTGGATGAAAATAAAAATATATAAACTCAGATTCAACATCTGCCAAGTTAAGTTCCCTTTTCCTTTGCAATGTCTCATTCCTTGAACCAAATCATAACAATTAACATATTAGCAATGTTGTACCAGATTCCAGAAATTACACATTGCTTACACTGAAATAGTGAAATTTGTTTCTTTGGCAGGTGAGAAACCCTATGCCTGTGATAGCTGTGACTACCAAGCCAGTAGTCTTGGTAATTTGAGACAACACTTGAAAAAACACACAGGTTTGTTTTTGTTTGTTTGAACAATACTAACATTACTTTGATAAATTATGTCATTGGTACACTAGATTCCAGAAATTACCTAATAGTTGGCTGAATATAAAAGTTGGTTGTTTTCTTGGCAGGTGAGAAGCCCTATGCCTGTGATAGCTGTGACTACCGAGCTAGTCAGATAGGTCATCTCAAAAGACACTTACTAACACACACAGGTTTGTTTTGGTTATTCATTGAATAACTAGAATAACTTTCACATTGTTTTAGTAACTGATGTCAATGTTACACCAAATTCCAGAAATTACCCATTGTGTTTCCTGAATATGGCAAAATTTGTTGTTTCTTTGACAGGTGAGAAGCCCTACGCCTGTGATAGCTGTGACTATCGAGCCAGTCGGCTTTTTACTTTGAGACAACACTTAAAATTACATACAGGTTAGTTTTTGTTAGTCCTTGATAGAATAACAGTAAAATTGGGTACTTTATTATCTGATGTCAATGTACGACCAGATTCCAAAAATTACCTATTGTGTTTGCTGAATACAGAAAGACAATTTTGTTCCATTGACAGGTGAGAAGTCTTATGCCTGTGATAGCTGTGACTACCGAGCGCGCACCCTTCATCATCTGAAAAGACACTTATTAAAACATAAAGGTTTGTTTCAGTATGGCACAAAATGGGGCACCACCATAGAATGTTGATAACTGATGTCAATTAAGCACCAAATTCTGGAAATCACCCATTGTATTATCTAATGCAGCAAAAATTTGTTGTGTCTTTGGGAAATGAGAAGATCTATGCCTGTGATAGCTTTGACTACCACCCAATTTTGATAGGCGATATTGGGGAAAACCCAGTCACTAAGTATCTAGTGAGATAGTAAAATCAAAAAACTAATAAAAAAAATTATTCAGTTAAATCCATGCAGGAAAACTATTGATATGAATTTTCTATGGAAAACTGTAGATTGTGTATATTATTACTTACTTGTGCCAATGAGTAATTTTTTTTCCGATTTCATTAGATAGTTGTGATTTTAGGTGATGTTTTACACTATTTGTCATGAACCAATAGTTTCCATAAGAAGGTGTCTATTTATTCATAATTATGACAACAATGGGAGAATACCTATCACGTACTATCAGGAGATTGAAAAATAACGAACTATATAACAATTGCCACTGTGACACTCCAATCTGATGAATAATTCAAACGTTTTAGCTTATACGTATATAAAAGGCAGGATGAACATCAGATTACAATCCCTGCTTGTGTTGTTTTCCATTTCAATTCTGTGGTTTATAAGTTGGGTAGGTACTTCAACCACCAACAGCTTAAAATGATTAATTATTCAATACTCAATTCATTATTCACAGTCATGAGGACTTTTAAATAAAATGAGACAATACTGATTAGTGCATTTTAAAAATATCTATACCTCATGAATGGTATAGGTTAACGTACTACTTAACAGCAAAAAAAAAAAAAAAAAAAAAAAACCGGCGCACCCTGTTTTATTGTTTTTTACCCTAACTTCAATTGGTTACTTTTTTTTTCCATGTGCCAAGTAAAGTCTGTATCTTATGAGAGAACAGCAAGGAACAGAGTGACAAATAAAAAATATCCGTTTGAAAAAACCAGCTTTATTCACAAAACCTCGATGTTTGGACAAAAGTAACAAACCATTCTTCTGCAACTATAGTGTTAACAAAATTTTTAAAAAGTCCAGTCATGCAGCATGACCCCATGAGCGAATTTTTGAATAAATCTTCGACATTTCAGTCGCTATTGATCGTGTTGAGAAATTTTAGTTTATGATTTTGATAAACAAACATGGAATCAAATTATAAACACATGCACAGAGTAAACTCATCAGTTGTGATTACTTTTTTTTTTTTTTTTTTTTTTTAAAGCACCTACTACCTACGTTTTAAACAGCATGGTTCTAGGATTGGTTATACAAGGATACTTCCATAAGGGTAGTTCAATCTGAATTTGGACAATGTTTCATGCAAATATTACCGATTTTTACAACTAGCGAACGGCATTATTTCGATTTTTGACTGATTTTCAACTTTGAAATTTTTGAAAACTTGATACATATTCTTATAGGAAATTTTACGCTGATTCCGAATATACCACATGTTAGTATGCTGAAAAAATTATTTCGCACAACAAATCGCAAAAAACAGGCTATTTTGAAATTTTTGACTACATTTTTGAAAATTTCAACCCGAAGATGTAATCCGATCATGCTGACCAACGAACTTGAACTTTCGTTTTGTGTCCTTAACATTTTAAAATTTGTTTGAAGTTTCTAGCACAATTCTACGGACAGTTATCGTCTGGAATGACACATACATACATATATACATACATACATACATACATACATACATACATAAAAAAATGCGTTAAACTTCAGAATATGGTTCAGAATAGCCTGAAACGGATTTCTGCATAAAAGTTTTTCAAAAATTCACATTCTACAAATTTTGAGGCGAGAGCAATAGCTTAATTTTCTTCAAAAATTCGCTAAAATGAAATTTTTTTGGAAAATAATTTTTTTAAATATCAGGTGGTACCTCCCCTTGATTGTATCACCGCATTCTTCTCGGCGTGCTGTTGATCAAATTTAAAACCCTTTGTTGACCGATGAGGTCCCATTCCGCGAGGACCGCTGTCCTGAGGTCTTGAAGGTTTACAGGAGGGTTTGGTCGCCTTCGGATGCACCTCCCTAGCTCGTCCAATAGATGTTCTATGGGATTGAGGTTGGGGCTGCGTGCTGACCACTGTAGGGTACGTATGCCTACCTCTTCAGGTACTCATTAACCACGTTTGCTACATGTGGCCGCACGTTATCGTGCATAAAAATAAAATTATCGCCGATGTAAGGGGCAAATGTCGCTGCATTATCTTCCAGGATGTTGGAAATGTATCTCATTACAGTCAGACTCCCTTGAGGAAACACATGGAATTCCGTATTCGCCTCTGAAGTGATTCCACCCCAAACCATTTCAGACCCACCTCCTTAAGTCACCCTTTCAGAAATATTGCACAGAGCAAAACGCTGCCCTCGTCTCCTCCGCACTCTTATATGGCGATCTGAAGCAAATAGTGAGAACTTGGACTCATCGGAAAACATAACGAGTGCTGAAAGGGTGCCTTACGGGGGTGGGTCTGAAATGGTTTGCGGTGGAATCCCTTCAAAGGCGAATATGGAACTCCATGCGTTTCCCTGAGGGTGTCCGACCGCACTAAGATACATTTCCGACATCCTGGAAGATTATGTAGTGCCATTCGCCCTTTTTTACATCGGCGATAATTTTATTTATATGCACGATTACACGCGGTCACATTTAGCAAACGTGGTTACTGACTACCTAGAGGTAGGCATGCGCACCCTGTAAAATGGCCAGCTCGCAGCCCCGGCCTCAATCCCATAGAACATCTATGGGAAGCGCTGGAGAGGTACATCCGAAGGCGACCAAACCCTCCTGCAAACCTCCAAGACCTCAGGACAGCGGTCCTTGTGGAATGGGACCTCATCAGTCCACAAAGGGTTTCAAATTTGATCAACAGCATGCCGAGAAGAATGCCGGCGGTGATACACGCAAGGGGAGGTACCACCGGATATATAAAAAATAATTATTTTCTGTTTTATAATATTAATTAGTTTATATACCTGCCGAGAGAACGGGAGGGGTTGTTCTGAGGAAGTAGGAGTGGACGTTTGGTAGGGGAAGGGCCCTACTGCTCAGTCCTGTTCTTCGGAGCCATTCGGAAACGTGCCAAGTTATAGTGAACGACCTATACCTATGTGGTGTTCAGCTTGAGTTTCAGTTTTTGAATGGGCACCTTGGTAAGAAACTGTACACCTGGGGCCTATTTCATAAAACAACAAGTTACAAGTAAACAAGTACAGGTAGGGTAACCTGTTGTACCAGGGCCACTTTTTCTTCAAATCGTAATTTGACTATCAAAGTACCCTTATTTCATACTATTTTTACAATTTATCGTTGGAGCGACTCCTTAGTAACAATTCTCATTGGCTTAATCATTCATCAAGACGCAATTTTTTATACAGCAGCATGTTTTTTGAAAAATGGGAAAGGCCCTGGGTACAACACTCCTTTGTACTCAGGGCCAGAGGGTGTTGTACCCAGGGCCACCACAGTTGATCATTAAAATTAGAAGAAAATACGCCAATAACTCAAATAGCCGCTTTATTTATACCTTAAATGACAAATTTAATATCAAATTGATTATATTATACAAGATCTTTCCTAAATTCTAAGATTTCTTGACATAACTTTGCAAGTCCTACATCAAAATCACAATGGTATTTAAAACTCAGCCTGACTTAAAGACGAATAGATGGTTTATAGAAAACCATAAAATCGAAAACTTAGGACTATCAATTGGTCAAAATCACATCCTAACACGATTGAAATCCAAGATCTTATTAATCACAACTTAGAGACAACTAGAATATGCTAAATCATACAAAGGCATAATAAATTTGAGATCATAAGGAATCCTCAAGTTAATGTCCTATGTTACTAGTTCAAAATCACATGAAATCAAAGCTTGACTTGGGAACGACAAGAAAAGGACTACAAAGAAATTTTGAGAGCTAAAAAGCTAGGTAAGTACCTCTAGTTAAGATAACCAGAGAGACTACTATATCGTAGAATTGCTCTCCAGTTATAGTTTCATAACTTCTATGTTTTAGATATTATATTCAATAATGAACCGCTGAAATCAAACAAAATATGGCGATAAATTGTGGACTGCTCTTGGAATGGAGGAAAAAAAAAAAAAAAAAAACGGGGGAATACGCCTACATTATATAACAATGAAAATGAAAATACAAACATACGAACTAAATGGAACCCTGAGAGTGGTTAGCATGGTCTATCGAAAAAACGTAAATCACATTACGTTCAAACCTTGGAAGTCGACCGAAAACTTCATTTGCCCCCTTCTTTGAAAAACTGGATCTGGTAGAACCTTAAAAAACCGGAAGATGTTCTTCAGATGCCGAAAAAACTTTTTTGTGGTCACGATAATGATCATAGTTAACTTCTTCATCACCACTTTTGTTTGAATTTTTTGTCACTGTAGAGTAGAACGAGCGATTATTTATGCTTGTTCCCGCTAACACTTCATACACAGCAGGACAGCAGCAATTTATTGTGGCTTCAGAGGGGGGCGGTTTTTTGATGCCCACAGAACTTCGTGGTATCTGAAAAATATGAATTTACTTAAAGTAATAACTAAATTGACCGAATTTGGTTAATTTTATACCCCTAACCTTAATTTAAACAATATTATTACAGATATTGTACCCAGGGCCGCCACCTCATGTTGTACCCAGGGCCGGCCCTGGGTACAACGAAAAATCGGCCCTGGGTACAAAGAATTATCAAAAATTAAAAACTTGCATATCTGCTATAATTCTTGATTAAATCCTATAAAGTCATTCAGAACTCTTCAATAAGATGTTAACCATATAGTAGTACCATAGAAACGTGAATATTTTTTCTTACCTTGTTCACTTGCACCTCAAAAACCCTCCAACTTTTTAAAGCAGAGCTCGAGAACACCATACAAAAACTTTTGACAGCCCTCACGAGTCAGTACCTGTTATCATGGATATTTAGCATGGAATTTTTACATGTGCCTGGAAAAGGCTATGCAGCATGGTAGACACATCACTGTTATGATCTTTTCTTCTGCTTCAATTTTTGATCGGCCCTGGGTACACCAGGTTACCCTACATGTAATGTTCGGTAAACTAGAACAAGTGTTTCACCAAAACGAAGAGCACAAGTGTAGAAAAGTTACACTTGTAGAAGCTAAGTTTACAAGTGTCAGCAAATCATAATATAAAAACGGTGTTAAGCACACGATAGGATGTTTATCATACATGACAAGGTGTAATGATTGGAAGACAGACAAATTATAAACTGAAAAGTGGAGAAAGTGTGTATTTGATTTCAACTTATTCTGATGGCTGGCATAATCGGATTTTTGTCCTTCATTCAGCGGAAATTATTAATCCATCAAGTATTAATGCTGCTGGGTTAGGAATGTCATCTGTAGCTTCGAGATGATCTTCACACTTCACTTTGTTCTTCAATGATGAGGAGATCCTCAATACCCGATCAGGAAAAATTGCACATAGTCACGCACCATTTGAATCTTTCAAGGGTCTCGGAAGACATCCCAAATATCTCGCTAAACTCTAAAATACCCACGAAATGAGCATTTATTCGTGGCCAAAAAAACGTTGGCTTCTTCTATGCTGAATGCTTCTTTCTTGTCTGTATTCTTCAGCAGAAGATGATTCCCACATACTAAACACTGAAAAATGGTCAACTCACAATGCTGGAAAATAACAAGTTTACAGGTGAACGGACGTAGGTTAAAAATTGGCCATTTTTTAATACTGTAAAACAGTGACAAAGTTCAAAATGATGTGGAAACACTTGTACTTGTCCAAATTCGCCTGTACCGTAAACCGGGGTGAAGGCGATATACTGGGGGGAAGGCGATCATTTTGATTTTGCCCACTAATTACTCTAGTGCTCCTAGCAGGTGATCACTGATGGCTCCATGGAATGTGCAGTCCATATCCACTATTGTCTATCAACACGATGATGAAGTTTTTAGCGCGTTTTTTGACTTTATTAGTGCCTTATCAGCCAGTTTTGTGAATCACGTTTTTGTGGCAAGATTATTCATAACCGAAAAACCTCTGTGGGTGATAGTTTAAGAGTTCAACTTCTGCAGTTGTTTTTAAATCTTTTCGTTCTTTGAAGGTAAGAGAAGAGAAAACCGTTGCTAACATAATTTTTGGAGTAACTGCGTTGTCTATGCAGTACCAAATGAGTGTTTTTTCATTTTACAGGGGTGAAGGCGATCATGCCTCGAAAATACATTTAAAATTCCTAGATGTCGTTCTGGTTAATTCAAAGCATGGTAATATATTCTATATTACCATAGAGTACTATTTCTATTCATGGCCTCAGGGCCAAGCCCATAGATTACTGTATACCAATTTTTTTTTCCTTTTAAACACTCCAGTTTTTCCTTCTCTTAACTTATTCTAGTTTGCTGAGTTTGATTATCTTTGAAAATGTTTTGCTAATAATACCACTTATGTTCAAAGTCTTCCTAGCTAATGGATAGGGCCAAAGCTTGCAATAACTCGAAAATACTGATAATGTTGACTAATAAGTGAAGTTCTAGTTTTAATCATTGAAGTTCCTGTATTCTAAGGTGTTACCATGACTGGTAATGGTACCTACTTACCAATTTCTATTCCTACCTATGATTACTAGTTATTATCTTTGCATGAAATGTTTTAAATAATGTGATATTAAAGTTTAAATAAATGAAATCTATTTTCAACCATTCTGAAACTGATGTCTCATGAAGTTGAGTCATCTTCCTACTAAATAATCTGCTTTAATCCTCCAAACCAATTTTCCTGCCCTTGGATGTTTATTAAATATTTTAAAAAAAGTTTAATTCTGATCGCCTTCAACTTTTTAGAAAGGTGAAGGCGATTTCAAGTGTAAAAACATGAGTGATCGCCTTCACCCCTACCCATGGGGTGAAGCCGATCAGTGTTTAAATAAATAAAAAAATGGTAAATAACATGATCAATTTAATGTAATTATGTCATTGCGATTGTGAAATGTGAAGGAATATATATTATTTTTTGTAGAATTTTTGTATCCATTTAATAGGGAGAAATAATAGAAAAACTTGAAATTTTGATCGCCTTCACCCCGGTTTACGGTACACTTGTTGATTTTCACAGTGCATCACAAGTCTACACTGGTACCTTTAGTACTAGTAGTCTACCTTGTACACCCATTTTTTACAACTTGTTCATAAAATCGGCTTTTAATTTGTCACTGTATGAAATAGGCCCCTGGCAACCCTGATACTGAGCTGGGCACCTTGTTAATCTGAAAAATACTTATGAATGGATGCAGGTTTATTATTCCTCCTTGGATGAAACTGATAAAGCAGATTTTATAACTGATGAGAATTCTAGTTCCAGATATTATGTGTTATGTATGTCGCTTAAATTAAAATATATGTTTCATAATTAGATGAGAAGCCTTCCGTCTGTGATAGCTGTGTGTCTACTGAGCCAGTTGGATCAGTTCTTTGAGTCATCGCTTTCAAAATCAGACAGGTTTCTTTGTAAGTTCTTGATGTAATAATCCTACACCTCTTCGATAAATGAATTGGTCATGATGAAAAATTATTATTTCTGAAATTTTGATATCGTTCTTGTGTAATATATTGATATCACATTTTTCATTCTCAGGTAAGACGCCACCTGACTACATTTGACTACCAAGCTCGGGCCTCATTCATGAAACTAATAGTTGCTAAGTTGAATTTGTATTAATGTAGAAATTCTAGAAAAATGCGTTTCATAATGCCACAGGTGTAGACTATTTTTATGTTATAGCAAATCCTTACAAACGTACAGTTGAGTTACAGGTGTTTCTCCGTACTTGATTTTTTACCAGTCCTAATTTTACAAATTTGGTGTTGGCCAATTAGCTATCTTACCTTCGTTTTGATGTCAAACTTGTTGAGTTTAGTTAGTGATTTGGTTGTTATTGAAATTGTCCTCATATTTCTCACCTAATCGTTTCATGCTCAACATTAACATGAACAGTTATTACCTGTAAAAATGTAGAATTTTAGCGGAGAAGAATTTGAATTTATCCAGTATTTTAGGCGAGATAGGTCTTTTCCATCTATTATGTATTACTTCTACTTTTCATGTCTACTTTTATGTATTAGGCGCCTAATATTGAAAATTGTAATAATGAACTGAATAAAGTTGATTCCACATCTCTAATATCCTTCAAAAAATACGTCTGCTTTTTTCCAATTTCAATGAGTTACCCACGTCCTATTCATCTTGTATTTTTGATTGAAAATAGATTCTGTCCCACGTGTTACCCACGTCCTATTCATCTTGTATTTTTGATTGAAAATAGATTCTGTCCCAAGCAGTACTGTAGCTACCATAGATACTTTACCTACTATATATCCAAAGATCAGAGGTTACTTATTGTTTTATCCTTACGTTCATTCTCGTGTCCATTTAGATTACATTTAGATTACTTTTAGGTAAGATAGCACAAGTTGAAAAGCACTTGAATATATTTCACACTCAACCCAAAGAAGTAACAAGTTTTATGAAAACGGTATCTATAAACATTTGAACAGTTAGTAATGGAGTTAACGTTAGTTGCCTATCAATATAAAATCGGTGTGCGTCGGACCACACGGTGGAAGTTATACTTCTGTGGCCATAATTTATAATTAATAAATAAATTATGAATAATAATTTATAAATTATAAATTTATAATAATTATAAATTTATAAATTTATAATAATTTATAATAAATTTATAATTATAATATTTATAAATTTATAATAATAATATATAAATTTATTATAATTTATTAATTATAATTTATATATTATGAATCGATAGTTCTTAAAAATTTGTTCTTAAAAATTTGTTCTTAAAAATTATAAATTTATAATTTATACCTAATAATTATAAATTTATAAATTTATAATAATTTATAATAAATTTATAATTATAATATTTATAAATTTATAATAATAATCTATAAATTTATTATAATTTATTAATTATAATTTATATATTATGAATCGATAGTTCTTAAAAATTTGTTCTTACTTTTCAGCGTGACGCGGTTTCTCGACCAACATCCCATCCCAAAGGGTCTAACTCCTCCTCCTCCTCCTCCTCCTCCTCCCTCACTCCTCCTCCTCCGCCTCCCTCCTCCTCCTCCTCCCTCCTCCTCCTCCTCCTCCTCCTCCTCCCTCCTCCTCCTCCCTCCTCCTCCTCCTCCTCCTCGATTAATGGATAGTTCTTAAAAATTTGTTCTTACTTTTCTTACTTTTCTTACTTTTCAGCGTGACGCGGTTTCTCGACCAACATCCCATCCCAAAGGGTCTAACTCCTCCTCCTCCTCCTCCTCCTCCTCCTCCTCCTCCCTCACTCCTCCTCCTCCGCCTCCCTCCTCCTCCTCCTCCTCCTCCTCCTCCTCCTCCTCCTCCCTCCTCCTCCTCCCTCCTCCTCCTCCTCCTCCTCGATTAATCGATAGTTCTTAAAAATTTGTTCTTAAATCCGATAGTTCTTAAAATTCAGCGTGACGCGGTTTCTCGACCAACATCCCATCCCAAAGTGTCTAACGGGCGCAAAGAAGTATAACTTCAAAAATGAAGATATAACAATTCTCCCCCACTTAATAACGCACATAATCCTCTAAGTGGGAAGGTGGCCGACGCATTCTGGTAGAACGCCTGGGAGGTGTCGTGTCTCTTGACAGGCGAGAAGAATCCGCATTACTTTTGGTATTGGACGTTGGTTGTGGAGAAATTGAAAGATCAGCAGTGTTGAATAACTGAGGAGGATCATAAGTGAGAATGGAAGCTTCTAGATCCATTGAGGGCCCCGTAAGTAAGGGATCTAGCACAAAGTCAGTTTTTGCAGGGGGATGTGCAGAGGGTCGTCTTTGTGGTGCGGTCTCTTATACCTCTGTCTCTGATCTCTGGAGTTGGTTGATGTGCCTTTTGAGTGTCCT
Source organism: Adelphocoris suturalis (assembly GCA_030762985.1). Classification (NCBI taxonomy): domain Eukaryota; kingdom Metazoa; phylum Arthropoda; class Insecta; order Hemiptera; family Miridae; genus Adelphocoris; species Adelphocoris suturalis. Next base: position 4,535,239 of record CM061042.1, on the reverse strand, counting down.
CCCACTATCAAGTTGCACCATGTAATGGAGGAGCCCAAGTTTTCGAATAATTGTACCAAATTTCCACGTAGATGAATTATTTATTAAAATACTAGTACGTACGGACTCTCTCCCCCACTTGTAGAGAACGAGTGTTCTTGTTAGGTTCAATGTTTGACTTCGTTTCTTGATATGGGCGCATGGCATCAATTCTGATTCTAATCTGTCTTCCAAGATACATTTCAGCTGGTGATTTCCCACTGCTCAAGGGAGTAGCTCAATAACGAAGAAGGATTTTCTGCATTTTTTGAAAGATTGACAAGGGTTCCATGGCCATTGCTTTCAGGCGCTGTTTTAAGGTTTGAATGTTCCTTTCTGCTAGCCCATTTGTGGCTGGATAACCTGGAGCAATACATTTTTGTTTGATGCCATTTGATTCACAATAAGTTTTGAACATTTCTCCCGTAAATATGCTGGCGTTGTCAGAAGTCATCGCGATTGGGTAGCCATGCGTAGAAAATATCTTGTTGAGCTTATTTATGGTTGTAGCTGATGTAGGAGCATCCTTGCTCAATTTGATTTCCGCCCAGCGGGATTTAGTGTCTATAAGAACCAGAAAGTGGTGGACTTGAAAGGGTCCAGCAAAATCGATATGGACTCTATGCCAATTTTCAGCTGGTTCATCCCAGTGATGCACTGGGACCTTAGGTGGACTTTTTAACACAGAATGTGTTTTAGCCATGGACTAACTAGCCGAAAATGGAACGCGGGATGGGAACGAAATGTGTGACGGGAAGCGAGAGGTCGTGGGTTCGAATCCCGGCCAGGCCTGAAAAAAAATTTTTTTTTTCTCGTGAGACGAAGGTCGTGGGTTCGAATCCCGGCCAGGCCTGAAATTTTTTTTTTTTTTCTCGTGAGACGAAGGTCGTGGGTTCGAATCCCGGCCAGGCCTGAATTTTTTTTTTTTTTTTTTTTTCGTGAGACGAAGGTTGTGGGTTTGAATCCCAGCCAGGCTTGATTTTTTAACAACGCAATTTTCGTAGTTTCATACTATAACTATATAAATTGATGTTATAAATGAATAGTAAACAATGACGCTTGTTTGGTTGTCACTTGGTTGCGCGACAACGCAAACACATTCTGTGTTTCAATAATTTCGTCCGAAGTATGTAAATAGAGGTAACCGGGGGTCCAGGGGGCTTGCCCCCTGGCGAGGCGCGGAGCGCCGAGTTTTCACAGCAGCACATTCTCTACAGGCTCGGACTAGCTTTTCAATGTCTTTGTCGATGTTCTTCCAAGTACAATGGCGCCTAGCCAACTGTTTCATTTTTGTGATTCCAAGATGAGTTGAGTGAAGATCTATGAGAACATGTTTCTGCAAGCTTTGTGGAATCACAACACGGTCGTTTTTGAACAGGATGCCATCATTTAAAATATAATCACTTTCAATCGAATCAGAGAGTAGGCCCTGCTTTATTAATGTCAATTCTTGATCTTTATCTGTTTCCATCTTAATAGATGCTCGAGTTAATGTGATTGATGAAATGTTGAAAATATTTGATGAGAAAACTTGATGAATTTCGTTGTTGATGATCATATCAGATCAAGTAAAATTTTGCTGAATTGGAGCTCATGACAGGCAAACCACATTCGTATTGTCGCACCCATGCTTAAATTTAATTTCGTAATCGAATCCAGATAGAATACATACATACATATATATATATATATATATATATATATATATATATATATATATATATATATATATATATATTCCTTTGGATTATGACGAAAATCCCGTTCTTGTGCACGGGACTTTTTCCATGCAATAATGGCGTCATTAATCTTTTTGGAACTATAGGCTTGCAATAAAAATCGCTTATATAGTCCATATAGTAGCATCACTATAGAATCACTATAGTAGCACAAAAAGTGATTAAATCACGTAGTGGTGCCTATTTATTGATATTCACGACACCAACTTGTAAAAGACCAAAAAAAAACTTTCAGAATTCACGGATTACCGTTCATTTCTCATTTCCACACAGCACAAAGCTTACTAAAATATCCTTAATTCATCAATCCTAGACTAACGTACATGTGGCAATAGAAAATCTTCAAAACCTCGATATTGGACCTTTCCGTAATAGTCCGTAACTGAGTTTCTATTACCTATCTATATCATTTGAAAACATCAATAACAATCTATTGAATATCAAACGATTTAAATAATTCAATATTTACATAAAATATCTGAACTTTCCAATTGACGGGAAACAATTTGTTGTCAGGTTAGTAGTACAGTAAGTAGTATAGTAATTGTAATTTATTGTCGTACCCTAGTAGTACCATCTAGGTAATCATATAATTACGTTTGGTTGGGTTGGACTACTGTTAGCGGATTGAATATCATAAGGTACACTGAACCAAGCTGGATATTTACCTTTATCACACCAATAATCAACATGATTAATAAGGTAATTGTAGTTAATTACTTGATTTCATTCGATCTTAACACTTTCACATAGGTTTGTACTTTGCAACTGAAGACTCAGACACAGCCAGACGCAGCTCCCAATAGTTCTATAGGTTCAGTGTAAACTTAAATAAACAGGTAAATTGTTCATCTAACCCACACACCCCCGCGCTCATTATTTCTACTCACTAAGAAATGAAACTTCTTAATTTCCAAGTTTATACTCAAAATATTAGGTGATGATAAGAAAACACATGAATTACCATTTCAATGAGCGTTACCCACGTATTAATTTTATATTTTTAAATGGAAATTGATTCCATTCTAAGAAATTTGTTACCATCCGCACTCTCCTACGATAGTTAGTTTTCTTTCTATGATTTTTCCAAGTTTGCACTGGTGGCGTCACACTCGCAGGCAGGGGAGTCCTGACGTCACCAGTGTGCGAACTTTGAAAAATCATAGATGGAAAACTACTCACCATAGGAGAGTGCATTTGATGCCTAATTTCTTAGGATGGATTCTTCTTCCATTTAAAAATAGTTAGGATACCTTTTTCGCACCCATGGGTAACGCTCATTGTACTTACTTCTTCTCATTAACGCGATCTGGCTACAAAAGTAGGAATATTTTCCTGCCATCACTTCCCCTCCGAGCCCGCTCACCTCGACGGTAGCCGTACACCGGCGCATGGTTCCCTCCTCCGCCGCGCAGCAGCGCTACTCTCCCCTTTTATCATCTCCCTCCTACTGAATGGTCAAGCACTGTGATTGTCTCCTTGAACGACAGATGCGTTGTAGCTCATTGATTAGCGTATTGGCCTCACAAGATGAAGGTCGTGAGTTCGAATCCTGTTGACCGGACTTTTTTTTTTTGTGGTCATATGTGGTCATTTTTGAACACCGGCCCGTTGGTTCCCTCCTCCGCCGCGGGCCCTCCCCAGCGCTCGTGTCCCCTTTTATCACTTTGTCTTATCTACTTTTGTCAACCTTGTGATAGTGTCTCAAACACTTGCTTCTCTGTGGAGCACACATAGAGGGATCCCCCACTCTTCTTTTTTGCCATCGAATACTCTCGATTCAGCCTCCCAACACACCGATTTGATTTTGAAATAAAACGACCTTCAGAGCGCCAAAATTGAAAAAGTTCCGGTCAGGCAGCATGATTGTATGAACGAATTTTCTCAAATTACCTATTGTATTGTTATATGTTAAATTGTATCTGAATTTGAATACAAAGAGATTGTTAAAACCAGCAACAAACTGAATAAAATTCGGCGATTCAAAAAATATTTTTTGCAGTTTCTATAGATTTTTCAGCAAATATTAATTAAATTTAAGTACGTTTTCAGCATAATTTTGTGCAACCATTTTTTTATGTCCTAGATGATCGTTGGCAATTTCGTTTTGACTAAAACTCTGCTAACATTTTTAGAAAATTTATAAAACATTGAAAATTGAAATTCCTCCTGACATCATATCAAGTTAGTGGCTAACTGAATAACTTTTAGGATATGTACCTATAGAATAATTTACAGAGCACTAAAGCGCACTAATTAGCTGAGGAACCTCTAAGCCTAATTTTTTGCTTCCTCACTACCTAAGGTAGGGAATCTTTGTGTTCTTGATTGAAGTCGACACAAATTTTGCCACTTTCCACTTGATTTTTGCGTTTCAGAGCTTGGTGATCAATTTTGGTTCCGTGTCTGTCTGTGGTAAATCCTTGTCACGGCCAAAACTATACCAAGTCTCAGTCCGATTCCAATGAAATTTTCAGGGATTGTGCGGGTTAGCATCTAGACGGTCCCCTTATACTTGCATTGCCGTCACATAAATAGCAGTATGTGCGCATGCGCAAACGCTAATTCATTATAATGTCGATTTCTTATCATCTATTATTACGATTTCGTTCAAACTCTGGGAGTAGATAGATATAGTTGTCAAGCTATTAGTCAGGTAATGACTGTTGGACTCGGCCCTGCTCGATCTTAGAGAGTCTAGGGGATTTTCTACCCTCGATTCCAACCACATCTATTTGCCAACTACTCCAACTACTCTATTTTTACTAAAAGGATTGATTTAGGATATTTTTTATTCTTGAGATGCAAGCATCCAGACCACCAAACTGTACACATCATTCTGATCTATTTCTCGATTAATTCATGCTTTCTTTAATAACCTTCTTAACCGTTTCTTAAATATGGCTATGTAAAACTGACAAAATATCGCCAAAAAACCATGAACGGATTGTATACTATTCGCTCTATGAACTGTCCTAATTGAGCTAGAGAGCTGGGAGAGGTATCATTTTGCAGATTTTTTTATGCTCTTTCCAGTGATATACAACAGGACATAGGTTCTAATAAGACAATTTTTGTCAAAATACAAATACAAATTTTGATTTAATTTTTTTCCAAAAAGTACATAATTTAACATTTTCAAAATATTCCTATAAATACTTAGTACTGTTGTAAACAATGTGACAATATATAAATATGGGATGATGATGGGTTCATTGTAAAAAAAAATATTCCTGACACTAGTTTTCCACTAATAGCCCGGTTTTGACTACATACGTACTTTTACCAAAGAGGTAAGCTATTTAATTAAATATATAAAGGTATACTATGTATAAAGGTGAAAAAATATCAGAAATATTAATTCAAAATACTGTCTTGGTGCAGTACCAACGATAATGTTTAAACAACAAACTAGATTAACACTAACCTGAGGAAAAATTAAGTTTTGAGTTGACAGCAGTTTCCCTAAACATTATCTCAGTTTACGGAATTACATTTTGTAAAAGCCAGTTGGGTTACATTTACTTACCTACTCGTATACCTACTCATCTTCATGAAAATATGTATAATATTATGTAAATTTTGATTAATCTGTTTGTACCAGAATTATTACATAACTATTTAGACTATTTTCATACCTTTTTCAAATTTATTGTAATAGAAATGTTCAAGATTTTTGTTTTACTAATTAATAGGCGATTAACTTAGTTTAAATTGTATAAAATTAAAGTAAGCAACCTAATTAACTTAATTTTTATTAGAATATATCTACGGTTATCAGTTTTGTTTTGTCAAGATAGTATTTTGAATTAATATTTCTGATGTATAATATTCCTTTATACATAGTATACCTTTATATATTTAATTAAATACCTTACCTCTTTAGTAAAAGTACGTATGTTTATTATTTAGTCAAAACCGAGCTATTAGTGGAAAACTAGTGTCAGGAATATTTTTTTAAACAATGAACCCATCATCATCCCATATTTATATTTCGTCACATTGTTTACAACAGTACTAAGAATTTATAGGAATATTTTGAAAATTTTAAATAATGTACTTTTTGGAAAAAAATTAAATCAAAATTTGTATTTGTATTTTGACAAAATTTGTCTTATTAGAACCTATGTCCTGTTGTATAACACTGGAAAGAGCATAAAAAAATCTGCAAAATGATACCTCTCCCAGCTCTCTAGCTCAATTAGGACAGTTCCTAGAGCGAATAGTATAAAATCCGTTCATGGTTTTTTGGCGAGATTTTGTAAGTTTTACATAGCCATATTTAAGAAACGGTTTGAGATAAAAATTTAAAATTTGGTATTTTTCTTAGTCTCAACACCTATTATGAATATACTAAATTTGAGCAAAATCTAAATAAAATGGTGAAGTAAAATTTATATTTAAAGTGTGTTGATTTGGCATGGAATGACCCAGTACCTTTTTCTGGGAGAAGGAAAATAAGCTATTGGTGTTATCAGATCATTTACCAGCCTATCCGGGGAATCGTATATATCAATTGTAAATAATTTCACTAGGGTCTACAAAAATGCTAGGTAAAACACACACACACACATAAAATCAGTTTCTCAATATATTTCTATACAATGTACATAAATGTCATTATAAAAAGTAGTACGTAATAAATTTAAGGTACCTGGTGACGTGAAAGGTAAACGTGAAATTTAAAAATAAAATTTTCGCTCAGTTTTTGGCACCCATCAATTAAACTAGAAAACATATCACTTTATTAAGTATCACATGTCATAATAAAAAGTAGTAAGTACGTAATAAATTTAAGGTACCTGGTAACGTGAAAGGTAAACGTGAAATGTAAAAATAAAATTTTCGCTCAGTTTTTGGCACCCATCAATTAAACTAGAAAACATATCACTTTATTAAGTATCACATGTCATAATAAGTAGTAAGTACGTAATAAATTTAAGGTACCTGGTAACAGAAAGGTAAACGTGACATGTAAAAATAAAATTTTCGCTCAGTTTTTGGCACCCATCAATTAAACTAGAAAACTTAAATCACTTTATTAAGTATCACAAGTCATAATAAAAAGTAGTAAGTACGTAATAAATTTAAGGTACCTGGTATAAAATTTTCTCTCAGTTTTTGGCACCCATCAATTGAACTAGAAAACTTATATCACTTTATTAATTACATGTATAACAGTAGCGATAGGAAGTGGGAAATCCCTATTCTTGAGAGGCAAGGCCCTCAGTGTTTATCATCGCTGCAACAGCAATTTTCTGCATTTCAAGTGGAAGTGGTTTGGCCAACTTGCCAGTTTTCTTCTTTTTTTTCGTCTGGATTGTCTCTGGGGTTCTGCATTTTTGTTTGTTCTCATTGCACCTTTTCCAAATGAGTGGATTGAGAGCTTCTCCTTGGCTTGCAGGATTGGATTCACAGATTTCATCTTTTGTTCAAACGTAAGGAGTCCCTCTTTCGTTTTAATGCTTGTTAGGAGAGAATTCAATTCACCTCGAATCCGCCCCCTCATCGCCTCAAGATCCCGGTCTGTGTTATAGTTGTCACGGCAGATTCTATTTAAAAGAACCGTTGCTTCTTCATGATTCTCTTCTTCAAAAATCTGAAGACAGTGAGATTCGTCTTCCATCAATGAGCCGCGTTTTTCAGGTCTTTCTTCATTTTCAGCTTCGCCTGCAGCGCCGGTTGTCAGCTGGATGACTAGGTGTACATGTCTGCACATGTTGGCTTTTATACTAAAATCCCTACAGGTGCATGTGTATTGGTGGATGCAGGCATTGCAGGCTGTGCAGTAGAGCTTACAGCAACTCTCTTGCAGTACGTTCTCGACCGAATACTGGTCAAAGGTCTCGAACGAGGGAACCATCCATTTTTTGCCACTCTCTCCATCAGGCAATACTTTGTCCTTCAACTTTGGAAAATTGCTTGCAGCAGTCTTGTGACGAGATCTCAGCTCTCTCAATTTGTAGGTTAGTTTCCCCTTCTCCAAAAATATTATTCTATCAAACACTTTTCGGTCAATTAACCTGGTCAGAGCATGGATTGTGGCGTCAAGTCGTGTGCCTACTTTTCCTTCCAAGAAAATGTGCTTGATTGAGTGGTGAAGGCGCTCCAAGCTCATGTTTGTATTGATACCTGCATTAACGCGATAACAATAGGCCCACCTTTTGCACTTTTTCGCATATTGTTCGATAAAATAAGCAGCAAATTCTGACGTTTCTGGGTCATTTTCAAGAAAACTGATTACAGAAGGCAACATGATAGCAAAAGATTCTTCATCAGTTAGCGTTAGCAAGGTGTACAGTTGTTTATACGCCTCTGTTCTTTTAGTTTCTGACTTAACAGCTTTGAAAAGCTTCTTTTGCCATGCTCTGATAACATGCCATGAGCAGTAGAGCCGATTCTCACATTCCCCCATTATCGACCTCCAGGCATTGTAAAAGTTGTCTGCCATGTCTGACATGAACGACTTATTGCTGATAGGGCCTACCTTTTCTTTTACACACTTTAGGAAGACTTCCAAGAAAAGAGCGTCTTGACAGTTTGAAAAAAAGAAAGCGGCGGGGAACCCTTGCCTCAGATCATCATGTAGGTACCAACAAAGTTGTGAGTTGATAGTTGTAACTGTTGGTTCCGTGTGTCGAGTCCATGCATATTATTCCATCCTTACCAAATTTCTTCAATACTTCTTGCTGGCAGGGCGTCATTATTCCGAGCAAAAAATCATCTTTGGTGATGAAGCTGTCGTCTTCTCTTAATTCTCCTCTGGGTTTGTATAATATGACGCAAGAGTCTTCACCGAGTGCCTCTTCTTTCAGGACCCACGCATCAACGCTTGTAGCATCATCAGGATGTAGAATTTTGTCGCCGTCCAGTCCAAATTGTTTAACAATATTGCGGAGATCTTGCATATTTACGATATCAATCCTTTCCAGTCCTTCCACAGAGGTCTTCTTGGTTTTGGCACTTTGTTCTAAGTCATGCAGAATTTCCTGAAAAGGAATTTTAGCAGCTATTTTAGCTGCTATTCCTTTTTTCTTTGGGGAAGGTAGAGGCAAGTGCTTCAGCTGTTTGGTGTGAAAAGCATGAGTTTTGCAGTGATCAATCTTGACGACACCAGTGGGGAAAGTCCAACAGGTAATTCTCGCTGGGCACTGGAAACCTGTCTTTACTGTACCTTGCACCTTCATCTCCCTTTTCCGAGTTTTATCTTGGAGTAAACACGCCTGGCCGGATCGGTTGCACCTATAATAAATCACTTTCTTTTCATTAGATGTCTTGGAGTTTCTCTTGATGAACTTCGACTTATCTTTTTCCTCAACAGATCTCAGCCAAGTTTTGAAATCTTCCTGGGAACTGAACGACAAATATTCGTGCTCGATAGAAATATCATGTGCGGTTTTCAAATGGCTCTCCAGGTCATCGTGCTTCACGAAAGATTCATTGCATACGCCACACTTCATTTGAGGAGGAAGGGGAGACGAAGGAATGTCCGTGTGATGGATCTTCGATCTGTGCCGACGATAGCTTTCGCGATCTTTGAGAATTACTCCACATATATCACAGGCGACACTCATGTTTTTGGTTATAAAAATATCACAGAAATAATAAAAGAACTCACTTAAATAATGAAAACACATATCAATCTACACTTGAACGAGGAACTTCACGGGGGGATCTTCACGGCGTACGGCTGGGGGATTTTGATTGGAACAGGTACGGCCACAGGGTGCGGAACCGGATGCGGAACTGGAACCTGGAAGGGTTACATTTACATTAAAATAAGTTCTAAATCAATAACTGCTTATCCTAAAAGACGATTTCATCTATTTTCTATTTGATCAATACCTCTGACGCAAGAAATCCCACTCCAACCCAATAAACACGACAATTTATAAATTCATTTGCGAGGTACTTTGGGAGACGTTTACAAGGTAATTTTCATTCAGTATGTTGGGAATGTTCCAAGCAAGGTTGAAATCTTCTAAATTAGTCGGTACATCTTAATCTTTGATCGTAAGTACGGCTCACCTGGACAGTTTTTTTCGACAGTCACTGGGTAGGGGATCTTCACGGCGTACAGCTGGGGGATTTTGATCTGAACAGGTACGGCCACAGGGTGCGGAACCGGATGCGGAAGTGGAACCTGGAAGGGTTACATTTACATTAAAATAAGTTCTAAATCAATAACTGCTTATCCTAAAAGACGATTTCATCTATTTTCTATTTGATCAATACCTCTGACGCAAGAAATCCCACTCCAACCCAATAAACACGACAATTTATAAATTCATTTGCGAGGTACTTTGGGAGACGTTTACAAGGTAATTTTCATTCAGTATGTTGGGAATGTTCCAAGCAAGGTTGAAATCTTCTAAATTAGTCGGTACATCTTAATCTTTGATCGTAAGTACGGCTCACCTGGACAGTTTTTTCGACAGTCACTGGGTAGGGGATCTTCACGGCGTACAGCTGGGGGATTTTGATCTGAACAGGTACGGCCACAGGGTGCGGAACCGGATGCGGAAGTGGAACCTGGAAGGGTTACATTTACATTAAAATAAGTTCTAAATCAATAACTGCTTATCCTAAAAGACGATTTCATCTATTTTCTATTTGATCAATACCTCTACGTCCAAAAATAACACTGTTTTGTTGTCTTTCCATCACTAATTTATTAGTTCCTTATTAGGTACTGGTTCCTGGTAGAAGCTTAGGTACTATTAAGTGAAGATTTATTAGGTAAGTACTTATTTCAGAAAATAAAACTTTTTCAATCCAGAATTTTTACTTTCTTACGTAGGTAATACAGGGTCCCTCGACAAAAATTGTGGCTAACTATATTTAGTGGATAACTATAACTATAATTGTGGATATAATAATTATGGATAACTATAATTGTGGATATTTTAGTGGATAACTATAATTGTGGTCACTTTGCCCTTAAGGTGGAATTTCCCTGACGCGGCTGCGGCGGCGGCTGCGGCGGGCGACCAGCCGCTCTCCACTCCTTCAGTGTATTTAGATGAAACCGATTTCCCTGACGCGGCGGCGGCCGGCGGCTGGCCTCCGCGGTTACATGGTCTTGAAAACCGCTACATGACAGCCGCCGCGGCTGCGGCCGGACTGGTCGAGGGAGCAGTCCAGCCGCGCGCCTACGCGGCTAGGGTATGCAGACCCGCAATGTTCTCTCCCCTCATAATTATACATCGATCTGAAAAGAGCTACTTGTTTGTGCATTCAGAAATGTATACGTACCAACCAATTGTTACTCATAATAAAAAATACTCTGCCAAACTAGCACATAGCTTCCTCATCCCTGACATTCGCGCATGCGCATGGGCTTGAAATACCTACATTATACGGCACCATCTAGGATTTACCCCGCATCCCTGAAAACCGATCGAATATCGAAATCCGACCAAAACTTTAGAATTCGAGGCTGTTATGACAATTATTACCTCAATGTTAGGGCGACTTTTTCTTCAGCAGAAATAGGTACTGGAACTTGTGCTGTACCTACCATATTTTCGTGAGATCTTCTCTCACCAATGAAACGATGTGGTGAAATTTTTTTTTTAATACATTTTTATTTGTGCTAAAGGTGATACATATTACTTAAAAAATGACAATATTACGACCCACTATAAGAAAACTTGTGCTGGGGGTCGGAGTGCTGACTCATCCTAATTATAATTAAATTTATCATATCAACATACGTAATGTAAGTATCTTACAAAATATATATATATATATATACATATATATATATATATATTTTTTTTTTCAAAAAATATAAAATAAAATAACCATCAAAATTTACCGGGATATCGACGAAAAACAGAAATACATTGAAAATCTACCACGGAAACGAAATTGTACTTCAATGAAATCGGTCGAATACATGATTCGAAATTCCAAAAGGCATACTTGAAGGGTTGAAATGAAATACTTTGTCAATTTATTTTTAGAAACAAGTAGCGAAACCTGTTTCCCCTTCAAGGAGGATGGGAGAGAATTAAAACGAGAGACCCCCCAAAATGAATACAACCTCTGTCCCATAGCAGTGTTCATTCTCGGCGTAAGCAGGGTGATCTGATCAGCTGCCCTCGTAATACTGAGGTTCCTTTTGAGGTTACCACTACAGAACTCCTTATAAATAAATATCAAAGTAGTTTTTTCTGCAATTTTTCTTAAATCTAGCTCTGCGAACTCCTTGAAAATTGACGAAATCGGGAATCTGATCGGTTTTTTTTTTAAGCAAAATTTTAATTAGGCTTTTCTGAGTGATTGCTAGGGGATTTAATTTTGATTCAAATGTTGAATCCCATGCCACTACACCTTAAACCAACAAGGAATGAACCATTGCTTTGTAAAACAATTTCTTTAGCTTCATGCTCATAAAATGTTTGAAGTTCAGCCGAAAAAAAGATCTGAAACGTTGTTCATCATTTATCAGGTGGCAGTCGACGAGAATGTTGAAAAAGCCCTCGTCTGTTCGAGTTGAAAACATAGGTGCATGAGGCTCCTTGCTCATCAGCAATAATTCCTCCTCTTCGTCCTCCTCTGCCAATAAAAGGGCCACAACAATATTCTCGCTCGACATGATCGAAATCGAAACTGGGGCCTAGGTGTGCGGCCGCTGGCCGCCGCCGCGGCCGCGCCGCTCTGAGAAAACTCTCTTTCACAGCGCGGCGCGGCCGGCGGCTGAGTATCTACATGGCAAAACCGCGCGCCGCAGCCGCCGCCGCAGCCGCGTCAGGGAAATTCCACCTTTACAAACACACGTGGGCAAGGGCGTACGCAGGGGTGGGGCAACTGGGGCAGTTGCCCCAGTAGACTATCTACTCCGCTATTATCTCATTTCGCAAATTAATAAATTAGTAAAGTATCTCTATACATCCCACATTTGGATTCACTACTAAGTTCATTACAAGACCGATTTTCGGATGATAATGTAACAGCTTTAAGGGGATTGGTACTTCATCCATCGAAGATGTTGGAAATGTCAAAGAAAGAACTTAAACAGCGAAAGACCCACTTTTGTAAGTCTTATGGTCTGGATACCCTCATTGAAACTGAGGCTGAGCTATGGCATTTTGGATGAAAAAGGGTCTTACTACAGAAAAATTGAATGAATTGGATTTGATCTATGTACTGCAAGACCCACAGCGAAAGACCCACTTTTGTAAGTCTTATGGTCTGGATACCCTCATTGAAAACTGAGGCTGAGCTATGGCATTTTGGATGAAAAAGGGTCTTACTACAGAAAAATTGAATGAATTGGATTTGATCTATGTACTGCAAGACCCACAGCGAAAGACCCACTTTTGTAAGTCTTATGGTCTGGATACCCTCATTGAAACTGAGGCTGAGCTATGGCATTTTGGATGAAAAAGGGTCTTACTACAGAAAAATTGAATGAATTGGATTTGATCGATGTACTGCAAGAGACCAAGGGGTTTTGCCCCAGGTGATATCTGCGCTGCAAGAGACCAAGGGGTTTTGCCCTAAACGTTCTTCTCGCACAGCCGTGCACAACGTGTACAATTGACAGGTCATTCAACTCGTTGAGAAGGGTTAAAACGTCTCAACGGACTATGCTTATTGAATGTACACAGAAAGTTGGTCCTCGAGAAGAAAAATCAATTTGTTGATGAAGTGTTGAAACTTTTCAAGCAACTTTTTGCTTTCAAGTGTTGAAAGCAAAAAGTCTGCGTACGCCCTTGCGCGTGGGGTCGGTTTGCCGAATTAGTTAATCAATTATTACTTACCACCAAGACCTGACTTATTGTGAGCACCTCAAGCAGCAACAAATTAAAATTAGGAAACTAAACGACTTAAACGTAAAGCTAAATGTAAACTAAATGTAAAGCATTAATTATAAGCGAAAGCTAAGCGCATAGAAGGTTTGAGACACTATCACAACAGGTTGACAAAAGTAGATGAGACAAAGTGAGAAAACGGGACACGCGCGCTGGGGGAGGGCCCGCGGCGGAGGAGGGAACCAACGGGCCGGTGTAGGGGCGCTGAGCAGGCTCGGAGGGGAAGTGATGGCAGGGCTCGGTGGTGGGGGAGGAAGGAACCACGGGCCGGTGTAGGGCTACCGTCGAGTTGTCAGGACTCGTACCATTTCTCATTAACCAAACTAATTGTGATGCCATAAAGCCCACTCAACTGTGACTAACTTGTGCAATGACTATCTATTCAGCAGTGCTGTAGGTAGGTCAGACCCCCCCCCCCCCCCCCCCCTCCTTCTTTTCGCTCAAGCAAACAACTATCTGCGTTGACTGGTGTACATTTGCCACCACCTCCATGGCGGGCGATTGGAAAAAGACCCGCCAAAGTTTGAATGAGGGTGGTTGGAGCTTCCTCACTTGCCCGCAGCATACATCAGGGTACCTGAACGGAAGAAGTCCAGGTATAATCTGAGATTCCTTACTGCTCCCTGAGGTGCCTGCTGAATTTAAAGGTAACTGGCACTCCAAACAGGGGTTGCAGAAACAAAAAAAAATATAGAGAATGTTGAAATAATTGCCATCGAGCTTGGTTGGAGGCAAAAGGGAAGGAAAGTTGGGAAAGAAGTGGGTTAGTGATGTGCTGACCAGCTGTGGAGTTGATAGTTTTTAGGCCTCACTCCTACAGACACACTTGGGTTTCTGCGGCAAAGAGAGGGGGGTGCCCCCTGGATACAATCTTCCAGGTGGCAGGCTGGACACCCTCCTTGCAGCATTTGCTAGATTCTATGATAGGCCACTAGCTCCTCCCCCTGTGCTGGCTGCCGTTTTCTTGGCTCACACACCTAGTTCAGGTTCTTAGAAGTAAGTACCTTGGGCATGTGCTTGCAGCTGATGTTTTGGCTCGCACTTCCACAAAATTTCCTTGGTGGCAAATGTTCTACCATGCCATCGCCTAATAGCAGTTTATTTTTCTTCCAGGTGTGAATCCCAAGGGAACTATTGCGAAGAACTGGGGAATAATTGCTTGTCAGAACTTGTCTTAACTTTTCTTCAAGATTTTATACGTTGCCTGTTTTTACGCTATACACACATATTCTGGTCACACTTATATTTAATTATACTACTACCAACCTATGTTTAACCTCAGAATTCATGATGTTTTTCAATGTGTGCTCCTATTTAAGTGGGCATGACCAGGATCGCTTTGAATCCACCCCGACCTTTGAGTATTAATAAGATGGAGGGCTATTAGTGATGTTACAGGCAGTCAAACCATACGTGCCATTACTGTCGTTTGGCTTTTGAATTGACTAGGGGCAAAATGGCCGAACACTGATCAGCTGATGTAAGATGCGATGTTGAGTTTGGTGAATGAATGGGGATTGTATACCTAGGACATATTCAAGATTTATATCCTAATTGTGCACCATACATGTACACCGCTATTTAACACCATTAATCTACGAGTATATCTATAAAAGAGGATGTATGTATGTATATTGCCTATAGACTCCGAAACCGCTCGACAGATTGTAATGAAACTTTCAGGTATTATTAGGCATGATTCAAGGATTGTTCCTGTAAAGTTTGGTGCAAATCCGTTCAAAGGGCTCTGACCCGGAGGGCATAAAAGGTTGCAGTGTCAGGTTTTAGAAATTTATTGTTTATGTTTATGTTTCGGAGTCTATAAGCAACATAATTAATATTGCAACATAATTAAAATTACGATCAATAAACAAATTTAATTTGGGCGCAGCAACGCGCGCGGGGGGAACGCTACTATTACATATTTTTTTACACTGTGGGAATGAGTGTTGAAATGACTCCAGTACACTCTAGTGGATGTTTGATGAAGGTAGATCAGCTGTTCTGTGTGTCCCAAAAAAAAAAAAAAAAAAAAAGAAATAGGAGGCACCAAGATGAGGGCATGGGAACCAAAGTATGAACATACTAACATCTAGACAGTTATGTCTACATACATAATTAATACTAAAATGTAACAATAATAAGTAATATCAAACAAAACTTGAATTACAATGAACTGCTTTGTCATTTGAATTTGAAAAAAGCGTGGCGGGAACGGATCAATTGGAAAAGCCAATGCGACAGTAGTGGCACGTATGCCTTGACGGGGGAACAGCGTTGAATTCAGAGCAATGACCCTCCATCTTATTAATACTCAAAGACGCCGACCCTTTTCCGTCTGGGGCTTTGGTGCACCAGGGAAAGAGGTAGAGGATGGTGGCGGTGCGACGGAGAGGGGCCCCAAGTATATGGTCCAAAACCGATATCCCCCCCTCCTCTATTATGGGAGGAGGAGAAGGGGATGAAGGCGTTTTTTTTGCTCCTCAGCTCTCCATCAGGGGGGTCGATCCGCCTAGGCCTGGACCCAGCAGTCTATGATTTTGATAGGATTATCCCCTTAAAAATCTACAATGATTAATAAAACAGTCTCTAGTGCCCGTAGATATAATTGATGAATAAACAAACTTCCTAGTGAAGTTCATTCATAATTATGACAGGGGCACTAGAGGGTGTTTTGCCACCTATTACCCTGCCCTGTATCATAGACCTGCCTGGGGACCCTTTGTACTAGTGATAAGGGCCGCGGACAGCGCTGCTGACATGGCTGGGCAAAATGTCGGTAGTACGATCTCCATAAGATGCCCGTCCCACGATTTTTTGAATACCTTTGAAACCAGCTCTGTCCGGCATGTGGCGAAGGCCACTACAATGGTTAATAATACACCCTTCAGTGCCCCTGACATAATTATGAATGAAATTCCCTAGGAATCAGGTAGTCTGAGTATAAGGTTTTATGCACAGGCAGAAATGCTAATAGGGTAATTGGAGTCATTGAGTATGCACACATGAAGATACAATCATCAGGTGATTCTCATGCAGAGAACTTGCGAAGCAGAAGCAGATATTTCTCATTGAATGTTCAACAGTTTTAAATCGATTTGGACGGTTAGGCTATCATCAGTAACAAACAATAACAAAGTTATTGTATTACTAACAGTTATTGTTAATAACAATAACTTTGTTATTGTTTGTTACTGATGATGGCCTAACCGTCGAAATCGATTTAACATTGTAACTCTTTATTTTTCGTGGAAATAGACAACGTTTTTCACTAACTTCCGTTTTGAAATGGGTTTCCACAACTTCATCGCGAGTGATTTAGTTTGTATCAGTTCTGCAAGTCGAGCAGAAATCGCGAGTTGGTTCAACAGTTTGTTCAGACGATATGAGAATATGCAGAATGCGCAGCTCTTGATCAGATAGCCAAAGTTTCGAATCAGTAAGTATTTGCCCACTAGGATCGACTTAAACTTAGTCGATGTATTACGCGGTTCACATTAAATTTTGTTCACAGTTTTAGTTTTCCGTTATCATGAAATTTTAGCTGCTTAGTAAACGTTACTCTTAGGTGTGAAAGTGATTCCTAACAAAAAATGAATTGTCATATTCCTAACAAATATGGCACAGTACAATATTTGTGAGCTTAAATTTGCCATTTAGCCACAATACATAGAGCACCGATTGAAGACTTGGGGTGGCCAGATCATCCACAAATAAGCCAGAAAAACTTTCTGAGACAAGAGGACCCCAATGAAGTTACTAACGTTTTTCAGCAACAGCCCACATCTCTGTTCATAACAGCATCCAGATTTCCCACATGCAAGTATACATAGATAGTCCAATCCAGTAGAGTGGAGTGGAGTATTTGACTTAAGAGGAGAAATGGAAGCTGTGTAAAATCACTTTCTGGTTGGTGTAATGTCAAAATAATCATCAGAATTTAAGGTAAATACCTACTATTTACACCCATTTTGCAACAATGGAAAGGAGGAACTATTTTACGAAGCCTTCCACAAGGCCTACCCAAAGTGTTCAGGTCTCCACAAGCGTGACTGCGAAAAAGGGTGAGCTCAAGATAAGGATCACATCTTTCCATGCCGTAAATTTGAACCACAGATGTTCTGATACGGTTCAATATATTACTGGTTCTCATTTCACTTTTGGAGGTTCTTGACTGCATAAAAAAGGGCAACATTGCTCACCAATGAGTTCTTTTACAAGACCAGCGGCGATATTTTAATCACTTGCGTAACACAAAAACTGTTCGGTATATCAGATATATGAAACAGGAAAAGGTTACAAAACGAAAAAATCGTACATTAACACAGACAGAAAATTATCGGTAGACCAGTTCCCAATCATCTACCGATTCTAATGATGAATTGTCCCTAAATTTTATTAGATTTGGCCAAAAGCAGGGGTATTCCAACAAAGAGACTGATCACTTGTGGTAAATTTATTGACTTTATAAGTGAGGGTCGGATTCTCTCATATATTATTGACACTGGGCATTAAGTGAACATAATTTTTCAAGCACATTATGAATCTTCGATGGCTGCATCTCCTTTGAGAGTTCTAGCAGAGATAGCACAATTTAGCGCAATCTGGGCCCTTGCAGTTCCTAGCAGTGTCCAAACCTTGGCACTTGAAGCACCTGGGTACTTCAAAGTGTTCTCCTGAGATGGCAGTTTACCCATCCAACTCCCCAGTCTGGCTGTTTCCATCAGCTTTTCAGCACCTTAAGGCCAAAGACTTCCATAGATGCTCTCAGGGGTTAGGTCCTTAATGTGGTCTTCCTCCATTGCTTTCCTTACTACCTCCTGGAATGTACCATTGATATTAGTTAATATCAATATATTAGTTAATATCAATATAATTTGTTCATCATTTAGGGAATAATAAAAACAAGGCTTTATGTATTTTTATATGTTGACTCATAGAATTGAGGCGACTAGCTCGCAAGTCACATCTATCATATGCTTAGGGCTTCTCACCTGTCAAAGAAACAAATTTTTGTTTTATTCGGTTGTAAATACGTGTTTTCTCGAAAGTGAATAATTTCTGAAATCATGTGTACCACTGACATCAGTTAATAAAGTAATGTTAGAGTTCTTCTATCAGGGAAAAACTGAAACGAACCTTTATGTGTTTTTCAAGTGTTTACTCAGATGACCCAGTTGACTAGCTCGATAGTCCACAGCTATCACAGGCATAGGGCTTCTCGCCTATCAAAGAAACGACAACACTTTTTTTTTTTATTCAGCAAACACAATGGGTAATTTCTGGAATCTAGTGTACCATTGACATCTGATAATTAAGTAATATTAGTGGCATTCTATAAAGTATTAACAAAACAAGAATGTATGTGTTCTCAAGTGTCTTTTCAGATGATAAAAATCGCTAGCTTGATAGTCACAATGATCACAGGCCTTCTCACCTGATGATGAAACAAGTTGTAGTAAAATTAACATACACAATACAGTAATTATAGAATTGGAATTTCTTAGGAATGTCTGATGATAAACTTATGTTAGTGACATATTATGAGAGGGGGGGGGGGGGGGACAAACAAACCTGTATGACTTTGTAAGTCTCTCTTCAGATTACTGAGCCTCCTAGCTTGGTAGTCACATCTACTGCAGGCATAGGGGCTTCTCGCCTGTCAAAGGAATGACATATGTTTCTATAATCAGCAAACACAATGGGTAATTTCTGGAAGCTGGTGTACCATTGACATCAGTTAATATAGTAATATTAGCATTATTCTATCAAGGAATAACCAAAACAAACCTGTATGTTTCAGTGAGTGTGTTTTCAGACTATCTAGGTTACTAGCTCGGTAGTCACAGCTATCACAAGCATACGGCTTCTCACCTGTCAAAGAAACAAAAAATCTGCTCAATTCTGCAAACAATGAATTATTTCTGGAATCCGGTGTGCCATTCAGTTAATATAGTAATATTAGCATCATTCTATCAAGGAATAACAAAACCAAACCTGTATGTTTCAGTAAGTGTCTTTTCAGATGACCAGGCTGACTAGCTCGGTAGTCGCAGCTATCACAGGCATAAGGCAGCTTCTCACCTGCAAAAAATAAAAGTTTTATATTCAACAAACATTATAGGTAATTTCTAGAATATAGTGTACAATTGACATAATTGATTAATGTTAGTGATGGCCAAACAAACAAAAACAAACCTGTGTGTTTTTTCAAGTGTAGTCTCAAATTACCAAGATTACTAGCTTGGTAGTCACAGTTGAATCTTGTGTGCCATTCACATCAGTTAATAAAGTATTGTTAATAGTTATTCTATAGAGGAATAACCACAACAAACCTGTATGTCTTAGTAGGTGTCTTTTCAGAGTACTAAGGCGACCAGCTCGGAAGTCACAGCTATCACAGGCATATCGCTTCTCACCTGCCAAAGAAATGACAAATTCACAATGGGTAATTTCTGGAAGATGGTGTGCCATTGACACCTGCCAAAGAAACAACAAATTTTACTATATATTCAGCGTACGTAATGTGTAATTTTTTAATCTTATTTACCATTGTTAATATGGTAACTTTTATGATTCGTGTCAAGAAAGAGAAATAGGGTTTTTCACCTGTCAAAGAAACAAAAAATCTGCTTAATTCTGCGAACAATCTTGTGTGCCATTCACATCAGTTAATAAAGTATTGTTAATAGTTATTCTATCGAGGAATAACCACAACAAACCTGTATGTCTTAGTAGGTGTCTTTTCAGATTACTAAGGCGACCAGCTCGGAAGTCACAGCTATCACAGGCATAAGGCTTTTCACCTGTCAAAGAAATGACACATATGACACATTTTGCTATGTTCAACAAATAAATTTGGTAATTTCCGGAATCTGGTGTTTGACATCAGTTATTAAAGTAATGCAAGTTCTATTTTTTTCTAGGAATAACAAAAACTGTATGTAATTTCAATTGTTGCCTCAAAGTACTAAGCCGACTAGCTTGGTACTACTGCCTCAAAGTACTACTTGCCGACTAACTGTGCGAATAAGCGAAACAAACCTGTATGTGTGACTGAGTGTCTTTTCAGATGATCAAGATCACTAGCACGATAGTCACAGGTATCACAGGCGTAGGGCTTCTCACCTGTCGAAGAAACATCACAGTTCACTGTATTCAGCAAAAACCATGTCTGATTTCG
>CM061042.1:4193559-4514377 GCA_030762985.1 Adelphocoris suturalis | reverse complement strand
AAAAAATGCGAGAGTACGGACCCGTTTTCTGGAAAAGTCCGACAAAAAACGACGTTTTTTCCGATTAAAATATACCCCATAAAGGTACGTTTTTCGGAACGGTTTTCGCGGGCGAAATACAGCTTTGGGTCCGCCGAATCTGAATCCGAAAATCGGATATCGAAAAAAGTTGTTAGAACTCGGTCAAATTGCGAGCGGAAGCGAGGGAAGCGTTTAAAATTACATTTTCAATCGACCCGGGCCGCCGTTTCACAATAATGCGAGTTGAAGGGACTCAAAGTTCGCTCTTGGCCTCTTGCGAGCTATTCATAACGGTCGCTAATGATGCCCTAACACCCTTTGGGGTTCCAAATCCCAAGCGGTGCAAATTCGTAGGTAGTTTTAGCTATTCACATGTCGGAATATGCAGCAATACCTTGCGAGCGAAGCGAGCAACATTCCTTAATAAACTTTTCGTGATTCCACGTAGTTTTAAAAGATTTAATTTGTTTGTAAGAATTTCCAACAGAAAAAAACGTCTGCCAAGTTGGGTGGGCAGTATAACTTCCTCAAGCGAGCGAAGCGAGCAGCATCCCTTTCAGACTTTAAACCTACCCTAAGGGATCTATCATTTGCGAGCAGATACACATAGGAACCTTGCGAGCGAAGCGAGAGCCATTTCAACAGAATAAATACGGACTTTTTCCTACACATATACAGCAATACCTTGCAAGCGAAGCGAGCAACATCCCCGAATAAACTTTTCGTGGTTCCACGTAGTTTTATAAGATTTAATTTGTTTGTAAGAATTCCCAACTGAAAAAAAACGTCTGCCAAGTTGGGTGGGCAGTATAACTTCCTCAAGCGAGCGAAGCGAGCAACATCCCCTACACACGTTAAAGCTACCCTTAGGGATCTACCGTTTGCGAGCAAAGCGAGCAACATTCCCTACATGCCACACTTTGCGAGCGAAGCGAGCAAAATTCCCTACATGCCACATTTTGCGAGCGAAGCGAGCAATTTAATGGAGGGTCCGGGGGGCTTGCCCCCCGGCTGGACGTGGAGGCGAGCGTAGCGAGCCGGAGCGGCTAGTTATTTATAAGAATGAAACTCCGTCTGTCTGTCTGTTTGTCTGTCGTGTCTATGCACGGCCAAACGGCTGAGTGGGCCGGATCTACGAGTGGGGGGATCTTCTTGGGATTTTCCGATAGGGTGTATAAGCGAATTTAAAATTTTCTAATCCCACCCGAAACATGGGCCGTAGGGCGGGAGGGGGGTCGAAGTAATAATTAATGTGCGCTTTTTGGACTTCCCCGCTTCCCCAACCCCTCTAAACGGGCGTTGAAAATTCTGGAAAAATACCGGTTTTGTAGGTTTTTGAACGAGAAAGACGACGGCGCAATCGGATCGCGAAAAAAGTATCGGGAAATGCGTCAAAAAAATGCGAGAGTACGGACCCGTTTTCTCGAAAAGTCCGCCGAAAAACTTGGTTTTTTTCCGATTAAAATATACCCCATAAAGGTACGTTTTTCGGAACGGTTTTCGCGGGCGAAATACAGCTTTGGGTCCGCCGAATCTGAATCCGAAATCGGATATCGAAAAAAGTGACGGGCAGTCGGTCAAATCACGAGCGGAAGCGAGGGGAACCGTTTAATATGAGAAATTACTCGACCCGGGCTGCCCGTTTCACAACGTTGTTTACCAGAAGGGACCCTCACAGGGGGGTTCCCATTTGCACTTCTACGCAATACCTTGCGAGGCGAGCAGGTATACATAGGTACCTACCTTGCGAGCGAAGCGAGAGCCATTTCAACAGAATAAATACGGACTTTGTCCTACACATATACAGGTATACCTTGCGAGCGAAGCGAGCAACATCCACTAATAAACTTTTCGTGGTTCCACATAGTTTTATAAGATTTAATTTGTTTGTAAGAATTTCCAACAGAAAAAAACGTCTGCCAAGTTGGGTGGGCAGTATAACTTCCTCAAGCGAGCGAAGCGAGCAACATCCCCGAATAAACTTTTCGTGGTTCCACGTAGTTTTATAAGATTTAATTTGTTTGTAAGAATTCCCAACTGAAAAAAACGTCTGCCAAGTTGGGTGGGCAGTACAACATTCCCTAATAAACTTTTCGTGGTTCCACGTAGTTTTATAAGAATTGATTCGTTTGTAAGAATTTCCAACAGAAAAAAACGTCTGCCAAGTTGGGTGGGCAGTTTAACTTCTTCAAGCGAGCGAAGCGAGCAGCATCCCCTACAGAAGTAAAACCTACCCTTAGGGATCTACCATTTGCGAGCGAAGCGAGTATCATTCCCTACATGTTGGGTGGGCAGTATAACTTCCTCAAGCGAGCGAAGCGAGCAGCATCCCCTACAGAAGTTAAACCTACCTTTAGAGATCTACCGTTTGCGAGCGAAGCAAGCAACATCCCCTACATGATTCAATTGCGAGCGAAGCGAGCAACATTCCCTACATACCACACTTTGCGAGCGAAGCGAGCAACATTCCCTACATACCACACTTTGCGAGCGAAGCAAGAATTTGGTCTAGTTTTAGATCTTATATCAGGAATTTCAAATTTGATTATGAAAAAGGGTGAATGGAGGGGGTACCAGTAAAATATCATGATGTTTTAACTAATATCGTCAGATTTTTGTGATTCTTTTTTTGTTCAACTATGAATTTGGTCTAGTTTTGGATCTTATATCAGGAATTTCAAATTTGATTATGAAAAAGGGTGAATGGAGGGGGTAACAGTAAAATATCATGATGTTTCAACTAATATCGTCAGATTTTTGTGATTCTTTTTTTGTTCAACCATGAATTTGGTCTAGTTTTGGAAGGTGTATTAAAAGTTTCAAATTTCATTATGGACGAGGAAGTTTGAAGGAGGTAATAGTAATAAATCATGATGTTTTAACTATTCAAGTCAGATTTTCGAGATCATTTTTTAAATTCGATTATAAATTCGGTCTAGGTTATAAAAATATGTCGGGAGCTTCAAATTTCATACTGGAATTTTTATTATTTGAATTTGCTGTCGGTAGAGGGAGTTAATTGGGGGGGTTCGAGAAGTCATGATATAGGTATTTGTTTTTTCTCTTATTTTAACTCTCACCAAATATATATAAAATCCATTCATAGGGACGTCCGTGTAATGCATGCATTACGTACCAATAATTATGGTTTCATGTAGTTTTGCTTAGTGGCGATATTGTACTTTTCATACAGTACTTATAATAGTTAGGGCATAAGTTAGTTAGGTATTTTGAAGTGAAAGATCCTTCCATTATTCAAAAGCAATTATCTCAGAACCATTCTTCCAAAGTAACTGAAGAATCGCTCTGAATTTCAATATTGAGACAATATCTTGTACATAAGACACAGTTTTACAAACACCATGGGTTCACCTGGATGGGGCAAGGAGTGTGATCAGAGGAGCTGAACAATTGAATAAGTAAATGAATAACTACATCATGGCACTTTCTATGTTATTACATTATTTTCATTTTACATACAATTTCATACAATTCTGTCAATACAATATACAATAGTACAATACAATGTCAATACAAAAACAATTTCATACAAATCTCTCAATTTCTTGTTTAAAGGAAATCTGTGGAAAAAACAAAACAAAGTTTAGATTAATATGAAACTTTGTAGCTCATGCATATTGATAAGTTAGTAAAAAGAAAATTATTACCAACTACAATAGGTACTGCGTTACCACATCAAGAGGCCTACAACAGACCAAAATAATCTTTAGGGAATCGTGAAAATCTATACTTACTTGTGAAATGAGAGGGTGCAGTCTTCAGTTTTGCGATTTATGCAGTTAAATACCGCACACACTTTAATCATTGTGCATTATCAAATAAATTTCATGAGTATATAAACTATAATAATACAATCTTCATTGCACATAAATAAACGATGTTGCCCCCAATATGGCCGACTACAGACCGTTCAATTTGCAACGCGACACTAGCGCTACGAGTGGGTCTAGTTTACTATTACAATGCAGCTGTGGAGTGTTTACGATATATTTATAAATTTGTCAATTTTCGTTTGACAGGAAATGAAATTTTCAGTGCTCTATAAATTCAAATACCAGCCGTCTCGGCTGGTTTGGGGTCGGACGAATGACGAGTGAAACTGCAGGCCGCTGGCTCAGCAGATGCTCCTATTATAAAACGCCTCCCAGAGTTGTTGGAACAACTGTTTCAACATGTTTTCGACGAAACCACCGAAGTAAGCACCCCGAATGAACCGTCCCTAATCTAGGACCCAAACCCGCCGATGAATGCAAAAGGTTGAGAAGATCAACCTCGAGGAGGGAGGTCGACTTCGAGTGTGCTGTTTTTCGTTGTTGTAATATTTACATTTAAGTTTATTGTTGTATACTGTTAACTGTAATTGGATGGTAGGCGTTTTATAATACTATACATTTTGTTGGATAAATAAAAAAGTTGATGTACGTTTAAGTTCAAGTATGTAAGTATGTAAGTTGAGAAGTATGTAAGTATGATGTTAAGTTGATGTAAGTTTAAGTTTATTGTTGTATACTGTAACGTGCTAAAAATATTTGATACCTCGACAGGAGTTCGAACTCGCGTCGTCACAACTACGGGAAAGTATTTTCTCGGAGTTGCAACGCTCTAACGATCAGAGCCAGGAGGCCAGGGGTGACCAAACCTTCTTCGACTGTAGAGTTATTTTCCCGGAGCGTAACATTTCCCCGGAGTCAAATACCAGCCGTCTCGGCTGGTTTGGGGTCGGACAAATGACTAAGTGAAACTGCAGGCCGCTGGCTCAGCAGATGCTCGCTGGAACAAGTCAGCAGTCGAGCGAGGTCATTGTCGCGGTGTGTTTTGACTCAAGTGAGTGAGGAAATGAAAGGCATAACAACAGGAAATGTGATGTTTACAGTCTTTTGGCTCGAGAGGGATTTAATTAATTATTGTTTCGTATGATTTCGGGTCCTATTTCGGCTGCGCCACTGTAACGGGCTAAAAATATTTTGCTACCTCGACAGGAGTTCGAACTCGCGTCGTCACAACTACGAGAAATTATTAATAATTTCCCGCAGTTGCAACGCTCTAACGACCAGAGCTAAGAGGCCAGGGTGACCAAACCTCTTCGACTGTGAGAATTATTTTCCTGGAGCGTAACATTTCCCCGGAGTCAAATACCAGCCGTCTCGGCTGGTTTGGGGTCGGACGAATGACGAGTGAAACTGCAGGCCGCTGGCTCAGCAGATGCTCCTATTATAAAACGCCTCCCAGAGTTGTTGGAACAACTGTTTCAACATGTTTTTGACGAAACCACCGAAGTAAGCACCCCGAATGAACCGTCCCTAATCTAGGACCCAAACCCGCCGATGAATGCAAAAGGTTGAGAAGATCAACCTCGAGGAGGGAGGTCGACTTCGAGTGTGCTGTTTTTCGTTGTTGTAATATTTACATTTAAGTTTATTGTTGTATACTGTTAACTGTAATTGGATGGTAGGCGTTTTATAATACTATACATTTTGTTGGATAAATAAAAAAGTTGATGTACGTTTAAGTTTAAGTATGTAAGTATGTAAGTTGAGAAGTATGTAAGTATGATGTTAAGTTGATGTAAGTTTAAGTTTATTGCTGTATACTGTAACGTGCTAAAAATATTTGATACCTCGACAGGAGTTCGAACTCGCGTCGTCACAACTACGAGAAATTATTATTAATTTCCCGGAGTTGCAACGCTCTAACGACCAGAGCTAAGAGGCCAGGGGTGACCAAACCTTCTTCGACTGTAGAGTTATTTTCCCGGAGCGTAACATTTCCCCGGAGTCAAATACCAGCCGTTTCGGCTGGTTTGGGGTCGGACGAATGACCAAGTGAAACTGCAGGCCGCTGGCTCAGCAGATGCTCGCTGGAACAAGTCAGCAGTCGAGCGAGGTCATTGTCGCGGTGTGTTTTGACTCAAATGAGTGAGGAAATGAAAGGCATAACAACAGGAAATGTGATGTTTACAGTCTTTTGGCTCGAGAGGGATTTAATTAATTATTGTTTCGTATGATTTCGGGTCCTATTTCGGCTGCGCCACTGTAACGTGCTAAAAATATTTGATACCTCGACAGGAGTTCGAACTCGCGTCGTCACAACTACGAGAAATTATTAATAATTTCCCGCAGTTGCAACGCTCTAACGACCAGAGCTAAGAGGCCAGGGTGACCAAACCTCTTCGACTGTGAGAATTATTTTCCTGGAGCGTAACATTTCCCCGGAGTCAAATACCAGCCGTCTCGGCTGGTTTGGGGTCGGACGAATGACGAGTGAAACTGCAGGCCGCTGGCTCAGCAGATGCTCCTATTATAAAACGCCTCCCAGAGTTGTTGGAACAACTGTTTCAACATGTTTTCGACGAAACCACCGAAGTAAGCACCCCGAATGAACCGTCCCTAATCTAGGACCCAAACCCGCCGATGAATGCAAAAGGTTGAGAAGATCAACCTCGAGGAGCATGCATATCCTTACATAGTATAATTAATTGCGGCAATGCGCCTTTTGATTTGTCACACAATGATACCAGTACTCAATACTTTATTACAAACTTTACTACTCACTAAGCTGCCTATTAGTACTGGAGATTATGGTCACCTACATAACCCATTGCTTGTATTACAAAATGATCAAATAATTATTTAAACATATATAGCCAAGTTCACCATACAACTTGTGCATATTTTTGGCCTAGTCCTTAACTCTACAGAGGTTAGGACTAATAATCAAATGAATAACTTTGCTGGTACTGTGATCAGCAAGAGTGATTTTCCTGGGGATATCCATCCGTAAATTCCCCTCGATAAAACTGATCGTAATCTCCCCACTAATATGTCGATATCCTATCAGGATTGAGTGAAGATGGGTTTTTGAAATACTACGAAGAAGGAATTTAATGAAGCGGGCAATCAGGTCCATATGTGATCAATTCACACAAATTACAGCCACTCAATCACAGTTAGTCGTCAATGGTATTGCACCACATCAAATAACCACATAATTTCGGGTATTGAGGATCTCCCTATCATTTATAAGGAATTTAGGTGCCCCCCCAGAGGTGCAATGGGGGCCTAAATCCTCATAAATCAGGTAGAGGAGGTAACAGAGGCATCCCGTCAGAGAGATACCACCCCTACTAATGAGCTTTTAATAAGCCATGTTCGGGGAAGGTTGATATTCCTGTCACCAGAAAATCATCCGACGCCAAACCAGCTGTCTAGAATGAGCGAGAACAGCGCGTCTTTCCCATTGATTCCTCAACGGGATGCCGACAACGCCATCTCTGGAGCTCTGACGGGAGCTTGATGGACCTCTCAGGAGGTAACTCTGTTACACTCCTCCCCTTAAAGACATACTTGATTGAAGATCAAGTATGGTAGTTGGGTGGAATAGTGAATAGCTGAGAACTAATGCTCATTCAATCATAAATAGCTGCATTGGCGTTTTGGATGGGGGAATAGAAATTAAAACTGGATTGTCAATGAAGCAAGTATCTTCATTGAACAATCGGGACAAAACGGATGCTCAACTATGGAGACTTATACCTTAGGAAATCAAAATATTTATAGAAATTAATTTGCCCAACATTGGGGACTTAGAAATTAAATTGCCCAACTTAGGGGACTTGAATGGCGCACCAACCTGGTAATTGACATATAGCAATACTCAGGTGGCGAAATAATTGAAAGAAAATAGTATAAAATGAATTTGCCCAACTTAGGGGACTTGAATTGTGCACTCAGGTGGCATAAAATTGAAAGAAAATATCATTGAAAGAAAATATCATTGAAAGAAAATATAAAATGGTTGAAAGAAAATATGAAATGGTATATAAAATATAAAAAGGGAATAAGAGAGAAATTATAATTCAAAGACCAATGAAATTATTCATATACCAAAGGGTGATAATGGGAATTCCTTCTGGAACCCCGGGCCTAGGGACGTTGCGATACTTCCGATATATCGTGGTATCGATACTTCTCTTCCGATACCACCGATATTTGTATCGATACTTTGCATCCGATAGTATCGTGGTATCGATACTTTCTCCCGATATTATCGGAAGTATCGATACTTGGTGACCAATACCACCGATATTTTCCTTGATTTTTTGTCGATTTTCAATCTAATTTTCCCATCGCAAATCCAGGAGACGACCAGCCTGCCCCAGGCCCTGAGAGTATTGTAATGATTTCAATTTGTTGAGAACTTTGAGAATATTGGCTTGCAATTAAATTATTTTAGATTCAAATCCATTCATATTGGATTGCAATAGTTAATATAGGCTCAACCTGAACTTGTCAAACTAAAATCATAATAGTTTTTAATAGTGTTTATTTAATTTCCACTAAAATACCTACGTCTTCTCAAATCAAGAAATATGATTTATTTATCCTTTCGTGGTTTTTCATAGTAAACTATAATCTCTTATTAATTTCGGATGTTCTATAGATAAATCACTTTTAGTAAAACATTCTAATAATTTTCTATAGATTCTATTATCTACCTATCAAATTTAGTTAAATTTAATCCTAAAAGGGGGCATAGCCACTCCACCACCTGCCCTATTGCTATTGAGGCAGGAAACTACTCGGTGATAAAGCTACTCAGTTTAATTATAATTTCAAAGGGAACCCATATTTCACCAATTCAGACTCAGTACCACCTTTTCATCAATAAAATTTCTTAATAAATGTTTATTTTAAAATGAATTTATGTCCCTGTTAAATTTGTAAGTTTTGACCTGCCACATTCGTCTCAAGTTCATCAAACCATTGAGTTACTCACATGAACCTTTTAATGTAAGATGTAGATGTATTTTATGATTCCATTTATTTTAATGATTATAATTACTCTGAAAACCATAACATGTTGTGAAGTGAAATAGGCAAGTCAATACCTTCAATGGCCAAGCTAATTCTCATATAAAAT
This sequence comes from Adelphocoris suturalis, assembly GCA_030762985.1. Taxonomy (NCBI): domain Eukaryota; kingdom Metazoa; phylum Arthropoda; class Insecta; order Hemiptera; family Miridae; genus Adelphocoris; species Adelphocoris suturalis. Next base: position 4,505,416 of record CM061042.1, on the reverse strand, counting down.
ATGAAACTTTGTTCTCATTCAAAATCTTGTGTTACCTTTTGAAATATTCTTTAATTTAATCAATTTTTTTTCTTAAAAAAAAAAAAAAAATGAAATTTCTCTAAAATATTGTTTCTAGCAAAATTTAACACCTCACTGGAGAACTCACCTTAAAGTGTTTTCTGTGAAAGGAAACTGCTCTGAAAACCCATAAAAGAATTCCTAAATTATTCAGCCCTACCAGAATGAAATTCCTAACGTTCACCTACGTAATAACAACAAAATTTGATTAAAGATTAGTGAAACTATTTAGTGCTAGTCATGAACAAGTGGATAGATAGTCATGGAAATATTGAGAATTGAAGATGTGAAACTGAAAACTATGGTTCAAATTGAAATATTCAACTTAGTAAATTGAGTATTTGAATAAATAAGTTAACTTTCCAATTTCCAACAAAAAGAGAGATTGGAATCAACAATGGGACAAGTTTGAGAATTCAAAATTGGAAATCTACTTAGTGATATATCTATTAATTTAAAACATTGATTAAGAATCCTATCATCAGTTCCTTTCGACAGAGTTCTGGATGCATGCTCTGAAGCCTACCTATTACGTGAGGTGTGAGAAAATTCCAATAAAAAAACTATTAACCAAATGGCATCCCCCCCCACCTGTTTTGTACACGTAAAAAAAGTATCGCAATATCGAAAGTATCGAAACTTTTCAGCCGATATTGGAGAAGTATCGATACTTTACTTTCGATAATATCGGGTATCGATACTGCTAGATAAAAATCGGATCGTATCGAGTATCGATACTTAGGTGGTATCGCAACGTCCCTACCCGGGCCATGTTTCTTCTGAAACATTAACGCCCCAAAAATAGTGGATTGGACTACTAGGCGTCAGCCGTGCATAATCCAAACCACGCTCTGCTACCATATAAGGAATTTAGGTGCCCCCCCCCCCCCCCCCCCAGAGGTGCAATGGGGGCCTAAATCCTCATAAAAAGGTAGAGGAGGTAACAGAGGCATCCCGTCAGAGAGATACCACCCCTACTAATGAGCTTTTAATAAGCCATGTTCGGGGAAGGTTGATATTCCTGTCACCAGAAAATCATCCGACGCCAAACCAGCTGTCTAGAATGAGCGAGAACAGCGCGTCTTTCCCATTGATTCCTCAACGGGATGCCGACAACGCCATCTCTGGAGCTCTGACGGGAGCTTGATGGACCTCTCAGGAGGTAACTCTGTTACACATTGAAGAACAAAGTGAAGTGTGAAGATCATCTCGAAGTTACAAATGACATTCCTAACCCAGCAGTATTACGACTTGATGAATTGATTAATAATTTCCGCTGAATGTAGGAGAAAATCCGATTATGCTAGCCATCAGAATTAGTTGAAATCAAATGCACACTTTCTCCACTTTGCTCTGTCTTCCAATCATTACACCTTGTCATGTACGATAAAGATCCTATCGTGAACTTAACACCGTTTTTATGATTCACTGAAAAAACTTCAATTTCGGCATCCTACTTGACGTTGTTCGTTTCGTTTGTCCCCACACGCCATTTTAGCGAATTTTTGAAGAAAATTAAGCTATTGCTCTCGCCTCAAAATTTGTAGAAAGTGAATTTTTGAAAAGATTTTACGCAGAAATCCAATTCAGGCTATTCTGAATCATATTCTGAAGTTTAACGCATTTTTTTATGTATGTATGTATGTATGTATGTATGTATAAACGTATTATATGAATGTAGGTATGTATGTGTCATTCCAGACGATAACTGTCCGTAGAATCGTGCTAGAAACTTCAAACAAATTTTAAAATGTTAAGGACACAAAACGAAAGTTCAAGTTCGTTGGCCAGCATGATCGGATTACATCTTCGGGTTGAAATTTTCAAAAATGTTGTCAAAAATTTCAAAATAGCCTGTTTTTTGCGATTTGTTGTGCGAAATAATTTTTTCAGCATACTAGCATGTGGTATATTCGGAATCAGCGTAAAATTTCCCATAAGAATATGTATCAAGTTTTCAAAAATTTCAAAGTTGAAAAATAAGTCAAAAATCGAAATAACGCCGTTCGCTAGTTGTAAAAATCGGTAATATTTGCATGAAACATTGTCCAAATTCAGATTAAACTACTCTTATGGAGGTATCCCTGTATAACCAATCCTAGAACCATGCTGTTTAAGGCTAGAACCATGCTTTAGATAGAATTTGATTCCATGTTTGTCTACCAAAATCATAAACTAAAATTTCTCTACACGATCAATAGCGACTGAAATGTCGAAGATTTCTTCAAAAATTCGCTCATGGGATCATGCTGCATGACTGGACTTTTTCTTTTCTGGTACACTTGTAAACTTAGCTTCTACAACTGTAACTTTTCTACACTTGTACTTTTGGTTTTGGTGAAACACTTGTTCTAGTTTACCGTGCATTACAAGAACCTGTATTTGTTCACTTGTACACTTGTAACTTGTTGTTTTATGAAATAGGCCCCTGGACGTAAATATGGTGCTTCCCACCTCCCGTCTCTTACAGTTCTTAGCCCACAACTCTGTTCGGACTGCTCTGGTGTGCTGTAACGGTTGTTCGTCACTGACTGCAATCTCAAGCGAAACTTAGCGTCGAGAACACTTGACGGCTGTCTGCTATATCTCGCTCCTCTCCTCATCAGTCATCTCATCCCAGCTCCGCCAACTTGCCTAATTATATTTACTGTAATCTAAGATCCGAGAATATTGGCCTCAACAAGCTCTTGGCGAGATGAGGGGTTACCTATTCGAAACGCGACTAAGAAGGAAAGTTTATGGAATTATTCCTTGAATACATGGAGGTTATAAATATCTCAAGGAGTCGATAACCTCTGAAATAGTCATTTCATTTCAATCAGTCAGAATGGGCAGTTCAATCTGTTTTATTTCTAATCATCCAACTAAAACATCTCTACGTCACCTTTCCAAAACGCTGCAAAGTTTTATTATTCCTTTTTGGATGGTTCTTCTACGGAGAACACCTGTCTGTAACATTATTAAGTCTATTATACATTGGGTACTTATCTGAATATATCTGGATAAATGTATACGCCTACCTAAGAGAGATTAATTAAATTAAATAGTACATCTGCACTCTCATGACATTTAACACGAGCTAACCCTCCAACTGAAAATTAATTATGTAAAATAAACCACCTACCTACGCTTCAGAAGTCTATCTGTAGGTGAAAAAAGTGATAATAAACCCGGTTTCGTTAAGCGAAAATTCCATTGGAAGCATATCAACAGGTTCCCAATAAATGCCAATATTTCCGGATTAAACGAGAAATTCTTCTAACAAGCGTATTTTCTATATATTGTATTCGATTTAAAATTCGAAATTCTGATAAATAATGCGGGGAGGGGACTAGGTGTTCCCCTATAGATGTTCGCCCTTCAACTCTGCTTGTACTTGCAAGATGTTAAACTATAAATACCTAATATTTTTCAAAATTTCTCTGTTACAATATAAAAGAAAGTTCCAGTCATGCAGCATGATCATAGGAGAGAACTTTCTTAATTTACCTGTCCTATTATAATAGGAACGTTAAATTGTATCAAAATTTGAGCAATTTGAGTACCAAGAAATCGTTCAAAACCAAGTTTATGGAAAAAGAAACACATACAAAAGAGAATTCGGCAGTTCAAAAAAGGTTTTTGATTTTTAGATTTGATTGCAGTTTTTATAGATTTTACAGCAAATACAGGGTGTTTCAAAAAGAATATCGGAGTTTGGGAGCTCTATTGCTGTACAACGATGCATCCGAGAATGGTCTGCCATCTATCGGATTGAATAGGAAGTTATCTAGTTTCATTTGGTAAGCGGTAGGTAGTGCTAGCACTTATCAAAGCAATGCTAACTCATTTTGGTTTATTATTTCCTATAATAAGCCTATGTGATCGTATAGCAAAAAATTTTTATAAACCCCCCTCAAACTTTGTCACTTTACGTTTCAAGGTGCGTAGAATCCAAATTTGAAATGTCCGTCCGCCGTCCGGGCCATAAAAGGCCTTCGAATTGACTCAAAAAATCTGTTCTTTCGCACATAGACTCCACTTGGGGTCTAGTTGGTCCTAACCTCTCGCCAGCTCGATCGCTCCACTCTCATGGGTGCTATGAGCCAAAAATAGGTGAAAAAGTGTCTTTTTTTGCATATTTCAAGTTGTATAGAAATTGGAGATTTATGAGTGAAAAGAAAATGTTAGCTATTAATTTTATGGAAAAGAAGCCTTCTAAATGATAATCTTCTATTCAAAAAGAGATTTTGGATTTTAGGCTATTTTTTGCAATTTTATAGATTAAAATTTAATTTTATAATTCAATTTCATAGATTTATTTTAAAACAAAATTTAATGAAGGTGAATGTACCTATTTACTGTCAAAGACAAACATTTTTCTCATCATTCTTTTAACATTACGAAAACAAGGTTTAAACATCCAAAAACAGATATTTTTTGAAAATGGGAAAAATGACCATTCTTTCACCTTAAAAATATTCTATACTTTATAACGAATTTATGTGCCCCCCCCCCCAGAAGTGCAATGGGGGGCCTAAATCCTCATAAATCAGGTAGAGGAGAGTAACAGGCATCCCGTCAGAGAGATACCACCCCTACTAATAGCTTTTAATGAGCCATGTTCGGGGAAGGTTGATTTTCCTGTCACCAGGAATCCATCCAACGCCAAACCAGCTGCCAAAAATGATCGAAACAGCGCGTGGTTCCCATTGATTCCTCAACGGGACGCCGACAGCGCTATCTCTGGTGCTCTGACGGGAGCTTGATGGGCCTCTCAGGAGGTAACTCTGTTACAACTTGTAGTCGTAATTTCATGTATATGGTATGAACGCATTTTAGGGCCCAATTTTATTTGGTTTATTTTGGCAGAGATCCATTTTTCTAAAAATGCATCGTTCTGGGGAATTAGCGAAAACTGAAAAAAGTTTTCGGACACCCCATATATAGTACAAGCGGAAAACTGGTGCAAACTTCAAAATACGCTTTGCAGATGAAAACAAGTGAATAAAACCATTTCCAGCTTCCTGAGAATTAATGACCCTAGAAACCCTGAGGTGCCTATTGGCCTATCATATAAATGAACGAAGTTATGTATAACCTGAAGAAATTTTTCGATTATTCTGAAACATTGCATACCTACATCTTTTTCACTCGCGTGAAGTTGGCGACACATTTCCAGTAGGGATGAGCATCGATTATTCTTTAATCGATTACTTGTAGAATAATTAAGAGGATAATCGATTAGTTTGTAACGATTATTCAATTGAGATTTCAAAATCAAGTCTATCGCGGAACAATTCCCAGGGCAAGAAAGTGGACAAACACCTCGCCTGACAACGAGTCGTCATGTATGGCTACCACTGCCAAACACCGCCCACCACCACTGCCCGCTGCATGTGGCCGCGATGTGTGGTGCGACCATTGTGGTTGCTGCTCCTTTGCTGAATTGCAGGTATCCTGTAGAGGTTTCTTCAACACTTCCATATCCAACAATAAAATCCTGTATGATGACCGCTCGGAGGAAGGTTCAACCGCCTCTCCCTCAAACCATGACAGACTTTTTCAACGATTTTCATGCATGTGAGAAGCCGCTTTGGTACTACCACAAGTGGCTCAAAGTTCTATCGGTTGGGAATTCGAAATGAAGGTAATTTCCTCCTGGTTGTCATGTATGGCAACCACTGCCAAACACCGCCTACCACCACTGCCTGCAGCATGTGGCCGCAATGTGTGGTACGACCTTTGTGGTTGCTGCTCCTTTACTGAATTGCAGGTATCCAGTAGAGGTTTCTCCAACACTTCCATATCCAACGATAAAATCCAGTATGATGACCGCTCGGAGGAAGGTTCAACCGCCTCTCCCTCACACCATGACAGACGTTTTCATCTATTTTAATGAACCGGATGAGAGAAGCCACTTAGGTACTATCACAAGTCGCTCAAAGTTCTATCGGTTGGGAATTCGAGATGAAGGTAATTTCCTCTTGTTTCGTATCCTTCAGTGTCCAGTAACATTCTATGTTGTTACCTTCATAGACCTTCATTTTATTTGGCCATATTTTTCAAAGAACTTGGCATGTAGAAGGTTACCCCTCACAGACGTAGAAATCGGATTGGGGCACTTAGGAGCGTTGTGGCTCTCTTTTTCTTACAAGATTGTGTTTTGTTCAAATTCTATATTCTTTTAATAAATTGAATCTACGTGAAATTTGCGTGGGAATATTTTTGTGTAAATATGACTATTTCAGCTAGTTGCAGAGATACGCTTGATGAACATCACTCTAGACTCGTCTCATTTTAACTTCATTGCAATATCTCCCAATAGCCGAAGCGTCAGAGTGGTTCTCGAACGCTCCATCATGCTTGATTCAATCGTTTGGCTCGAAGTTTTGATCATATTGACCTTTTGGGGGTTTCTTCATTAATACCGCTGAAGATAAAATTTACCAACGTGTTACAATATTTCAGATGGAGGCATGAACCTCATTTTTATATCCGACAACATGGAGCATTTGTTATTAGAGTCGACTGTGTGGTCCATGGATGGGTGGGACTTCAAAACCAGACCGTCAAGCCAGCCCTCCAATGAGGCAAAAAATTCTTCATTATGTGCTTCCGTTACGACCATGTGAGAAGAAATTATTGTTTATGGAATGAAAACGTATGAAGTGTTTAGTAATAATTCATTTTGGTTACATCCAAATAGCTGGTGTTTCAAAGTTGCTGAAATAAATACTCGTAGAATACATTATTAATTTATTTTAAATGTGTAATTTGTTATACCAAACCATTGTTTATCTGCATATTCTGAGTATAAAACTTTAAGGCTTTTGATTTATTTATTTGTGCTGAAGAATTATTTTAAACCACATTTTTTAATATGTGAACGAGAACTCTAATGTAGTATCTACGAAATGGAGGAATCACCCATATAAGTCAAGTTGTATGTAAAAATTTTGAACACATTATATTAGAAGTGTAGGTTGTACTATTGCGGTGGGGATGGTTTTCAACAAAAACGAAAAAATCAACGGTTTTTCATGTAAGAATTCGATTATTAAACTATGTTTTATGAGTACGTGAGACTTGATTAATTTGGAATACATTGATATTCGTTTATTGGAATTGATAACCATACTTCCATTATTAACATACCATAAAATAGCTAACATACACCTTTTCAAAAGAAATTAAAACTAAAGTGGAAAATTTTGTAAGACCTTTGCAAATTGCTTGGATGGGGGTGGCAAACCTCCTTCACATGGATCACCCTGTAATGTTTTAAGAGAAGTTCAAAGGTCAATCTTTTTGGAAATGTTTAAATTTATAATAAAGATTTAAAAACTTTAATTGTGGGTTCTGGTATGCAAGAAGATTATAAATAGGGATAATAATAATCTTTCAGTTTGCTATTATGTACATCTTTCGGAAAATAAGGATATAACTAGAATTGGTTTGGAGGTTGTAAAAAATCTTTCAGACAAAATTAAAAAGAAGGATGCTTTTTCACACAAGTAGGTGGTTGGAAGAGGCAAAAATAACCGAAGAGCTTCCTGTGACACTCTGGGATACACTTGGAAGTATTTGATCCAAAATGTTGACTTTTCCATTTTTTCGAAGTCATATTTGGCAGAAGAATCATTTTTTCATTTCCAAAAATTCTTCTTGCAGGGCTTCTGGAACATGTTCAACGTTGACATGATAATGTAAATATGTTCGTCAGCAGTGTTAGGGAAGTATTTCCCGATTCATCAGCGAGCGTCTCCAAATGGTTTGACACTATTTTGACAAGTTTTATCCTTCAAAAACCTCCTTGAAGCGTGTTTCTTCTGAGATTGATACTAGTTTTGGGAAATTTGAAAAATTGCAGGGGTTTGCTGATACTTTTCGTCTCCAAAGTTGTAGTTTCTCAACATACGTCTTGATGTCATCACGATGAGTTATGACATTTGGGTCTCCACCCTGCAGTTTTAAGTTAATTCTGTTTACGAACCAAGGAAGTCTGACAAATATGCCAACATTACTTGAGAACTAGGTTTGCTGAAGTTCATGCGTAGCTGATTTTGCTTCTGGTTTTCCAAGAACGAAGTTACTTTATCTACTGAGAACTAGGTTTGCTGAAGTTCATGCGTAGCTGATTTTGCTTCTGGTTTTAAATAGTCTTGCCAACATGTTTCCTTTTGAGAGCCAGCGTACATGTGTGAAATATCAGTTTTGTGGTCAATTCCTAAATCTTCACAAAGAATTTTAAACAGTCGGGTATTTAGTGCACTGTTTTTTATGAAGTTCACTATTTTAATACATAATTTTAAGACGGCATTGAGGTCGTTTGGAAGAGTTTTACCTGCCAAGGCTTGTCGGTGTACAAAGCAATGAATCCCAGTCACATCAGCGTTTTTTTCTCTGAATAACTGCACGAAGCCTGAGCAAGAACCAAGCATTGAAGGGGCGCCATCAGTGCATACGCCCATTAGTTTTTGCCACGAGAGTCCATGATTGTCAAAAAAATCAGACACGGCTTTCATCACATCAACAGCTTTTGTAGTGGTCTCCAGCTCTGTTGAGAAGAGTAGCTCGTCTTTTATTGATTCATTTTCAACATATCAAACATATACAACTAACTGAGAACATTGAGCAACGTCTGTACTCTCGTCTAGCTGGATGGCAAAAAATGGTGATAGTTTTATTCCATCGACTACCTGGTTTTTTATGTCTTCAGCCATATCATCAATACGACGTTTCACTGTATTGGCGGACAGTGGTATTTGAGATAATTTTTTCCTGCTTCAGCCCCAAGGATGATATATGATAGTTTGGGGCAAAAACGAGCTCACTCCTGGAGTTGGCTCGATGTTGCCCCAAAGAATGGTCGAATGGTCTCACGCCCCTCCTAAACCGTCTTCACGCCCCCCAGTTTGGGAATCCATGATTTAGATAAATCAACTATAATTTCCAGTCATATTATTTGCACTTTATTTGACAGATAAAAATCACGATCGTACATCTGTGAAGTGTACGTAAAGTAGATTGACGAGTGGTTGCATGATAGCTTGGAGAGCTTATTAATTAAAAGGCAGTGTTCATTATAATGTAGAACAAGTTCAGTTGCTTGGGACACTGAGTTTACCGCAACATCATTATGTGATGTTACTAACGTAGTAAAACATGGTTTGCATGCAACTCAAAATAATACTTTCCTTGTCAAATGATCCTAATGATATTGGCCAAAGCAATTTGTACACAGGTGTTGGAAACAACTTCCTGAAGCTTTACCTGGCCAGGAACACTTCGATCATTTTGATTCAATCTCTATGGTCGTTAGGTCTACCCTACAAACGATATTTTGACTCGAGTCCCTGCACAGTTCAACAGTATATGACTTATTCCCAGAAGGTTGCACGCAATAACATATTGGTCCCTATCTAATTGCTATGTATTGTCTTGCGCACGATAGCCTGACAAAAATGAGAAATCTATGGGGGGGGGTTCCAGACAAGCAGCATGATCGTATGGTTGAATTTTCGTAATTTATCGGGTTGTATAATGTTAGATTGTTATGAAATTCGAGCTTTTTGAGTGCAAGGAAATTATCAACTATTAATTTTATGACAAAAAAAGTATTCTAAATAATAATCTGCTATTCAAAAAGAGGTTTTTTTTTTTTTTTTTTGCAGTTTTTAGCGAATTGGTAGCTAGTTTTAATGCAATGTAAGTACATTTTCGGCATTATTTTGTCATAAATGTTTGCATGTTCAATTTTATAGTTAATAAACTTCGTTAGAGCAGTATTCTATGGGGAAAAAAATTGTTTAACGGTTTTTAGCTGCTGTTACATTTTTTGAAACGTGACCAATTTAATGTGTTCAAAAAGTGCTGGCCAACGAACACATCCTTTTGTTTGGGAATCTTGATTTTATGGCGCAAGAATGTAATTTTTATCTCAATCCTAAGGAGAGTTGTCGTCTGGAATGACTCACACACACATACGTAAACACACATATTTTGATTTTATAATTTTCCGACCATTGCAGCAATAGCTTCATTTTCTTCGAAAATTCGCTAAAATAGAGAAATTAATGCGTTGATAGTGAGAAGTGCGGTGAGGTGTGTGTGAGCGATTTCCATGACAATAAATTCCGTTGCTCTTTTCCATTGCAGGAACAACCGAGTGTAATCTACGAGTTTGAGGAAGGAGTAGACAACACGGGAGCAGTCGAAGAGAAAGAAGATTCGTCTGATGTAAGCATACTCTTTGTAAAACAGTCATTTCAAATAATTAGGTACCTACGGTAATGGGCCCAGTAGTTGTTCCGCAATAAAATCAGATTTTATTCAAAATCTTTTAACTTAAATTTTTCTTATATTCTCAGAGTCTGTGAGAACATGATACAATGGGTGGTATGCATAAAGGTGAAGCAAAAGCTTTTACTCCGAAATGTGAAGAACATTCTTCGTTTTCTATACATAATAAGCAAACTGAGTAATAAGTAATCTGCTTTTACCTTCTACTTCAAGCATGTGCTTCGTTGTTGAACATACCACTCAATATTTTTGGAATGTTGTCACATTTCTTGAAATTGAATCTTTTTCCATTTAAAAACATGAAATAAATTCGTGGGTATATCTTTATCAAAGTCAAAACTTACCTGTTGTTGGACACTTGTTCCAAATCATGAACAGTGGTTGAGGACACAACTTTTCATCGAATCTTAAATTAATTAATTGTTCAATTAGGCTCCGAGATTTCCGTATCAACTTATGTCCCTCAAGGGAACCTACTGCCTTTAATAAACCTTTAACCTTTCTCCCCAAGAATTGGAGCTTCTTCAGGGAGACAAAATTCAAAATTTGTTAGAAATGACTTATTGTTTTCTTTTTGTGATACAAAATTAAATTCAAAGTTATCTATCAGTTTGATTTCGATTGTTGTCAAAAAATAAATTCGATTTGTTGTCACATAAATAAAATAACTATTTCTTTTTAAAATGTTGAATTTTGCCTCCTTGAAGATGCCCCAGTGCCTGGGGAGAAACGTTGGAGACTAATTTAAAACACAGTTCCTTTGAGCCTGACGGCTAAAATTAAAAAACATGAATATGCTTTAGCCGTACACGACTCACTCCTCGTCGATTCTCTGAACCCGACCCCCCATCGGCCTCTGAACTCTGTTTATCATTCAAAACAAAAAAATGTTTTAGCTCCTCGCTCTCACTTTATTATAGAAATGATCACGACCATTGAGCTCTTGTGAGATGATGATCTCCTAATAGAAACTCGCGAGTAAACATTCACTTTATTATAGAAATGATCACGACGATTGAGCTCTTGTGAGATGATGATCTCCTAATAGAAACTCGCGAGTAAACATTCACTTTATTATAGAAAGAGGCTACATACTAAATTACAGCTTCCTATAGTGTAAAGTATAGAAATTACCTATTAAAATAATTTAACCACCGCTTCACAAATCTAACCGTTCTCGCAATATTCGGATCACCTGCTATGAATCACATAATCGAAACACCAGCTCAATGAAATCATCAGAAATTAACAAGCGGTTGCAATCATGTTCACAATATCAATAATTAAGAATGATCACCTGTGTGTAAACAATTATACATATAACCATGCTCATAACTCAGCTTGTTGGCCGGCCACGCACTTCGCAGTAGTTAATATAGTATGGTTGGATAAATCGAGAGCTTTCGAACGAATGGTCAACGAATTTTGTGGGATGAAAAACGACTTAGTATCATATCCCTAGCAACGACTCGGTTGTAAGCGGAAATCATCACAATTATTGGCGCTACTTTCGTTGCACTCTCGTGGGACATTTTTCGGTAGTTAGATCACGGCTAAAGCATATTCATGCTAAAACTTTTTACTCAACCAAACCAGGTAGAGATATAATAATCATACTTTATGGATTGGTAATTAGGTACCTTCTGTCTATGTTTTTTCAAGAGGTTCTTGGAAACTCGCACAAATGGCAGGACGTAGTCCCAAGAATGCTGTATAGTAAAAAAAAATCCAGTACTGAAACGTGCAGCCAGCTCAAAAACGGCAGAGGAAGCTATAATGCAGTGAGGGCTCAAAAAAGACGGGCGCCACAACTTTCCCTCCACCAAGAAAACATTTCACTTACAAAAACTTTAAGATTGGGGCAAGAATTAGACAATAAAAAAAAAGAAATTGAAATAAAATTGTTGGAGTTGGAGAAAAAATTTAAAGAAGAGGAAGATAAAAAATTTGTAATTTAAAATAAAGTTTAAATGTATTGAAATTATATGTATTGGAATCGAATGTATTGTAGTAAATTATTTTTTAAATGTCCCTAACCTACTGCAAATGTCTAAAATATTCTTCGATTAGGGCTCTTCTGTGAGGAGCTCTGAGCCTGTCGTTCCTTTCATTCCTCGACATGGACGGCCTCTCTGGTTGAGGAGCGATGCGCCCGAGGGCCTACTTGGTCCCAGGCATTGGAAGATGTACCTCATCGTCATTGGGAGGCACTGGATCTCCACCTCTCATGGCAATATTGTGGAGGACGGTGGCTGCAACAATGATGGCCATTGCCTTTCGTAGCCTAACATTGATGCCGAGCGCCAATATCGGAAAACGTCTTTTCCAGACTCCAAACGTACGCTCCACTGGATTCCTCGATCTAGAAGAAAAACAGTTGGGTTGTTTTCGGAATCATTGTCAACAGTTGACTTCATTAAATTATTTTAAGTTTCATGAAAAAGTGTTGTCTAGTCTCACATAGATCATAAAATAGGTAAATGATGATTTGATTAAGTAACAGGCACTTATTCGAAAATAGAACAAATATGCAGTAGGGATTTACTTGATTTTTAGATAACTAGAACATTACAATTATTTTGCACAAAAGTGTGCTGAAAAATGTACTTAAATTCCATTAATTTTTGCTGAAAAATCGATAAAAACTCCACACAATGACTAAAAATTCAAAAACAAATTTTTTTCTAAGAATATTATTTATAAAAACTATTTTGCCATAAAACTGATAGTGTACAATAGTTGGCAAGTGGTGGTTTTAATATGACTCGAGCCTTATTTGTGCCACATTGTAGGCTATCTCCTTCGGCGTTTCCGGATTTTCCAGAGGCGTCATGAGATACGCCCTGCTGGCGTAGCCAGAATCTCCTAAAACAATGGCATTAGGAAAGTCATTCCGTATAATCTTATGCTCTCCCATCACACCGTCAATTTATTCGTTAAATAAAGTTTATCAAAGTGTTGAATCCCGTACAACATTGTTGTTTATTTCCCGTGAATATTCAGACATCAAATTTCAAAAAGTAGTTTATATTTCATTCTTTCAATATGTCATCATACAAATGTAATCAGCTACGAAGATTCATTCCATTCACGTAATACGGTTTCATATTTTCAGGAGTACAAGCAAGACATCTGAGCGCTTGGGGCCAAGTCAGAAGGACAAACAATGACCATGAATCATGTAAACCACAGGATTGTACAAATCATTCAGCATTATGGATCCCTATGGTCATTTATAGGTAAGTTTGTACGTAACTCCTTCATTTTTCACAATTTATGCCTATGTGTCTATGGCAATAATCTAAGGCTAACTAAAAGATCTGGTAGAAATAAGTGTGATGGAAGGATTCCACTTTTGCACATACTTTCATCATGACTTGCATCCTTTTATTGTCAAAACCACGTGAGGTCTGACAAATGCATTGAATCCAGGGAGAAATTGTGGAACTTGTGATAATATTGATGGACTGAAGTTTGTGCATGCGCACCTGTTTCGCTATATGTCCGAAAACAACGAAAATTATGAAAATTTTTTTTTTTTTTTACTCGATAAATAAAGTTTCATAAAAACCGAGAGAAAATGAAATGTATGCGTTTTTGAAGGATTTCACATTTGCTCATGGACAGGGGCTCCCCCATGATGATTTTCAAATGGGGACATCTACTACCTAAATGCCTAATCACAGACAGATTCATCCAATCAAAATGCTTCCTGAAAAACGACTGCGCCTCCTTATAACTGTCCCCCTGCCCCTTAAACACCCGACCTGCGCCTTCTTGAACGTCAAATACATTACAGCAATTTCACAAAATGGAGCACATGCTTTACTATTGATACGTTTCACCAAATCAAAAGCATATGAAAACTATGTAGTTTGAGAGAGAGTGAACATTTAACTTCGATTCTACGACCACGCCCTCCTGAGCACAAGATAAAAATGCTGGATTTTAGTTTTGGGCTGGTAAAAAGATGATGATTAGGATGCTATGTTTTTTCCCAATTTTCTTCTTCTAGCAATTGTGACGAGATGTAAGAGTAGAATGACCGGCTGTTTACCCTTAGAACCGTGCATTCCTCGAACATTGATTATGTTATGTAGAATGCACAACACACTTATGTGTAATCGTTTTGTATGCGAAGTAGAAGTAATAGCATTTAGCTGTTTCTGTAAAATCAAATCCTAAATATTGATGCACATCACCCGACTTTCAGATCGACTGAGAACAGTGGAGGATATTTACTATCGCAAACTCCATTCCGCTCGAAATAATTATGCAATTGCGAGAAATCCTCCTCGCATAATACCTGCTCCTCAATCGGAACATAAAACAAGCACAGAAGAAACTGATTAAAGGACGCATCAGCTCCTTTGAGCATATTGAGTACATTGCCAATATCATGAGGACAACTCATTTTCAGGTCGATTGAGAACAGTGGAGGATGTTAACTATCGCAAACTCCATTCCGCTCAAAATAATTATGCAATTGCGAGAAATCCTCCTCGTAAATACCTGCTCCTCAATCGGAACATAAAACAAGCACAGAAGAAACTGATTAAAGGACGCATCAGCTTCTTTGAGCATATTGCGTACATTGCCAATATCATGAGGACAACTCATTTTCAGGTCGATGAGAACAGCGGAGGATGTTTACTATCGTTAACTCCATTCCGCTCGAAACAATTATGCAATTGTGAGAAATCCTCCTCGTAAATACCTGCTCCTCAATCGGAACATAAAACAAGCACAGAAGAAACTGATTAAAGGACGCATCAGCTTCTTTGAGCATATTGCGTACATTGCCAATATCATGAGGACAACTCATTTTCAGATCGATAGAGAACAGTGGAGTACATTCAGTGGATTTCATTGAGTACATTGCCAATATCATGAGGACAACTCATTCCTCAGGACTGAGAATGGAGGACCATGTCGAGGAACAATATCTGGCCAACCACAACCCTGACAATGAATCTCTAAATTCCGAAGACAGTTCGTATGTTGTGTTTCAATTTCGTTTCTGTGATTGTTTAACCATATTGTGAGGAGGTACCTAAGCATTTTTGAGAATCGTATGGCTTACATTCAACATTCCAAAATTGGAATTGCAAGGAAATCTACTACACATTGTGCTAGACAATGTTGATACTTTAGGAACTAAATGAATTAAGTGTTCCAGTGGCGTAGTGAAAGCATTTCTCATGAAGGGGCAACAGTCAAAGATTATAAATAACTATTGTGTAAGTATATAGTACTATTAGTCACAAAAATGATATCAAGTAGTATATAGAGGGACTAATGGTGAGGAAGTGCTAAATGTTAGTTTCATGATGCCACTTTAGTAATAGGTACTTTGAGGTCTGGTCACAAAAACTAGATGAAACTACAAAATAATAAATTGTAATGTACGGCAGCATGTCAAGATTTAGTGAACGAAATAAGAATCACAAAAACCGGTTGAGGATTGAAGCTGGTTGTCAAATGAAGATACACTTCAACTGATGATAAAACCTCAATCGGATGTTGTAAGAATCAAGCAGATAGTGAGGGTGCCGGTAGAAAGCGCTATCAGTGTGAGAAGAGTGAGTTTTGCCTTCCCTTATTTGAAGATTAACGTCGAACTAAAAAAAATCGTTTGGAGTCCTGAGGGGACAGCCGCTTGCGAACGAATATTTCTCCTGGATTCCCACAGGCAGGGTTAGTTTGGACGACTATTTCGTGTGGAGTCCTCAAAGGGTTAAGCTAACCACCACTTAGACCATGGTGGACCTCGTCAGAGTGTGAACAATCACAATAGGCACTGTGCTACATGTGGTCAAGCTCCACAAGCGGAAGCCGTTGGACATCAGCTGTGCACCTGGTGAGTACCAGCTAGTCTTTTCTCCCACACGTGGGAGTCACGTCAACGTCTGTATAGGAGTTATCTTGTTCGCGTTCTCAGGGAAACTTGCCGGAAAATTCACCTAAAAAGGTAAGCATGTGATCATGCTCGCTTTAACCGCTTGCTTTCACGTTCACGCGAAAGGACATAACATAGAAACATGTAAGTAGTATAGAATAGCACGAAATTTTCAAGGTGTGTCGTATTTTTTTTCTTTTTGGACAGGCCAGTCCCAAGTTTGGAGAGTTCTGCTCCCAGTGCAAATCATAATGTGGAGAATCCTTCATCTGAAGAGTAAGTTAGAGCAATATTACTAAACATGCACGAATATGAAATCCTTGTATCAAGCATCCACAGTTATCATCCGATTTTGATTTTTGTGGGAGTGTGTGCGAGTCATTCTGTACAGGGCGGCCCAGATGCTTCGTTTCCCTCAACTTTTTGTATATACAGTTACACACATTGCAGATTAAATGCAGCATGTAGATTGGAAAATTGCACAGTTTTACTACGTTCATGCGAAGATACAAGTAGTACGCACTTAGTATAAATTAGCAAGACATTTTGAAGGCGTGTAGTAACATTTTCATTCTATTTTTATTTTTTTTTACAGACCAGTAAGTTTTGGAGACTTCTACTCCCATTTCTCTACGTAATATGGAGAATCCTTCATCTGCAGATTATATAACCAAACATGCATTCGCAAATACTCTACTTTCCCACCATGTATTCGATTTGCATGGGTGGTATTGGTGTTTTCCTGTCTTAAAAAAATAATAAAAATTGCCGTTTTGAACATTTTGAGGGGTTCTGTAGCCTCCTAGAGTGGTGTTGTTAAGGGCTAGGTAGGTATTAGATATAATTTTTCCCCTCATAGAGAGTAACTCATATGAAGTTTAGCCAAGTTCTAGAAGCAATGAAATAAAAATTTCTGTTTAAATGTCTGAGTTCCAAAAACAAGTTTTTCAGGGCGATCAAGTAACTTTCTTTTGACTCTTTGGAAAAGTAGAAATGTGGGGTTCTTGGGTAGGGCAACGAGCATTACAACAAGCGTACAGCTTAAATTTCTAAATTAGATTCTCTTCTAGGAATTTTGACACCAACCGCACTTCCTACGATAAGTAGTTTTCAATATATGATTTTACAAAGTTTGGTGCACTTATGATGTTCCAATGAGCAGGGGCCCCGCCTTGGCGACGAGTGACTAGACGTCACTAGTGCACCAAACTATGAAAAGCCATAGAATAAAAACAACTAATCGTTGAAGAGTGCGGTCTAGACCCGTAATGGAGCATCGCATCATACATGAAACGAAAAACTAAAATTTATAATAATTGGAAGGACATCGAGACCGGACGTGGCTCTTGAGATCACAAGGAAAGGTGTGGAAGGGATTGAGGGAGGAATGTTGTTTGCAGTTCATAGCGATTGGAAGCGTCATGGCCACAGCTCATGCGCTAACGTAACATTTGTTGTCAGTGGTAAAACTCCTAAACTGTTGAGATAATTTTGATGAGATTGAGTGGTTTGATCCCTTGGTGGTTCCCTGCAAGATTCATAGCCAAGGGACCAATATCAGCGTGCGCATGCGCTAACGTCAATTTCCTAAAATCTTATTCCATCAATATTCTGAGTTTTAGGCAGGAAGTAGGGATGCCTAGCTGCGTGAAAGCAGATTATGTAAACTAGATAATCACAGTGACTTTATATACTGACAGCATGAGGTCACAGTGTCATGGTTTCAAACTGAATGATAATATGTTACAGATAGTCAACCACATTCCTCCAAAGAAACTGGAAACGCACCATTATTAAGAACATCTGATTATATCCCATGTCCCAAGAATAACGCAGCAGCAAGTAGACCCTCTGAGATAGTCACAAGCAGGCCTCAGAAACATCTACTATTGGTGAGGAACCAAATGACCATAGTAGTTCATGAGTCAATTTCCTAAACTCTTAATCCTCAATATTCTGGGAGATGGTCTGTTTATGCATATAAATATTCCCATAAGTGAAGCCCACCAAACTTGGTAATTTTTTCTTTTTTTAATTTCATTATGTATTATTGGCCACTGTGTCGCAGACAACAGTGGGAAATTAACTTGAGTGCATGAATAACCTTGTTCAACAATATTCAACCGATTATCATGATTCCTCTTTAGTTTGGCTCATTTTTGGTATAGTTTTGTGCTGCGTCATTGGATTTTGCAACTTGACATTGAAATTTGAGTAATTGGGTGTTGACACTGGAAAGAATCATGAAATAGGTGATATTTCTTAGTATTATCCCTCCATTCCGTGTTGAGATGATGATGCTGGAGATAGGTGACAAGTGTGCAGATAATTGACAGTAATTTTATTCAATTTGCCATCCCAAGGATGGGCTGCTATAGATTTCTTCACTGTAATAATACTTCCCTTCACCAAGTAAACCTCGTACAGGTCAGGTTCTGTAATCAATGGTATAACATTTGTTTCAGATATTCAACCAGCTCTCTGGAAACTTGCTACAGATTCGCAATTACTCATAAAATCTGATATTATCTTTCCCACTGATGACACAGCAGCCAGCAAGCCCTCTGAGATAGTCACAAGCAGGCCTCAGAAACGCGCAAACCTGCCACTTGAGTCATTTCCCGCTGGGTCGGTTCCTCAATCACAGTCCACATCTACAATTGGACCAACTATTGTCTTTTGCATAATAAAGATATTTGATTATTATTATTATTATTTACATTTTCCTGAACGCTCTCAGTAATATATCACCAGAAGCTGGGATTATGGGTTAGAGAGATGGCATTCTTGTATATATGTACTTTCAATGAACTGCAATTGAGGAGGAGCCATGCAAAACCCCACAAGCCACAAACACCCCCACAAGCTACTACTGGTGCGGATCCGAATGACCGTAGTAGTGCATAAGTCATTAGTTCATTAAGTGTTTCATTCTTCTTTCTCACTACTGAAGTTAGAAAACTTTGTGTTCATGTGTCATGGGCCATACCAACTAGTGCCCACAACCAGCGGGTGCCTGGGCAGGACAAGAACAACAACAACAACAACCGAACGGGGAGTTGATTGTAGGTGATAACTGGCCGATTGCTTTGATCTCGGAAAACGACGAAAATTGGGTCGGCCGGCCCCGTGTCGCCGAAAAGTGCAAGGAGTGCAGAATGTAGAGGGAATAATTAAAAAAATTATAAGTGGCAAGGGCACCTTTTTCTGTTCATTCGTGGGAACGATCGGAATAGAGAAAGTTCGTCACATCTAACAGTGAATTTTTCTTAATCAAAAACCTATATTTCCCCCAGTGTATTGAGATCGTCCCAGCTGGCGCAGTCGGTAGGACGATCTCAATACACCAGTACTGCCCCATATGACATCCCTAGACTGGTAACTCGCCCCTATAATACAAGGGGAAGAAAAATAAATTTCAGGAAACTGGCTGCTGAAACTGACTCAGATTCAGATAGCAGCTGATTCATAAAGCAAAAAAAAATTATGTATATAAATAGTTTATTAATGGGATACTAATTTAGTACTTATTGAATTTAATTCAACAATTATTTAAACGAGTAAAATGATAAAGATTAACATAGTGAGCAATTAGTTAGGTTACGAAAATCAAAGGCGTTAAACATCTAAGTTTGAGTTATAGCAATCATGTTACTGGCAGTATTTAAATAATAATAATAATAATAAATAAATAAATAAATAAATTTTTTAGTAAATTTCGATAACATTTAAGAAGTAGTGATTGATGTCTTTTAACTATTAAAAAAAAAAAAAAAAATAAATAAAAAAAAAAAAAAATAAAAATAGGTATATATATCAATCCATTGCACATTCTGAAAAACATAGGATTATTTTATTTATTTATTTTTTTATTTTATATATACAAGAAAATGGGAAATTAATAACTTTCCTCATTCCACAGAACAGTTAAGAAAAAAAAAATGTTGCTCATTGTAACCATCATCCTCATGGTCCCAACCATGGCAGGAATTGTGAGTGGAATGGGAGAACCTCACCAAGGAGTTCTGTTTGAAGGTCTCCAGTCCACCATACTAACAGATTCCAGTTGGCGCCTGGTTGTGCACTACAACCTTACAGAACTTCTCCAAACAGCAAGAGAACTGAAAGAGGTAACTCCGATACTGTTAGAGAAAGTTAAAGAGCTAAAAACTGCTCAGATGGGTCCTTATGACCTCATAGAGGAAACCAAACTACTCCAAGCGAGAATAGAAGAATATGTACATGAGCTGGAGTCTGTTCGACACTCACTGGGTAAACCTGCTTTTCTAACCTCTGGCGCCCAACGTGGGCGTCGAACCCGATCCATCTCCCTGATACCAGGAGTAGGTAGGATATTTTCTTTCCTCTTTGATGTACCCTCAGAGGAAGACTTCGAACAACTGCAAGCCCAACTAGAATACCCAGAGGGTGGTGATGGTGTGATGCATCATGGGAAGGGACAGTTCTCCATCCTATCAAAAATGGAAGACCAGATTCAAAATAACACCTCCACACTGAAGCTGGTCATTGAATCCTTGAACGCAACCCAGCAAAATGTACTCCATGATATGCTCAACCTTTCAATCGAACTTAAGCTGATGTGGACACACTTGTCTTGGGTAGAGGCTATTAGGAAACTCGAAAGTGAACTTGCATCAGCCTGCCAGCAATTGGCCAGACTTCAGCAAGGTACTGAAGCGGCTGCCAGAGGAACCCTCTCACCCAGTACTTTAGATTACCGTACCTTGCAGACAGCGCTGATGCAAGTTCAAGGCATGCTACAACAATCAAGGAAGCATTTGCCTTTCTCACCTGAAGACGAATCCTTGTACTCCTACTACCAGCAAGTACGAGTGGAAGCGGCTGCTTCTGAGGATGACCTTGTCTTCATTGTCACCATCCCAATAACGGATACAGCAAGGTCTTTTAATCTGTTTAGAGTCCACTCCATGCCTGTTTTTGATAGTGGGGTTGGCCATTGGATGGGTTGGGCACAGTTAGACTCTTACTTGGGGATAAGTGAGGACATGCAGCACTACATAACACTAACAGAGAGACAGTTTTCAAAGTGCACTCATTTCTCTCCAAGGATCTGCCCAGTAAATGTGCCAGTGATTAGCATAACCACACCCTCATGTACCAAAAGCCTTTACTACGGCCAACATGAAGGTTGTGAAAGACAGCTGAGGCCATCACAAAGAGAACCAATCTTTGAACAATTGGCCCACACTGGGCCTATTCAACTAAGGCACCCTGGTCTATAACCCTACAGTGCCCAAATCATACCACCATTGACCATATCCACCCACACATCGTCATTGCCGGGGCAGGAGTCCTCATGAATAGAGGAAATTGCGACATCTTAGCCAATGGACTGATGATGTATGGGAGAGTCATTGGGGAAACCCACTTGAGAGGTGCCTTAACACCAATTCACCATCACCCTACCCTTCCTGATTTACTTGGAGGAGGGCTAACAACTCTGGAGGAGCGGCTCGCTCTCCTTAGTAATAATGACTCCTTAAACTCTTTAATATCATCACTACCTGACCCCGCTGTTGGAGTAGGGGTACAGACTGCTATTAAGAGTTTGCAGATAGCAGCGGAGCATCAACAGCAACACAATCAACACCACCGTTGGTCCCTTATAAATACCGGTGTATCAACAGCATCCCTACTGATGGCTCTTGCCTTAGGATTAGGTTGTTGCTTCTTAGCTAGGGGATAAATAATTAATCGATCCCCATATCAATGTTTCGCCCTCTTTATTTAACTTCAACTTTATTTAATTACTCTTATCGTCATTTTTTTTATTATTATTCTTAGTAGTAGTGGTAAATAACATGCAATTCTGCAATAATCTGTGTTTACTCCCAGCAGGACCCTGTTGATGATTTACATCCATGGAAATGTGACAGGTGGATTCCACTGAGATGTTACGAAGCAATTGCCAGGAGAAACCCTATTTCACAAACTTAATATCACATTGTTTACAGAGTACTAATTTTTTTCAGGATCCACAATAATATGCATTTCTCACTTTCCAGGAACAAACTGTTTTTTTTATATTTATACTTGCATTATTTATTACTTGCATTTTTATCAACCCTTCAATAATATAATTTAAATAATAATTCCTGACTATATTATACAATTTGTGTGTGTACTAATCAACATTACAAATTTCAAAATTTAGTATCAACAGCTCAGTCACCAGGAGGCGACTTCCAGGTGGCCAAGGGGGGGAGGGTGTACATTTTATTTGTTTATGTGTTAAGACCCTCGCTTTGCATGCACCATTGCTAAGAACATGCACCATTATTAAGAACATCTGATTATATCCCATGTCCCAAGAATAACTTAAGTTTTAGGCAGGAAGTAGGGATGCCTAGCTGCGTGAAAGCAGATTATGTAAACTAGATAATCACAGTGACTTTATATACTGACAGCATGAGGTCACAGTGTCATGGTTTCAAACTGAATGATAATATGTTACAGATATTCAACCACATTCCTCCAAAGAAACTGGAAACGCAATTATTAAGAACATCTGATTATATCCCATGTCCCAAGAATAACGTAGCAGCAAGTAGACCCTCTGAGATAGTCACAAGCAGGCCTCAGAAACATCTACTATTGGTGAGGAACCAAATGACCATATGTAGTAGTTCATGAGTCAATTTCCTAAACTCTTAATCCTCAATATTCTGAGAGATATGCATATAAATATTCCCATAAGTGAGGCCCACCAAACTTGGTAATTTTTTCTTTTTTTAATTTCATTATGTATTATTGGCCACTGTGTCGCAGACAACAGTGGGAAATTAACTTGAGTGCATGAATAACCTTGTTCAACAATATTCAACCGATTTTCATGATTCCTCTTTAGTTTGGCTCATTTTTGGTATAGTTTTGTGCTGCGTCATTGGATTTTGCAACTTGACATTGAAATTTGAGTAATTGGGTGTTGACACTGGAAAGAATCATGAAATAGGTGATATTTCTTAGTATTATCCCTCCATTCCGTGTTGAGATGATGATGCTGGAGATAGGTGACAAGTGTGCAGATAATTGACAGTAATTTTATTCAATTTGCCATCCCAAGGATGGGCTGCTATAGATTTCTTCACTGTAATAATACTTCCCTTCACCAAGTAAACCTCGTACAGGTCAGGTTCTGTAATCAATGGTATAACATTTGTTTCAGATATTCAACCAGCTCTCTGCAAACTTGCTACAGAATCGCAATTACTCAGAAAATCAGATATTATCTTTCCCACTGATGACACAGCAGCCAGCAAGCCCTCTGAGATATCACAAGCAGGCCTCAGAAACGCGCAAACCTGCCACTCCAGTCATTTCCCGCTGGGTCGGTTCCTCAAACGCAGTCCACATCTACAATTGGACCAACTATTGTCTTTTGCATAATAAAGATATTTGATTATTATTATTATTATTTACATTTTCCTGAACGCTCTCAGTAATATATCACCAGAAGCTGGGATTATGGGTTAGAGAGATGGCATTCTTGTATATATGTACTTTCAATGAACTGCAATTGAGGAGGAGCCATGCAAAACCCCACAAGCCACAAACACCCCCACAAGCTACTACTGGTGCGGATCCGAATGACCGTAGTAGTGCATAAGTCATTAGTTCATTAAGTGTTTCATTCTTCGTTCTCACTACTGAAGTTAGAAAACTTTGTGTTCATGTGTCATGGGCCATACCAACTAGTGCCCACAACCAGCGGGTGCCTGGGCAGGACAAGAACAACAACAACAACCGAACGGGGAGTTGATTGTAGGTGATAACTGGCCGATTGCTTTGATATCGGAATACAACGAAAATTGGGTCGGCCGGCCCCGTGTCGCCGAAAAGTGCAAGGAGTGCAAAATGTAGAGGGAATAATTAAAAAAATTATAAGTGGCAAGGGCACCTTTTTCTGTTCATTCGTGGGAACGATCGGAATAGAGAAAGTTCGTCACATCTAACAGTGAATTTTTCTTAATCAAAAACCTATATTTCCCCCAGTGTATTGAGATCGTCCCAGCTGGCGCAGTCGGTAGGACGATCTCAATACACCAGTACTGCCCCATATGACATCCCTAGACTGGTAACTCGCCCCTATAATACAAGGGGAAGAAAAATAAATTTCAGGAAACTGGCTGCTGAAACTGACTCAGATTCAGATAGCAGCTGATTCATAAAGCAAAAAAATTATGTATATAAATAGTTTATTAATGGGATACTAATTTAGTACTTATTGCATTTAATTCAACATTTATTTAAACGAGTAAAATGATAAAGATTAACATAGTGAGCAATTAGTTAGGTTACGAAAATCAAAGGCGTTAGACATCTAAGTTTGAGTTATAGCAATCATGTTACTGGCAGTATTTAAATAATAATAATAATAATAATAATAATAATAAATAAATAAATTTTTTAGTAAATTTCGATAACATTTAAGAAGTAGTGATTGATGTCTTTTAACTATAAAAAAAAAAAAAATAAAATAAAAAAAATAAAAAATAAAAATTAGGTATATATATCAATCCATTGCACATTCTGAAAAACATAGGGTTATTTTATTTATTTATATTTATTTTTTTTTATATATACAAGAAAATGGGAAATTAATAACTTTCCTCATTCCACAGAACAGTTAAGAAAAAAAAAAAAATGTTGCTCATTGTAACCATCATCCTCATGGTCCCAACCATGGCAGGAATTGTGAGTGGAATGGGAGAACCTCACCAAGGAGTTCTGTTTGAAGGTCTCCAGTCCACCATACTAACAGATTCCAGTTGGCGCCTGGTTGTGCACTACAACCTTACAGAACTTCTCCAAACAGCAAGAGAACTGAAAGAGGTAACTCCGATACTGTTAGAGAAAGTTAAAGAGCTAAAAACTGCTCAGATGGGTCCTTATGACCTCATAGAGGAAACCAAACTACTCCAAGCGAGAATAGAAGAATATGTACATGAGCTGGAGTCTGTTCGACACTCACTGGGTAAACCTGCTTTTCTAACCTCTGGCGCCCAACGTGGGCGTCGAACCCGATCCATCTCCCTGATACCAGGAGTAGGTAGGATATTTTCTTTCCTCTTTGATGTACCCTCAGAGGAAGACTTCGAACAACTGCAAGCCCAACTAGAATACCCAGAGGGTGGTGATGGTGTGATGCATCATGGGAAGGGACAGTTCTCCATCCTATCAAAAATGGAAGACCAGATTCAAAATAACACCTCCACACTGAAGCTGGTCATTGAATCCTTGAACGCAACCCAGCAAAATGTACTCCATGATATGCTCAACCTTTCAATCGAACTTAAGCTGATGTGGACACACTTGTCTTGGGTAGAGGCTATTAGGAAACTGGAAAGTGAACTTGCATCAGCCTGCCAGCAATTGGCCAGACTTCAGCAAGGTACTGAAGCGGCTGCCAGAGGAACCCTCTCACCCAGTACTTTAGATTACCGTACCTTGCAGACAGCGCTGATGCAAGTTCAAGGCATGCTACAACAATCAAGGAAGCATTTGCCTTTCTCACCTGAAGACGAATCCTTGTACTCCTACTACCAGCAAGTACGAGTGGAAGCGGCTGCTTCTGAGGATGACCTTGTCTTCATTGTCACCATCCCAATAACGGATACAGCAAGGTCTTTCAATCTGTTTAGAGTCCACTCCATGCCTGTTTTTGATAGTGGGGTTGGCCATTGGATGGGTTGGGCACAGTTAGACTCTTACTTGGGGATAAGTGAGGACATGCAGCACTACATAACACTAACAGAGAGACAGTTTTCAAAGTGCACTCATTTCTCTCCAAGGATCTGCCCAGTAAATGTGCCAGTGATTAGCATAACCACACCCTCATGTACCAAAAGCCTTTACTACGGCCAACATGAAGGTTGTGAAAGACAGCTGAGGCCATCACAAAGAGAACCAATCTTTGAACAAATTGGCCCACACTGGGCCTATTCAACTAAGGCACCCTGGTCTATAACCCTACAGTGCCCAAATCATACCACCATTGACCATATCCACCCACACATCGTCATTGCCGGGGCAGGAGTCCTCATGAATAGAGGAAATTGCGACATCTTAGCCAATGGACTGATGATGTATGGGAGAGTCATTGGGGAAACCCACTTGAGAGGTGCCTTAACACCAATTCACCATCACCCTACCCTTCCTGATTTACTTGGAGGAGGGCTAACAACTCTGGAGGAGCGGCTCGCTCTCCTTAGTAATAATGACTCCTTAAACTCTTTAATATCATCACTACCTGACCCCGCTGTTGGAGTAGGGGTACAGACTGCTATTAAGAGTTTGCAGATAGCAGCAGAGCATCAACAGCAACACAATCAACACCACCGTTGGTCCCTTATAAATACCGGTGTATCAACAGCATCCCTACTGATGGCACTTGCCTTAGGATTAGGTTGTTGCTTCTTAGCTAGGGGATAAATAATTAATCGATCCCCATATCAATGTTTCGCCCTCTTTATTTAACTTCAACTTTATTTAATTACTCTTATCGTCATTTTTTTATTATTATTCTTAGTAGTAGTGGTAAATAACATGCAATTCTGCAATAATCTGTGTTTACTCCCAGCAGGACCCTGTTGATGATTTACATCCATGGAAATGTGACAGGTGGATTCCACTGAGATGTTACGAAGCAATTGCCAGGAGAAACCCTATTTCACAAACTTAATATCACATTGTTTACAGAGTACTAATTTTTTTCAGGATCCACAATAATATGCATTTCTCACTTTCCAGGAACAAACTGTTTTTTTTATATTTATACTTGCATTATTTATTACTTGCATTTTTATCAACCCTTCAATAATATAATTTAAATAATAATTCCTGACTATATTATACAATTTGTGTGTGTACTAATCAACATTACAAATTTCAAAATTTAGTATCAACAGCTCAGTCACCAGGAGGCGACTTCCAGGTGGCCAAGGGGGGGAGGGTGTACATTTTATTTGTTTATGTGTTAAGACCCTCGCTTTGCATGCACCCCTGCTTAATATTTTCCCAGTACAGAGTAAATAATACCCCGGGGTAAGTGTCTGTTATGTGTGTGTTACCAGTAACCGCAGCTGCGTTAGTATGTAAGACAATATCCCTTTATTGAATTTATTGGTATTATAGATAATTTAATTTTCAGTTTTAACCACAATTTTATTTTGTTTCTTAGACAATAATTGCTCACTATGGAAAAGACTGAATACTGTTAAATGTTTATGTATAACATATAATATAATGAATAATGCTAATAAGGGAAAAAATATATATAACAAAATAATAATAATAAGAAAAAAAAACATATAATAAAATAATAATAATAAGGAATATATACATATACATATATATATATATATATACATATATATATATATATATATAATAAAATAATAATGTAAAAAAAAAATAATAATAATAATAATAATAATAATAATAATAATAATAATTTGTTTCAATTGTCTTATTGAATTATATAAATTCCTAAATTGTAGTTGTTTTAAATTTAAATTTTTGTAAAAAAAAAAACAGGTCCCTTGCCACTAGGGAAATTTCGACCAAATGTATTCAAAATTATCTTCTTTTCTTTTTTTTCAGCTTTAACTACTCCTTGCACTAGTCCCTTGTCCCACACACAGCGGCTGGACGAACAACCCTTTCTCCCCTGGACGACCCAATTAGTAGTTGGAAACCCTTGGATGAGCAAAAAAGCTGGTGTCACCTATTGTACTCCCCAAAGAGTGAGTTCTGCCCAGGCCAATGAAGATCTATGGGACTAAGAGGATGAATGGACCAACAAGGACAAAAAACCTAGACCTGGCCACACAGCTCGAGGACTAGCTGTGAATTGTTGTCGGGGGTGATGTCATGGGCCATACCAACTAGTGCCCACAACCAGCGGGTGCCTGGGCAGGACAAGAACAACAACAACAACCGAACGGGGAGTTGATTGTAGGTGACAACTGGCCAATTGCTTTGATATCGGAATACAACGAAAATTGGGTCGGCCGGCCCCGTGTCGCCGAAAAGTGCAAGGAGTGCAGAATGTAGAGGAAATAATTAAAAAAAATTATAAGTGGCAAGGGCACCTTTTTCTATTCATTCGTGGGAACGATCGAATAGATGAAAGTTCGTGACATCTAACAGTGAATTTTTCTTAATCAAAAACCTATATTTCCCCGAGTGTATTGAGATCGTCCCAGTGCCTATCGGTAACATTTCGATATTGTCATTTCAATATTAATTCAATAGTAAAGTAGCGTCATAGTTCTTGTCAGCCAAACCGTTCTACCATTACCTCCAGGGCACAGCTTACACTAGGAATTATGTCTGTTGGAACCATTTGCAGAGGTCTTTCAAAATGTGGGTACACGAACGACAGAATTCCAACAAGCGGGATGAAAAGACTTGGACCAAACCTGTATGGGATTTGCTAGACAGTGATTCAGAGGAAGAGTGTTTAGCTAAGTTGAAATCAATGCAAAATCTTTGGTGTAACGAATTCGCCACGTACTTTGAAAATTACATTCAAAAAGATGTGACAACCAATGGGAAGTGGCTACTCATGAAAGACAAGTTGTATACCAGCCACAGTGGGATAACAGCGAATCCTGCAACGAGTTTAAATGCGATTATTAAAAGGTTAATTGACCACAATGAGGTTGCATTGTCTGTAATCACATTATCGCTACATGTCATGGACGGACTTTACAGACGTGAAGGTTCGTCACACCTAGTTCCATGAACATAATATCCATCGTAACCCAATACTATAGTATCCAAACCAGCTACGTAAGCCACAACCAACCAAGAATTACATTAGTTCCTCTGTGTAAAACTCTCTGCGGTTCAAGGTGAGGAAAAACTAACTATGTACCCACTATAAATAAGGCCGTTTGTTTAAAAGTACAATGTGGCCTGGGAAGCGTGGATATGCTTTCCTTGCCCATTCACTCAGAAGACGTTCCTTTCAATTTCAATAATAAGGAAAACCTGCCTAAACCTAAAGAACTTGAAATGCCTTACTCTAAAAGCAAGTTGGCTAAATATTAATAGAAGCTGGGAACATAACAGTATGCCCAAAAGCAAATGCGTTTGTTGTCAGTTTGTCTGACAAAAGTTATATGGTCAAATTATACCCCGAGTCTTGCAAAGCAGGTAAAAAATAGCATCATTATAACCGCGGTTAAAATGTCCATAGGGCAAAACGAAAACAACATGAAAAATATCAAGTTTAACTCGTTACTGAGGGAAAGTCGAGGGTATAGGGCAGGTAGGAAACGGTTGCCTACTAACATAACTGTTGTGGAGGCTGCGAAGGACTCCAAATGTAGTAAACAGGAAAGCAGAATGGGAAATTCTTGTTTCTACTCTCACTGCTGGGAGAACCATGGTAAAACAAAGGTTCAGTGAGCTTACTCCTGTAGATAAAGTCGACAGCTGTTGTTCATAAAACTTAGGAGATATTTGTCTCACCGAAAAGACACATAAAATATAAGATGAAGTTTCATCCCGTTGTAATAGTGTGGACTTTCACAAGGCAACAACATCAACGCCAGTAGAGAATTCTTTGCAAGGGGCTTTCAAACGTGGAGTACCTCCTTCTACCAAGATATTCAACAATTATTGTAAGCCACTCAACAGTCTGCATCTCCCATCAATTAGAAGACGTTAATGATGATAGCATATTAAAGACTGAAAAATGTTTTAATGACAGATTTTTAAAAATAGACAATTCATGTTATTTGGAAGATATATTTATCGTTCTGAGTCGGAACCACTTACATTACCGTTTGGAATCCCATCTGAATTTCAATACTATCTGTCTAAGTCACTTATAGAGGTGTACATGGCCATTGTGTACCACAAACATGAAAAAACATTCCGATCTGTTGAAGTGTTCCTGGGCAGTCGAGCATAGTTACCACTAACAGAATCGCTGAACAGTTTTCTCTTGATATTTTGATGGCATATCATGTTCCTGAAAATGATATTGTTCTGATACCCACTGTTAGACACAACCGCTGCAAATTAGGATTCATTCAAGGATCAAACGGTTTAAAAAACTGACTTAAACGTAACCTCTGCGAGCATCAGAAAGACGACTTGTTGAGGAAAAAATTAAAAAACAAACGCCTACCATCGTGCATGGTGAATGCGTCAACTCTAGCCGTGATGCTTAACAAGAAAATAGGCAATGCAGATGGTGTAAGAACTATTGAAGTATTGAAACACGTGAGAGTGGGAACTTTAAGCTAAAGAGACAGAGATATTGATGATTTGATTGATCATTCTCAGCTAGAGCACGCTGTATATTAAGAAACAATGAATTAAGATAAATCAACTCTCTTAAGCCTATGTCAAGATATCGTCAACGCTAAACCTCAGACGATTGCACTATAAAGGAAAAACGTGTATTGCAAACGTAAAAGCCATAAAGAAGGCGTGATCCGCAAACCGAGCAGCTCCTCAAGACTCCACACTATCAGTTACACGAAATACCCGTCGTCAGTCAGCTCAAAATTGGCGAAAAATCCAGAAGTGCCATCGCATTTACTGTCAATGAAGAAAGACAGCCATACTCATGGCAGACAATTGGCAAGTCTAGAGGCAGTCAGATGGTATGCATTCAATGGACCATTGGGACCTGAATCAACATTAGAGGCTTTCAAGATCCTCTTGGATCCTCACGCCAAAAGATGGAACAAGTTTATCAAGACTAATTGGTCAGAATGCGTAAACACATGGAACCTGTGGCTAGCAGCCGAGTAAGGGTTCAAACCCATTCCCTGTATGTAGAGGCCCCAGTCCCAGAAATCACTCGCTCGGTTCTCTACGTGCTAAAGAAGAGAAACACAAGGCCAATGGTTTACAGACACCATGATCAGGGAGCTTGAAGAGTGCCTAAGGCCTACGTGAGACAACACGATCTGCTCTCAAGTGCAATAACTCCAGAAATTAGGCACCTTCCCTTCCCCATAGCGTTACCCCACGACTAAGCGAACCTAGTAATTGCACCAAGACCAAGATTAACGCTGTCAACACACAGTCCAAAATTTATCATGTACATCATTCACAGAGCGCAAGATAGTCATACATATGAAAAGAGCTCAAAATTATACTAGACCAAACCACAAAAAGCAAATTTTAACGTCGCTTGTGGATTGCGAAACTATGTTAAAAAGTATTTATGTATAATATAAAACAATAATTTTACTATAGAAAGTTTTTCTACTTATAGAAGATAGAGGAATCAAATACCGTTTTAGTTATAATATTTAAGCTATGTGTAGATTATGTGGACGCATATGCAATGTTATGTCCACGTGCTATGTTTGATATTATGGTCAAATAGCCTAGACCTTAACCAACAGCACGGGCCAAGCCTACTGTTGGAAAAGTAAGCTAGGCGAGTAGCCTAGTTCTACTTTAGTACTACCATCATATGTATGTGTCTCTATAGAAATAAATAAAATCTATTCATCTATTTCCTGGATGTTCTCTATATGAAAATAATCCCATTATCCCATTATCCCATAAAACTATAGTATAAATAGTTTCAGGTTATTGAACATCATGGAATGTATTGTCTGCCGGGACGATTTGTACACTGGCCGTGGGGGTATAATCGCCCTTCCATGCTTCCATGTCCTGCATCTCCAATGTTGGTTGGTGTGGTTGAACATCAAAAGCGACTGTCCATACCGGTAAGACTTTTGCATTGTCTATAAGTGCGAAATAATGATGATAGCATAATTCTTAGGACACACTTCCCATAGAGACCGAGAACGTGGTAAAAACATCTTAACGACGGAAGATTCCACCCGTGTCAATGAGGCAATGGTTGAACAATTATTAGACAACCAGACCTCATTAATGGAAACCATGACATTCATTTTTGATAGCATGGCAGGGCATGCAACTAATGTGAGGTTGGTCAGGGAGTCCACCGACAGAATCGAGGATCTCCTTTGTCGAAGGGAACCTGAAAACCCAGGCAATCACCAACAATTGGGTCAAGGGAACCCGGAAGTTAAGGAGGATGTACTACCGAGTGAGGAAGGATGGCCGCCCGTACAAGGCACAAGTACCCCCCATCTAAAACAGAATAGAAGGGTGACCTGGGACGTGCCACCACCATCCAACCTGACATTTACTACGAAAAACCAATCAGGTAGAACCTGTGAAGTACAACCACCCTCTAATACCACCTCATTGGCACATACAAAAAAATATCCCCAGTCCCCACCGGGATACTTTGCCACATTTCATAGTTCCACTATGAGAAACGATACTTGCCCGGCCCAAAGTGAACATGAAATCAGCAACTATCCGGAGCTCTCGGAGCTAGGTATGAAGTTGCGAAATAAATTACCCACATTTGGTGGTGGGAAGAGTGAGAAGCTGGAGGACTTCATCCGTTCACTGGCGGATGCTGGCAAATTGTATCGTGCTCCGGCCTGGTTCTGGGTACAAATAGCCCTAATGCAGTTGAGGGGGAGTGCCCGGACCCGGCTGGAAGGGCAGATTAAACAAGGGATGGTGAGTAGTATGGAGGAGTTTGAAGGGGAACTAAGAAGACATTTCGAAGGCCCTCAGACACGTTCATACTACACGTCAAAACTTCACTCTGTGCAACAACAGAAGGGTGAGACTGTGGAGGCATATGGGGCTCGGGTCAGGGAGCTTATGATGAAATGCGTAAAAGATCCCAATAATCCAGCTCTAGTGGAACAGGCTGAGGAAAACGCAATTTCTTCATTCTGTAAGGGCCTCACGGCAGAGCTGGTATTACCAACCTTGCAGAGTTAGGCTTCAACATTAGCTGAAGCCATTGACTTTGCATCCAGCTACAGGACCCACCTTGATATGGCCAAAGCAGCTGGTGCCAGAGATCAGCGCAACCAGGTGTTAGTAACCACAGCCTCACATAAACCTATAACACCCACACAAACCAAACCACCAACACCCAAGACTGAAAAGAGGGAACCCGAACAAAACGGACACTATAAAACGGACTTTAACAAACAAAATTCAAGGGCTACAACAGGGGAGTAGGTGTCAGCCAATGGAGAAATAGCTTCCAAAAAAGGAACAACTTCCACAGAGGGCCTTACTGCCATGTCTGTGGTGCACAAACACACTATACCAACCAGTGTGATTATCGACATGGCGGTCCTAAAGCAGGTCAAAGGATCCCACCTGGACCTGCTACAGATAGAAGTTCAGATAGAGGAAGTGAAAACCCCAGTACTTCCACAGCCCCAAACGAACAGCGAGGAGCCCAACAGCAAGGGGAAGAAAAATAAATTTCAGGAAACTGGCTGCTGAAACTGACTCAGATTCAGATAGCAGCTGATTCATAAAGCAAAAAAATTATGTATATAAATAGTTTCTTAATGGGATACTAATTTAGTACTTATTGAATTTAATTCAACATTTATTTAAACGAGTAAAATGATAAAGATTAACATAGTGAGCAATTAGTTAGGTTACGAAAATCAAAGGCGTTAAACATCTAAGTTTGAGTTATAGCAATCATGTTACTGGCAGTATTTAAATAATAATAATAATAATAAATAAATAAATAAACTTTTTAGTAAATTTCGATAACATTTAAGAAGTAGTGATTGATGTCTTTTAACTATAAAAAAAAAAATTAAAAAAAAAAAAATTAGGTATATATATCAATCCATTGCACATTCTGAAAAACATAGGGTTATTTTATTTATTTATATTTATTTTTTTTATATATACAAGAAAATGGGAAATTAATAACTTTCCTCATTCCACAGAACATTTAAGAAAAAAAAAAAAAAAAAATGTTGCTCATTGTAACCATCATCCTCATGGTCCCAACCATGGCAGGAATTGTGAGTGGAATGGGAGAACCTCACCAAGGAGTTCTGTTTGAAGGTCTCCAGTCCACCATACTAACAGATTCCAGTTGGCGCCTGGTTGTGCACTACAACCTTACAGAACTTCTCCAAACAGCAAGAGAACTGAAAGAGGTAACTCCGATACTGTTAGAGAAAGTTAAAGAGCTAAAAACTGCTCAGATGGGTCCTTATGACCTCATAGAGGAAACCAAACTACTCCAAGCGAGAATAGAAGAATATGTACATGAGCTGGAGTCTGTTCGACACTCACTGGGTAAACCTGCTTTTCTAACCTCTGGCGCCCAACGTGGGCGTCGAACCCGATCCATCTCCCTGATACCAGGAGTAGGTAGGATATTTTCTTTCCTCTTTGATGTACCCTCAGAGGAAGACTTCGAACAACTGCAAGCCCAACTAGAATACCCAGAGGGTGGTGATGGTGTGATGCATCATGGGAAGGGACAGTTCTCCATCCTATCAAAAATGGAAGACCAGATTCAAAATAATACCTCCACACTGAAGCTGGTCATTGAATCCTTGAACGCAACCCAGCAAAATGTACTCCATGATATGCTCAACCTTTCAATCGAACTTAAGCTGATGTGGACACACTTGTCTTGGGTAGAGGCTATTAGGAAACTCGAAAGTGAACTTGCATCAGCCTGCCAGCAATTGGCCAGACTTCAGCAAGGTATTGAAGCGGCTGCCAGAGGGACCCTCTCACCCAGTACTTTAGATTACCGTACCTTGCAGACAGCGCTGATGCAAGTTCAAGGCATGCTACAACAATCAAGGAAGCATTTGCCTTTCTCACCTGAAGACGAATCCTTGTACTCCTACTACCAGCAAGTACGAGTGGAAGCGGCTGCTTCTGAGGATGACCTTGTCTTCATTGTCACCATCCCAATAACGGATACAGCAAGGTCTTTTAATCTGTTTAGAGTCCACTCCATGCCTGTTTTTGATAGTGGGGTTGGCCATTGGATGGGTTGGGCACAGTTAGACTCTTACTTGGGGATAAGTGAGGACATGCAGCACTACATAACACTAACAGAGAGACAGTTTTCAAAGTGCACTCATTTCTCTCCAAGGATCTGCCCAGTAAATGTGCCAGTGATTAGCATAACCACACCCTCATGTACCAAAAGCCTTTACTACGGCCAACATGAAGGTTGTGAAAGACAGCTGAGGCCATCACAAAGAGAACCAATCTTTGAACAAATTGGCCCACACTGGGCCTATTCAACTAAGGCACCCTGGTCTATAACCCTACAGTGCCCAAATCATACCACCATTGACCATATCCACCCACACATCGTCATTGCCGGGGCAGGAGTCCTCATGAATAGAGGAAATTGCGACATCTTAGCCAATGGACTGATGATGTATGGGAGAGTCATTGGGGAAACCCACTTGAGAGGTGCCTTAACACCAATTCACCATCACCCTACCCTTCCTGATTTACTTGGAGGAGGGCTAACAACTCTGGAGGAGCGGCTCGCTCTCCTTAGTAATAATGACTCCTTAAACTCTTTAATATCATCACTACCTGACCCCGCTGTTGGAGTAGGGGTACAGACTGCTATTAAGAGTTTGCAGATAGCAGCGGAGCATCAACAGCAACACAATCAACACCACCGTTGGTCCCTTATAAATACCGGTGTATCAACAGCATCCCTACTGATGGCACTTGCCTTAGGATTAGGTTGTTGCTTCTTAGCTAGGGGATAATAATTAATCGATCCCCATATCAATGTTTCGCCCTCTTTATTTAACTTCAACTTTATTTAATTACTCTTATCGTCATTTTTTTATTATTATTCTTAGTAGTAGTGGTAAATAACATGCAATTCTGCAATAATCTGTGTTTACTCCCAGCAGGACCCTGTTGATGATTTACATCCATGGAAATGTGACAGGTGGATTCCACTGAGATGTTACGAAGCAATTGCCAGGAGAAACCCTATTTCACAAACTTAATATCACATTGTTTACAGAGTACTAATTTTTTTCAGGATCCACAATAATATGCATTTCTCACTTTCCAGGAACAAACTGTTTTTTTTATATTTATACTTGCATTATTTATTACTTGCATTTTTATCAACCCTTCAATAATATAATTTAAATAATAATTCCTGACTATATTATACAATTTGTGTGTGTACTAATCAACATTACAAATTTCAAAATTTAGTATCAACAGCTCAGTCACCAGGAGGCGACTTCCAGGTGGCCAAGGGGGGGAGGGTGTACATTTTATTTGTTTATGTGTTAAGACCCTCGCTTTGCATGCACCCCTGCTTAATATTTTCCCAGTACAGAGTAAATAATACCCCGGGGTAAGTGTCTGTTATGTGTGTGTTACCGGTAACCGCAGCTGCGTTAGTATGTAAGACAATATCCCTTTATTGAATTTATTGGTATTATAGATAATTTAATTTTCAGTTTTAACCACAATTTTATTTTGTTTCTTAGACAAT
This sequence comes from Adelphocoris suturalis, assembly GCA_030762985.1. NCBI lineage: Eukaryota > Metazoa > Arthropoda > Insecta > Hemiptera > Miridae > Adelphocoris > Adelphocoris suturalis. Next base: position 4,468,766 of record CM061042.1, on the reverse strand, counting down.
AATTGCTCACTATGGAAAAGACTGAATACTGTTAAATGTTTATGTATAACATATAATATAATGAATAATGCTAATAAGGGAAAAATATATATAACAAAATAATAATAATAATAAGAAAAAAAACATATAATAAAATAATAATAATAAGGAATATATATATATATATATATATATATATATAATAAAATAATAATGTAAAAAAAAAAAAAATAATAATAATAATAATAAATAATAATAATAATAATAATAATAATAATTTGTTTCAATTGTCTTATTGAATTATATAAATTCCTAAATTGTAGTTGTTTTAAATTTAAATTTTTATAAAAAAAAAAAAAAAACAGGTCCCTTGCCACTAGGGAAATTTCGACCAAATGTATTCAAAATTATCTTCTTTTCTTTTTTTTTCAGCTTTAACTACTCCTTGCACTAGTCCCTTGTCCCACACACAGCGGCTGGACGAACAACCCTTTCTCCCCTGGACGACCCAATTAGTAGTTGGAAACCCTTGGATGAGCAAAAAGCTGGTGTCACCTATTGTACTCCCCAAAGAGTGAGTTCTGCCCAGGCCAATGAAGATCTATGGGACTAAGAGGATGAATGGACCAACAAGGACAAAAAACCTAGACCTGGCCACACAGCTCGAGGACTAGCTGTGAATTGTTGTCGGGGGTGATGTCATGGGCCATACCAACTAGTGCCCACAACCAGCGGGTGCCTGGGCAGGACAAGAACAACAACAACAACCGAACGGGGAGTTGATTGTAGGTGACAACTGGCCAATTGCTTTGATATCGGAATACAACGAAAATTGGGTCGGCCGGCCCCGTGTCGCCGAAAAGTGCAAGGAGTGCAGAATGTAGAGGAAATAATTAAAAAAATTATAAGTGGCAAGGGCACCTTTTTCTGTTCATTCGTGGGAACGATCGAATAGATGAAAGTTCGTGACATCTAACAGTGAATTTTTCTTAATCAAAAACCTATATTTCCCCGAGTGTATTGAGATCGTCCCAGTGCCTATCGGTAACATTTCGATATTGTCATTTCAATATTAATTCAATAGTAAAGTAGCGTCATAGTTCTTGTCAGCCAAACCGTTCTACCATTACCTCCAGGGCACAGCTTACACTAGGAATTATGTCTGTTGGAACCATTTGCTGAGGTCTTTCAAAATGTGGGTACACGAACGACAGAATTCCAACAAGCGGGATGAAAAGACTTGGACCAAACATGTGTGGGATTTGCTAGACAGTGATTCAGAGGAAGAGTGTTTAGGTAAGTTGAAATCAATGCAAGTGCATTGGTGTAACGAATTCGCCACGTACTTTGAAAAGTACATTCAGCAAGATGTGCTTACCAATGGGAAGTGGCTACTCATGAAAGACAAGTTGTATACCAGCCACAGTGGGATAACAGCGAATCCTGCAACGAGTTTAAATGCGATTATTAAAAGGTTAATTGACCACAATGAGGTTGCATTGTCTGTAATCACATTATCGCTACATGTCATGGACGGACTTTACAGACGTGAAGGTTCGTCACACCTAGTTCCATGAACATAATATCCATCGTAACCCAATACTATAGTATCCAAACCAGCTACGTAAGCCACAACCAACCAAGAATTACATTAGTTCCTCTGTGTAAAACTCTCTGCGGTTCAAGGTGAGGAAAAACTAACTATGTACCCACTATAAATAAGGCCGTTTGTTTAAAAGTACAATGTGGCCTGGGAAGCGTGGATATGCTTTCCTTGCCCATTCACTCAGAAGACGTTCCTTTCAATTTCAATAATAAGGAAAACCTGCCTAAACCTAAAGAACTTGAAATGCCTTACTCTAAAAGCAAGTTGGCTAAATATTAATAGAAGCTGGGAACATAACAGTATGCCCAAAAGCAAATGCGTTTGTTGTCAGTTTGTCTGACAAAAGTTATATGGTCAAATTATACCCCGAGTCTTGCAAAGCAGGTAAAAAATAGCATCATTATAACCGCGGTTAAAATGTCCATAGGGCAAAACGAAAACAACATGAAAAATATCAAGTTTAAACTGACGTACACGTAACCTCTGAGAGCATCAGAAAGACGACTTGTTGAGGAAAAACTCAAAAAACAAACGCCTACCATCGTGCATGGTGAATGCGTCAACTCTAGCCGTGATGCTTAACTAGAAAATAGGTACCTAATGCAGATGGTGTAAGAACTATTGAAGTATTGAAACAAGTGAGAGTGGAAAGTTTAAGCTAAAGAGACAGAGATATTGATGATTTGATTGATCATTCTCAGCTAGAGCACGCTGTATATTAAGAAACAATGAATTAAGATAAATCAACTCTCTTAAGCCTATGTCAAGATGTCGTCAACGCTAAACCTCAGACGATTGCACTATAAAGGAAAAACGTGTATTGCAAACGTAAAAGCCATAAAGAAGGCGTGATCCGCAAACCGAGCAGCTCCTCAAGACTCCACACTATCAGTTACACGAAATACCCGTCGTCAGTCAGCTCAAAATTGGCGAAAAATCCAGAAGTGCCATCGCATTTACTGTCAATGAAGAAAGACAGCCATACTCATGGCAGACAATTGGCAAGTCTAGAGGCAGTCAGATGGTATGCATTCAATGGACCATTGGGACCTGAATCAACATTAGAGGCTTTCAAGATCCTCTTGGATCCTCACGCCAAAAGATGGAACAAGTTTATCAAGACTAATTGGTCAGAATGCGTAAACACATGGAACCTGTGGCTAGCCCTAAGGCCTACGTGAGACAACACGATCTGCTCTCAAGTGCAATAACTCCAGAAATTAGGCACCTTCCCTTCCCCATAGCGTTACCCCACGACTAAGCGAACCTAGTAATTGCACCAAGACCAAGATTAACGCTGTCAACACACAGTCCAAAATTTATCATGTACATCATTCACAGAGCGCAAGATAGTCATACATATGAAAAGAGCTCAAAATTATACTAGACCAAACTACAAAAAGCAAATTTTAACGTGGCTTGTGGATTGCGAAACTATGTTAAACAGCATTTATGTATAATATAAAACAATAATTTTACTATAGAAAGTTTTTCTACTTATAGAAGATAGAGGAATCAAATACCGTTTTAGTTATAATATTTAAGCTATGTGTAGATTATGTGGACGCATATGCAATGTTATGTCCACGTGCTATGTTTGATATTATGGTCAAATAGCCTAGACCTTAACCAACAGCACGGGCCAAGCCTACTGTTGGAAAAGTAAGCTAGGCGAGTAGCCTAGTTCTACTTTAGTACTACCATCATATGTATGTGTCTCTATAGAAATAATTAAAATCTATTCATCTTTCCTGGATGTTCTCTATATGAAAATAATCCCATTATCCCATAAAACTATAGTATAAATAGTTTCAGGTTATTGAACATCATGAACTGTATTGTCTGCCGGGACGATTTGAACACTGGCCGTGGGGGTATAATCGGCCTTCCATGCTTCCATGTCCTGCATCTCCAATGTTGGTTGGTGTGGTTGAACATCAAAAGCGACTGTCCATACCGGTAAGACTTTTGCATTGTCTATAAGTGCGAAATAATGATGATAGCATAATTCTTAGGACACACTTCCCATAGAGACCGAGAACGTGGTAAAAACATCTTAACGACGGAAGATTCCACCCGTGTCAATGAGGCAATGGTTGAACAATTATTAGACAACCAGACCTCATTAATGGAAACCATGACATTCATTTTTGATAGCATGGCAGGGCATGCAACTAATGTGAGGTTGGTCAGGGAGTCCACCGATAGAATCGAGGATCTCCTTTGTCAAAGGGAACCTGAAGACCCAGGCAATCACCAACAATTGGGTCAAGGGAACCCGGAAGTTAAGGAGGATGTACTACCGAGTGAGGAAGGATGGCCGCCCGTACAAGGCACAAGTACCCCCCATCTAAAACAGAATAGAAGGGTGACCTGGGACGTGCCACCACCATCCAACCTGACATTTACTACGAAAAACCAATCAGGTAGAACCTGTGAAGTACCCCTCTAATACCACCTCATTGGCACATACAAAAAAATATCCCCAGTCCCCACCGGGATACTTTGCCACATTTCATAGTTCCACTATGAGAAACGATACTTGCCCGGCCCAAAGTGAACATGAAATCAGCAACTATCCGGAGCTCTCAGAGCTAGGTATGAAGTTGCGAAATAAATTACCCACATTTGGTGGTGGGAAGAGTGAGAAGCTGGAGGACTTCATCCGTTCACTGGCGGATGCTGGCAAATTGTATCGTGCTCCGGCCTGGTTCTGGGTACAAATAGCCCTAATGCAGTTGAGGGGGAGTGCCCGGACCCGGCTGGAAGGGCAGATTAAACAAGGGATGGTGAGTAGTATGGAGGAGTTTGAAGGGGAACTAAGAAGACATTTCGAAGGCCCTCAGACACGTTCATACTACACGTCAAAACTTCACTCTGTGCAACAACAGAAGGGTGAGACTGTGGAGGCATATGGGGCTCGGGTCAGGGAGCTTATGATGAAATGTGTAAAAGATCCCAATAATCCAGCTCTAGTGGAACAGGCTGAGGAAAACGCAATTTCTTCATTCTGTAAGGGCCTCACGGCAGAGCTGGTATTACCAACCTTGCAGAGTCAGGCTTCAACATTAGCTGAAGCCATTGACTTTGCATCCAGCTACAGGACCCACCTTGATATGGCCAAAGCAGCTGGTGCCAGAGATCAGCGCAACCAGGTGTTAGTAACCACAGCCTCACATAAACCTATAACACCCACACAAACCAAACCACCAACACCCAAGACTGAAAAAAGGGAACCCGAACAAAACGGACACTATAAAACGGACTTTAACAAACAAAATTCAAAGGGCTACAACAGGGGAGTAGGTGTCAGCCAATGGAGAAATAGCTTCCAAAAAAGGAACAACTTCCACAGAGGGCCTTACTGCCATGTCTGTGGTGCACAAACACACTATACCAACCAGTGTGATTATCGACATGGCGGTCCTAAAGCAGGTCAAAGGATCCCACCTGGACCTGCTACAGATAGAAGTTCAGATAGAGGAAGTGAAAACCCCAGTACTTCCACAGCCCCAAACGAACAGCGAGGAGCCCAACAGCAAGGGGAAGAAAAATAAATTTCAGGAAACTGGCTGCTGAAACTGACTCAGATTCAGATAGCAGCTGATTCATAAAGCAAAAAAATTATGTATATAAATAGTTTCTTAATGGGATACTAATTTAGTACTTATTGAATTTAATTCAACATTTATTTAAACGAGTAAATAAAATGATAAAGATTAACATAGTGAGCAATTAGTTAGGTTACGAAAATCAAAGGCGTTAAACATCTAAGTTTGAGTTATAGCAATCATGTTACTGGCAGTATTTAAATAATAATAATAATAATAAATAAATAAATAAACTTTTTAGTAAATTTCGATAACATTTAAGAAGTAGTGATTGATGTCTTTTAACTATAAAAAAAAAAAAATAAAAAAAATAAAATAAAAAAAAATAAAAATTAGGTATATATATCAATCCATTGCACATTCTGAAAAACATAGGGTTATTTTATTTATTTATATTTATTTTTTTTTATATATACAAGAAAATGGGAAATTAATAACTTTCCTCATTCCACAGAACATTTAAGAAAAAAAAAAAAAAAAATGTTGCTCATTGTAACCATCATCCTCATGGTCCCAACCATGGCAGGAATTGTGAGTGGAATGGGAGAACCTCACCAAGGAGTTCTGTTTGAAGGTCTCCAGTCCACCATACTAACAGATTCCAGTTGGCGCCTGGTTGTGCACTACAACCTTACAGAACTTCTCCAAACAGCAAGAGAACTGAAAGAGGTAACTCCGATACTGTTAGAGAAAGTTAAAGAGCTAAAAACTGCTCAGATGGGTCCTTATGACCTCATAGAGGAAACCAAACTACTCCAAGCGAGAATAGAAGAATATGTACATGAGCTGGAGTCTGTTCGACACTCACTGGGTAAACCTGCTTTTCTAACCTCTGGCGCCCAACGTGGGCGTCGAACCCGATCCATCTCCCTGATACCAGGAGTAGGTAGGATATTTTCTTTCCTCTTTGATGTACCCTCAGAGGAAGACTTCGAACAACTGCAAGCCCAACTAGAATACCCAGAGGGTGGTGATGGTGTGATGCATCATGGGAAGGGACAGTTCTCCATCCTATCAAAAATGGAAGACCAGATTCAAAATAATACCTCCACACTGAAGCTGGTCATTGAATCCTTGAACGCAACCCAGCAAAATGTACTCCATGATATGCTCAACCTTTCAATCGAACTTAAGCTGATGTGGACACACTTGTCTTGGGTAGAGGCTATTAGGAAACTCGAAAGTGAACTTGCATCAGCCTGCCAGCAATTGGCCAGACTTCAGCAAGGTACTGAAGCGGCTGCCAGAGGAACCCTCTCACCCAGTACTTTGGATTACCGTACCTTGCAGACAGCGCTGATGCAAGTTCAAGGAAGCATTTGCCTTTCTCACCTGAAGACGAATCCTTGTACTCCTACTACCAGCAAGTACGAGTGGAAGCGGCTGCTTCTGAGGATGACCTTGTCTTCATTGTCACCATCCCAATAACGGATACAGCAAGGTCTTTTAATCTGTTTAGAGTCCACTCCATGCCTGTTTTTGATAGTGGGGTTGGCCATTGGATGGGTTGGGCACAGTTAGACTCTTACTTGGGGATAAGTGAGGACATGCAGCACTACATAACACTAACAGAGAGACAGTTTTCAAAGTGCACTCATTTCTCTCCAAGGATCTGCCCAGTAAATGTGCCAGTGATTAGCATAACCACACCCTCATGTACCAAAAGCCTTTACTACGGCCAACATGAAGGTTGTGAAAGACAGCTGAGGCCATCACAAAGAGAACCAATCTTTGAACAAATTGGCCCACACTGGGCCTATTCAACTAAGGCACCCTGGTCTATAACCCTACAGTGCCCAAATCATACCACCATTGACCATATCCACCCACACATCGTCATTGCCGGGGCAGGAGTCCTCATGAATAGAGGAAATTGCGACATCTTAGCCAATGGACTGATGATGTATGGGAGAGTCATTGGGGAAACCCACTTGAGAGGTGCCTTAACACCAATTCACCATCACCCTACCCTTCCTGATTTACTTGGAGGAGGGCTAACAACTCTGGAGGAGCGGCTCGCTCTCCTTAGTAATAATGACTCCTTAAACTCTTTAATATCATCACTACCTGACCCCGCTGTTGGAGTAGGGGTACAGACTGCTATTAAGAGTTTGCAGATAGCAGCGGAGCATCAACAGCAACACAATCAACACCACCGTTGGTCCCTTATAAATACCGGTGTATCAACAGCATCCCTACTGATGGCACTTGCCTTAGGATTAGGTTGTTGCTTCTTAGCTAGGGGATAAATAATTAATCGATCCCCATATCAATGTTTCGCCCTCTTTATTTAACTTCAACTTTATTTAATTACTCTTATCGTCATTTTTTTTATTATTATTCTTAGTAGTAGTGGTAAATAACATGCAATTCTGCAATAATCTGTGTTTACTCCCAGCAGGACCCTGTTGATGATTTACATCCATGGAAATGTGACAGGTGGATTCCACTGAGATGTTACGAAGCAATTGCCAGGAGAAACCCTATTTCACAAACTTAATATCACATTGTTTACAGAGTACTAATTTTTTTCAGGATCCACAATAATATGCATTTCTCACTTTCCAGGAACAAACTGTTTTTTTTATATTTATACTTGCATTATTTATTACTTGCATTTTTATCAACCCTTCAATAATATAATTTAAATAATAATTCCTGACTATATTATACAATTTGTGTGTGTACTAATCAACATTACAAATTTCAAAATTTAGTATCAACAGCTCAGTCACCAGGAGGCGACTTCCAGGTGGCCAAGGGGGGGAGGGTGTACATTTTATTTGTTTATGTGTTAAGACCCTCGCTTTGCATGCACCCCTGCTTAATATTTTCCCAGTACAGAGTAAATAATACCCCGGGGTAAGTGTCTGTTATGTGTGTGTTACCGGTAACCGCAGCTGCGTTAGTATGTAAGACAATATCCCTTTATTGAATTTATTGGTATTATAGATAATTTAATTTTCAGTTTTAACCACAATTTTATTTTGTTTCTTAGACAATAATTGCTCACTATGGAAAAGACTGAATACTGTTAAATGTTTATGTATAACATATAATATAATGAATAATGCTAATAAGGGAAAAAATATATATAACAAAATAATAATAATAAGAAAAAAAAACATATAATAAAATAATAATAATAAGGAATATATACATATACATATATATATATATATATATAATAAAATAATAATGTAAAAAAAAAATAATAATAATAAATAATAATAATAATAATAATAATAATTTGTTTCAATTGTCTTATTGAATTATATAAATTCCTAAATTGTAGTTGTTTTAAATTTAAATTTTTATAAAAAAAAAACAGGTCCCTTGCCACTAGGGAAATTTCGACCAAATGTATTCAAAATTATCTTCTTTTCTTTTTTTTTCAGCTTTAACTACTCCTTGCACTAGTCCCTTGTCCCACACACAGCGGCTGGACGAACAACCCTTTCTCCCCTGGACGACCCAATTAGTAGTTGGAAACCCTTGGATGAGCAAAAAGCTGGTGTCACCTATTGTACTCCCCAAAGAGTGAGTTCTGCCCAGGCCAATGAAGATCTATGGGACTAAGAGGATGAATGGACCAACAAGGACAAAAAACCTAGACCTGGCCACACAGCTCGAGGACTAGCTGTGAATTGTTGTCGGGGGTGATGTCATGGGCCATACCAACTAGTGCCCACAACCAGCGGGTGCCTGGGCAGGACAAGAACAACAACAACAACCGAACGGGGAGTTGATTGTAGGTGACAACTGGCCAATTGCTTTGATATCGGAATACAACGAAAATTGGGTCGGCCGGCCCCGTGTCGCCGAAAAGTGCAAGGAGTGCAGAATGTAGAGGAAATAATTAAAAAAATTATAAGTGGCAAGGGCACCTTTTTCTGTTCATTCGTGGGAACGATCGAATAGATGAAAGTTCGTGACATCTAACAGTGAATTTTTCTTAATCAAAAACCTATATTTCCCGAGTGTATTGAGATCGTCCCAGTGCCTATCGGTAACATTTCGATATTGTCATTTCAATATTAATTCAATAGTAAAGTAGCGTCATAGTTCTTGTCAGCCAAACCGTTCTACCATTACCTCCAGGGCACAGCTTACACTAGGAATTATGTCTGTTGGAACCATTTGCTGAGGTCTTTCAAAATGTGGGTACACGAACGACAGAATTCCAACAAGCGGGATGAAAAGACTTGGACCAAACCTGTATGGGATTTGCTAGACAGTGATTCAGAGGAAGAGTGTTTAGGTAAGTTGAAATCAATGCAAGTGCATTGGTGTAACGAATTCGCCACGTACTTTGAAAAGTACATTCAGCAAGATGTGCTTACCAATGGGAAGTGGCTACTTGTGAAAGACAAGTTGTATACCAGCCACAGTGGGATAACAACGAATCCTGCAACGAGTTTAAATGCGATTATTAAAAGGTTAATTGACCACAATGAGGTTGCATTGTCTGTAATCACATTATCGCTACATGTCATGGACGGACTTTACAGACGTGAAGGTTCGTCACACCTAGTTCCATGAACATAATATCCATCGTAACCCAATACTATAGTATCCAAACCAGCTACGTAAGCCACAACCAACCAAGAATTACATTAGTTCCTCTGTGTAAAACTCTCTGCGGTTCAAGGTGAGGAAAAACTAACTATGTACCCACTATAAATAAGGCCGTTTGTTTAAAAGTACAATGTGGCCTGGGAAGCGTGGATATGCTTTCCTTGCCCATTCACTCAGAAGACGTTCCTTTCAATTTCAATAATAAGGAAAACCTGCCTAAACCTAAAGAACTTGAAATGCCTTACTCTAAAAGCAAGTTGGCTAAATATCAATAGAAGCTGGGAACATAACAGTATGCCCAAAAGCAAATGCGTTTGTTGTCAGTTTGTCTGACAAAAGTTATATGGTCAAATTATACCCCGAGTCTTGCAAAGCAGGTAAAAAATAGCATCATTATAACCGCGGTTAAAATGTCCATAGGGCAAAACGAAAACAACATGAAAAATATCAAGTTTAAACTGACGTACACGTAACCTCTGAGAGCATCAGAAAGACGACTTGTTGAGGAAAAACTCAAAAAACAAACGCCTACCATCGTGCATGGTGAATGCGTCAACTCTAGCCGTGATGCTTAACTAGAAAATAGGTACCTAATGCAGATGGTGTAAGAACTATTGAAGTATTGAAACAAGTGAGAGTGGGAACTTTAAGCTAAAGAGACAGAGATATTGATGATTTGATTGATCATTCTCAGCTAGAGCACGCTGTATATTAAGAAACAATGAATTAAGATAAATCAACTCTCTTAAGCCTATGTCAAGATATCGTCAACGCTAAACCTCAGACGATTGCACTATAAAGGAAAAACGTGTATTGCAAACGTAAAAGCCATAAAGAAGGCGTGATCCGCAAACCGAGCAGCTCCTCAAGACTCCACACTATCAGTTACACGAAATACCCGTCGTCAGTCAGCTCAAAATTGGCGAAAAATCCAGAAGTGCCATCGCATTTACTGTCAATGAAGAAAGACAGCCATACTCATGGCAGACAATTGGCAAGTCTAGAGGCAGTCAGATGGTATGCATTCAATGGACCATTGGGACCTGAATCAACATTAGAGGCTTTCAAGATCCTCTTGGATCCTCACGCCAAAAGATGGAACAAGTTTATCAAGACTAATTGGTCAGAATGCGTAAACACATGGAACCTGTGGCTAGCAGCCGAGTAAGGGTTCAAACCCATTCCCTGTATGTAGAGGCCCCAGTCCCAGAAATCACTCGCTCGGTTCTCTACGTGCTAAAGAAGAGAAACACAAGGCCAATGGTTTACAGACACCATGATCAGGGAGCTTGAAGAGTGCCTAAGGCCTACGTGAGACAACACGATCTGCTCTCAAGTGCAATAACTCCAGAAATTAGGCACCTTCCCTTCCCCATAGCGTTACCCCACAACTAAGCGAACCTAGTAATTGCACCAAGACCAAGATTAACGCTGTCAACACACAGTCCAAAATTTATCATGTACATCATTCACAGAGCACAAGACAGTCATACATATGAAAAGAGCTCAAAATTATACTAGACCAAACCACAAAAAGCAAATTTTAACGTGGCTTGTGGATTGCGAAACTATGTTAAACAGCATTTATGTATAATATAAAACAATAATTTTACTATAGAAAGTTTTTCTACTTATAGAAGATAGAGGAATCAAATACCGTTTTAGTTATAATATTTAAGCTATGTGTAGATTATGTGGACGCATATGCGATGTTATGTCCACGTGCTATGTTTGATATTATGGTCAAATAGCCTAGACCTTAACCAACAGCACGGGCCAAGCCTACTGTTGGAAAAGTAAGCTAGGCGAGTAGCCTAGTTCTACTTTAGTACTACCATCATATGTATGTGTCTCTATAGAAATAATTAAAATCTATTCATCTATTTCCTGGATGTTCTCTATATGAAAATAATCCCATTATCCCATAAAACTATAGTATAAATAGTTTCAGGTTATTGAACATCATGGAATGTATTGTCTGCCGGACGATTTGTACACTGGCCGTGGGGGTATAATCGGCCTTCCATGCTTCCATGTCCTGCATCTCCAATGTTGGTTGGTGTGGTTGAACATCAAAAGCGACTGTCCATACCGGTAAGACTTTTGCATTGTCTATAAGTGCGAAATAATGATGATAGCATAATTCTTAGGACACACTTCCCATAGAGACCGAGAACGTGGTAAAAACATCTTAACGACGGAAGATTCCACCCGTGTCAATGAGGCAATGGTTGAACAATTATTAGACAACCAGACCTCATTAATGGAAACCATGACATTCATTTTTGATAGCATGGCAGGGCATGCAACTAATGTGAGGTTGGTCAGGGAGTCCACCGATAGAATCGAGGATCTCCTTTGTCGAAGGGAACCTGAAGACCCAGGCAATCACCAACAATTGGGTCAAGGGAACCCGGAAGTTAAGGAGGATGTACTACCGAGTGAGGAAGGATGGCCGCCCGTACAAGGCACAAGTACCCCCCATCTAAAACAGAATAGAAGGGTGACCTGGGACGTGCCACCACCATCCAACCTGACATTTACTACGAAAAACCAATCAGGTAGAACCTGTGAAGTACCCCTCTAATACCACCTCATTGGCACATACAAAAAAATATCCCCAGTCCCCACCGGGATACTTTGCCACATTTCATAGTTTCACTATGAGAAACGATACTTGCCCGGCCCAAAGTGAACATGAAATCAGCAACTATCCGGAGCTCTCGGAGCTAGGTATGAAGTTGCGAAATAAATTACCCACATTTGGTGGTGGGAAGAGTGAGAAGCTGGAGGACTTCATCCGTTCACTGGCGGATGCTGGCAAATTGTATCGTGCTCCGGCCTGGTTCTGGGTACAAATAGCCCTAATGCAGTTGAGGGGGAGTGCCCGGACCCGGCTGGAAGGGCAGATTAAACAAGGGATGGTGAGTAGTATGGAGGAGTTTGAAGGGGAACTAAGAAGACATTTCGAAGGCCCTCAGACACGTTCATACTACACGTCAAAACTTCACTCTGTGCAACAACAGAAGGGTGAGACTGTGGAGGCATATGGGGCTCGGGTCAGGGAGCTTATGATGAAATGTGTAAAAGATCCCAATAATCCAGCTCTAGTGGAACAGGCTGAGGAAAACGCAATTTCTTCATTCTGTAAGGGCCTCACGGCAGAGCTGGTATTACCAACCTTGCAGAGTCAGGCTTCAACATTAGCTGAAGCCATTGACTTTGCATCCAGCTACAGGACCCACCTTGATATGGCCAAAGCAGCTGGTGCCAGAGATCAGCGCAACCAGGTGTTAGTAACCACAGCCTCACATAAACCTATAACACCCACACAAACCAAACCACCAACACCCAAGACTGAAAAAAGGGAACCCGAACAAAACGGACACTATAAAACGGACTTTAACAAACAAAATTCAAAGGGCTACAACAGGGGAGTAGGTGTCAGCCAATGGAGAAATAGCTTCCAAAAAAGGAACAACTTCCACAGAGGGCCTTACTGCCATGTCTGTGGTGCACAAACACACTATACCAACCAGTGTGATTATCGACATGGCGGTCCTAAAGCAGGTCAAAGGATCCCACCTGGACCTGCTACAGATAGAAGTTCAGATAGAGGAAGTGAAAACCCCAGTACTTCCACAGCCCCAAACGAACAGCGAGGAGCCCAACAGCAAGGGAAGAAAAATAAATTTCAGGAAACTGGCTGCTGAAACTGACTCAGATTCAGATAGCAGCTGATTCATAAAGCAAAAAAATTATGTATATAAATAGTTTCTTAATGGGATACTAATTTAGTACTTATTGAATTTAATTCAACATTTATTTAAACGAGTAAATAAAATGATAAAGATTAACATAGTGAGCAATTAGTTAGGTTACGAAAATCAAAGGCGTTAAACATCTAAGTTTGAGTTATAGCAATCATGTTACTGGCAGTATTTAAATAATAATAATAATAATAAATAAATAAATAAACTTTTTAGTAAATTTCGATAACATTTAAGAAGTAGTGATTGATGTCTTTTAACTATAAAAAAAAAAAAAATAAAAAAAAAAAAAAAAAAAAAAAAAAGGTATATATATCAATCCATTGCACATTCTGAAAAACATAGGGTTATTTTATTTATTTATATTTATTTTTTTTTATATATACAAGAAAATGGGAAATTAATAACTTTCCTCATTCCACAGAACAGTTAAGAAAAAAAAAAATGTTGCTCATTGTAACCATCATCCTCATGGTCCCAACCATGGCAGGAATTGTGAGTGGAATGGGAGAACCTCACCAAGGAGTTCTGTTTGAAGGTCTCCAGTCCACCATACTAACAGATTCCAGTTGGCGCCTGGTTGTGCACTACAACCTTACAGAACTTCTCCAAACAGCAAGAGAACTGAAAGAGGTAACTCCGATACTGTTAGAGAAAGTTAAAGAGCTAAAAACTGCTCAGATGGGTCCTTATGACCTCATAGAGGAAACCAAACTACTCCAAGCGAGAATAGAAGAATATGTACATGAGCTGGAGTCTGTTCGACACTCACTGGGTAAACCTGCTTTTCTAACCTCTGGCGCCCAACGTGGGCGTCGAACCCGATCCATCTCCCTGATACCAGGAGTAGGTAGGATATTTTCTTTCCTCTTTGATGTACCCTCAGAGGAAGACTTCGAACAACTGCAAGCCCAACTAGAATACCCAGAGGGTGGTGATGGTGTGATGCATCATGGGAAGGGACAGTTCTCCATCCTATCAAAAATGGAAGACCAGATTCAAAATAATACCTCCACACTGAAGCTGGTCATTGAATCCTTGAACGCAACCCAGCAAAATGTACTCCATGATATGCTCAACCTTTCAATCGAACTTAAGCTGATGTGGACACACTTGTCTTGGGTAGAGGCTATTAGGAAACTCGAAAGTGAACTTGCATCAGCCTGCCAGCAATTGGCCAGACTTCAGCAAGGTACTGAAGCGGCTGCCAGAGGAACCCTCTCTCCCAGTACTTTGGATTACCGTACCTTGCAGACAGCGCTGATGCAAGTTCAAGGAAGCATTTGCCTTTCTCACCTGAAGACGAATCCTTGTACTCCTACTACCAGCAAGTACGAGTGGAAGCGGCTGCTTCTGAGGATGACCTTGTCTTCATTGTCACCATCCCAATAACGGATACAGCAAGGTCTTTTAATCTGTTTAGAGTCCACTCCATGCCTGTTTTTGATAGTGGGGTTGGCCATTGGATGGGTTGGGCACAGTTAGACTCTTACTTGGGGATAAGTGAGGACATGCAGCACTACATAACACTAACAGAGAGACAGTTTTCAAAGTGCACTCATTTCTCTCCAAGGATCTGCCCAGTAAATGTGCCAGTGATTAGCATAACCACACCCTCATGTACCAAAAGCCTTTACTACGGCCAACATGAAGGTTGTGAAAGACAGCTGAGGCCATCACAAAGAGAACCAATCTTTGAACAAATTGGCCCACACTGGGCCTATTCAACTAAGGCACCCTGGTCTATAACCCTACAGTGCCCAAATCATACCACCATTGACCATATCCACCCACACATCGTCATTGCCGGGGCAGGAGTCCTCATGAATAGAGGAAATTGCGACATCTTAGCCAATGGACTGATGATGTATGGGAGAGTCATTGGGGAAACCCACTTGAGAGGTGCCTTAACACCAATTCACCATCACCCTACCCTTCCTGATTTACTTGGAGGAGGGCTAACAACTCTGGAGGAGCGGCTCGCTCTCCTTAGTAATAATGACTCCTTAAACTCTTTAATATCATCACTACCTGACCCCGCTGTTGGAGTAGGGGTACAGACTGCTATTAAGAGTTTGCAGATAGCAGCGGAGCATCAACAGCAACACAATCAACACCACCGTTGGTCCCTTATAAATACCGGTGTATCAACAGCATCCCTACTGATGGCACTTGCCTTAGGATTAGGTTGTTGCTTCTTAGCTAGGGGATAAATAATTAATCGATCCCCATATCAATGTTTCGCCCTCTTTATTTAACTTCAACTTTATTTAATTACTCTTATCGTCATTTTTTTTATTATTATTCTTAGTAGTAGTGGTAAATAACATGCAATTCTGCAATAATCTGTGTTTACTCCCAGCAGGACCCTGTTGATGATTTACATCCATGGAAATGTGACAGGTGGATTCCACTGAGATGTTACGAAGCAATTGCCAGGAGAAACCCTATTTCACAAACTTAATATCACATTGTTTACAGAGTACTAATTTTTTTCAGGATCCACAATAATATGCATTTCTCACTTTCCAGGAACAAACTGTTTTTTTTATATTTATACTTGCATTATTTATTACTTGCATTTTTATCAACCCTTCAATAATATAATTTAAATAATAATTCCTGACTATATTATACAATTTGTGTGTGTACTAATCAACATTACAAATTTCAAAATTTAGTATCAACAGCTCAGTCACCAGGAGGCGACTTCCAGGTGGCCAAGGGGGGGAGGGTGTACATTTTATTTGTTTATGTGTTAAGACCCTCGCTTTGCATGCACCCCTGCTTAATATTTTCCCAGTACAGAGTAAATAATACCCCGGGGTAAGTGTCTGTTATGTGTGTGTTACCGGTAACCGCAGCTGCGTTAGTATGTAAGACAATATCCCTTTATTGAATTTATTGGTATTATAGATAATTTAATTTTCAGTTTTAACCACAATTTTATTTTGTTTCTTAGACAATAATTGCTCACTATGGAAAAGACTGAATACTGTTAAATGTTTATGTATAACATATAATATAATGAATAATGCTAATAAGGGAAAAATATATATAACAAAATAATAATAATAAGAAAAAAAACATATAATAAAATAATAATAATAAGGAATATATATATATATATATATATATATATATAATAAAATAATAATGTAAAAAAAAAAAAAAAATAATAATAATAATAAATAATAATAATAATTTGTTTCAATTGTCTTATTGAATTATATAAATTCCTAAATTGTAGTTGTTTTAAATTTAAATTTTTATAAAAAAAAAAAAAAAAACAGGTCCCTTGCCACTAGGGAAATTTCGACCAAATGTATTCAAAATTATCTTCTTTTCTTTTTTTTTCAGCTTTAACTACTCCTTGCACTAGTCCCTTGTCCCACACACAGCGGCTGGACGAACAACCCTTTCTCCCCTGGACGACCCAATTAGTAGTTGGAAACCCTTGGATGAGCAAAAAGCTGGTGTCACCTATTGTACTCCCCAAAGAGTGAGTTCTGCCCAGGCCAATGAAGATCTATGGGACTAAGAGGATGAATGGACCAACAAGGACAAAAAACCTAGACCTGGCCACACAGCTCGAGGACTAGCTGTGAATTGTTGTCGGGGGTGATGTCATGGGCCATACCAACTAGTGCCCACAACCAGCGGGTGCCTGGGCAGGACAAGAACAACAACAACAACCGAACGGGGAGTTGATTGTAGGTGACAACTGGCCAATTGCTTTGATATCGGAATACAACGAAAATTGGGTCGGCCGGCCCCGTGTCGCCGAAAAGTGCAAGGAGTGCAGAATGTAGAGGAAATAATTAAAAAAATTATAAGTGGCAAGGGCACCTTTTTCTGTTCATTCGTGGGAACGATCGAATAGATGAAAGTTCGTGACATCTAACAGTGAATTTTTCTTAATCAAAAACCTATATTTCCCCGAGTGTATTGAGATCGTCCCAGTGCCTATCGGTAACATTTCGATATTGTCATTTCAATATTAATTCAATAGTAAAGTAGCGTCATAGTTCTTGTCAGCCAAACCGTTCTACCATTACCTCCAGGGCACAGCTTACACTAGGAATTATGTCTGTTGGAACCATTTGCTGAGGTCTTTCAAAATGTGGGTACACGAACGACAGAATTCCAACAAGCGGGATGAAAAGACTTGGACCAAACCTGTATGGGATTTGCTAGACAGTGATTCAGAGGAAGAGTGTTTAGCTAAGTTGAAATCAATGCAAATTCTTTGGTGTAACGAATTCGCCACGTACTTTGAAAATTACATTCAAAAAGATGAGACGACCAATGGGAAGTGGCTACTCATGAAAGACAAGTTGTATACCAGCCACAGTGGGATAACAACGAATCCTGCAACGAGTTTAAATGCGATTATTAAAAGGTTAATTGACCACAATGAGGTTGCATTGTCTGTAATCACATTATCGCTACATGTCATGGACGGATTTTACAGACGTGAAGGTTCGTCACACCTAGTTCCATGAACATAATATCCATCGTAACCCAATACTATAGTATCCAAACCAGCTACGTAAGCCACAACCAACCAAGAATTACATTAGTTCCTCTGTGTAAAACTCTCTGCGGTTCAAGGTGAGGAAAAACTAACTATGTACCCACTATAAATAAGGCCGTTTGTTTAAAAGTACAATGTGGCCTGGGAAGCGTGGATATGCTTTCCTTGCCCATTCACTCAGAAGACGTTCCTTTCAATTTCAATAACAAGGAAAACCTGCCTAAACCTAAAGAACTTGAAATGCCTTACTCTAAAAGCAAGTTGGCTAAATATCAATAGAAGCTGGGAACATAACAGTATGCCCAAAAGCAAATGCGTTTGTTGTCAGTTTGTCTGACAAAAGTTATATGGTCAAATTATACCCCGAGTCTTGCAAAGCAGGTAAAAAATAGCATAATTATAACCGCGGTTAAAATGTCCATAGGGCAAAACGAAAACAACATGAAAAATATCAAGTTTAAACTGACGTACACGTAACCTCTGAGAGCATCAGAAAGACGACTTGTTGAGGAAAAACTCAAAAAACAAACGCCTACCATCGTGCATGGTGAATGCGTCAACTCTAGCCGTGATGCTTAGTTAGAAAATAGGTACCTAATGCAGATGGTGTAAGAACTATTCAAGTATTGAAACAAGTGAGAGTGGAAAGTTTAAGCTAAAGAGACAGAGATATTGATGATTTGATTGATCATTCTCAGCTAGAGCACGCTGTATATTAAGAAACAATGAATTAAGATAAATCAACTCTCTTAAGCCTATGTCAAGATATCGTCAACGCTAAACCTCAGACGATTGCACTATAAAGGAAAAACGTGTATTGCAAACGTAAAAGCCATAAAGAAGGCGTGATCCGCAAACCGAGCAGCTCCTCAAGACTCCACACTATCAGTTACACGAAATACCCGTCGTCAGTCAGCTCAAAATTGGCGAAAAATCCAGAAGTGCCATCGCATTTACTGTCAATGAAGAAAGACAGCCATACTCATGGCAGACAATTGGCAAGTCTAGAGGCAGTCAGATGGTATGCATTCAATGGACCATTGGGACCTGAATCAACATTAGAGGCTTTCAAGATCCTCTTGGATCCTCACGCCAAAAGATGGAACAAGTTTATCAAGACTAATTGGTCAGAATGCGTAAACACATGGAACCTGTGGCTAGCAGCCGAGTAAGGGTTCAAACCCATTCCCTGTATGTAGAGGCCCCAGTCCCAGAAATCACTCGCTCGGTTCTCTACGTGCTAAAGAAGAGAAACACAAGGCCAATGGTTTACAGACACCATGATCAGGGAGCTTGAAGAGTGCCTAAGGCCTACGTGAGACAACACGATCTGCTCTCAAGTGCAATAACTCCAGAAATTAGGCACCTTCCCTTCCCCATAGCGTTACCCCACAACTAAGCGAACCTAGTAATTGCACCAAGACCAAGATTAACGCTGTCAACACACAGTCCAAAATTTATCATGTACATCATTCACAGAGCGCAAGATAGTCATACATATGAAAAGAGCTCAAAATTATACTAGACCAAACCACAAAAAGCAAATTTTAACGTCGCTTGTGGATTGCGAAACTATGTTAAACAGCATTTATGTATAATATAAAACAATAATTTTACTATAGAAAGTTTTTCTACTTATAGAAGATAGAGGAATCAAATACCGTTTTAGTTATAATATTTAAGCTATGTGTAGATTATGTGGACGCATATGCGATGTTATGTCCACGTGCTATGTTTGATATTATGGTCAAATACCCTAGACCTTAACCAACAGCACGGGCCAAGCCTACTGTTGGAAAAGTAAGCTAGGCGAGTAGCCTAGTTCTACTTTAGTACTACCATCATATGTATGTGTCTCTATAGAAATAATTAAAATCTATTCATCTTTCCTGGATGTTCTCTATATGAAAATAATCCCATTATCCCATAGTGTTGCGTATCCATTGACTGTTGAGACCATGAGCATCCAGCAGCTGAAAGCAGTTTCAACCTCTCTTGACAGAAATGGTTGTCTCGATCTGCATATTGATGCTACTGGTAGCATTGTACGTTCTCTGGATGGAATAGAAATGCAAATTTACTATTTTGCTCGAGTCATCCATCTTGGCAACGGGTTGAATAAACCATTTCCTGTTTTTCCTTATGCAATCAGGACAGTTGTAGCACAAGTAAGTGGCTTTCAGAATTTTAATCCTTCAGCTTGTACCACAATAGATGGCCTCTTTTGATAGAATTGTTGTAGACTGGAGCCAAGCCAAGTGAAATTACCTTGTGCCCACATGATGAAAAATATGGTAGGGGTGATTGATGACAAAAAGGTCAACCGTAACTCAAGTTTTAGGCCTTGATTAAAGGAGGTATGGCAAATTTGTTTAACATTCAATGCATTTGGTATGCATCTCTTTGGATCGACCATTTGGCTGTTGTGCATTTGTCTGAACATGTAAATAACAGTGTATTGACCACCACAAATTATTCGTGCTACAGAGGAACATGAAATCGCTGAGTTCAAGTTCAGCATCCACGTGTTAGCGCCCCCTTCGAATTGTCAAAAACCCCTAGAACATTATTCGTGTTTTCGCCATTTCATGTTGGTACTTGAACGAAGGCAGGGGCTGCTTATGAGAAGTGTCCGAGGAGGAAAATGATTACTACGATCCAGACCTACCGTCAACCCTTGTTCAATAAGTATTACACATTTTATCCAATGTGGGCTGGTGTTAAATCCTGCCCCAGCGATTTCTCAGTTGAGGGATGTAGCAATGGGATAGTCGAAAATGTTATGGGTTAAAAACAATTTAATGAACAAGGTTAGGCATCAGAAAATGTCTAGGTTTCTACGTATTATCAGAACTCATGTTTCGAGTGTTTCATAAGAGCTTTCGTTATATATTCCTAAATCCAGGAGTACACCTAGGGAAAGTAGTAACAAAGCTAAACCTTCAAATTATAATCCTCCCACGTACAGGAGCAGTTGCAAGAAAATCAGATCTTCCAACGAAGAAACATTTACAGAAAAGCAGATAATAGGGCAAAATTATGGAAGCTACTCCAATTGTTTTACAGTTGGTAACGAATTGTATGGGAGTATGAATAGCAGCGATCGCCAACAACTTGATCGAATAAATGCTATGATTGTGCAACAGAGTTGAAAGAGTTCGATGGTATTACATCATGCATTGCAACTACTTCACTACAAGAGGACTGTGAACAGCTTGATCCTGATGGTTCGCGAAGTAGACCCACCTACCAGTGCCTAATCCATTGAACAATGGGGTACTAAACGGATTTAAAAAAAATAAAATAAAATAAAACAGTTTTCTTACATTGTAAATCGTTCATCACAAAATATTTCCCCACAATACTGTCTTCTCAACCGCTGAAGGTACTAAGGTATGGTAGAGAAATCTGATCCAAAACCCGAGTTTCTGACTTGTCAACCCTCACATTACATACAACGACGAAACTAAGTTGGCTGAGCAGCGATGTTATTAATGCAACCGTATTCTCAATTGACTTTAAATAACAGCAAAAATTACAGCTCTTAGTTGTGAGGTGGCTACTGCGTTAATTTGGAATAATATAGATTTCGAGTTAACTTTCATACCTGACATGAGAGGGGCTCTGGCCATTTGTTTTTCCCCATTAATGAAAATGGAATGCACAGGTCAATAATTCACTTGGATGTGAGGCACTAGGATGGTTATTCATATATTATAACCCCAGTGGTGCACTAGAGAAAGAAACACTACTTATGAAAGATAAATTAGAAAAATTGGTTGCTAAATACAACTGGTTGCTAACGTTAGACAACACGGCTCTTCCTATTACAACGTATTTTCCTTTCCAAATTATGTTTGTGGAACACTTGCCTAGACAGAAGGACAGTTAAAATTGTGGTTTTTATTACTAAACATGTTGAGCATGTACTCACAGTTCAAGTTTTAATGAACAATTTAATGCTGATGAATTTAGGCTTGAAATTCTAAGCATCCTACTCAAGGGCTCAGATGATGTACTTGAATATTGCTTACTCTGTTTCCAACAGTCTCACGGAAAGTGGCTGCAATGTGACATTTGTCAACTTTGGACTCATATCAGTTGTCATGAGAGAATAACGAAGTCAGTTATTGACCTGAATAGAGGTAGATCCTGTAGCTTTAAATTCTATTGCATCCTATGCGTTGAATATCGAGGATACCATTGACAATCAGACAATGTTTAAACAGAACAAGACAAATAGTTTTAAATCATAAAGCACTCATAATAACAACATAAGTAGGCGGCTGCTTGTGTTAAATTACATGTACCCATATGAAAGCTCTCAAGATCTTTCAGTGGATCAAATAGATAACCACTATAACACCCTTACCAATTCGAACCACATGACCATCTGAATAGAGATTATCGGTTGATTACCGTGCTATTTCTAAGGTGTTACTTACGTTCTTACTCATTCGGTCTCAATTGACGCTTACAATATTCTACGAATTAACGCACCCTCCAGAAATCACCTGTCGGTTGATTTAAAAGATCATCTAAACGGAACACAGTAACTCAACACCAACTAGAACCCGACTACAACCAGAAGACTGATAATTATTCAATAGCAATTCGATATTGACATGGATATGTCTTTTGGCTGGGGGTCAAGGAATTTTTCGCGACACTTTTTTTTCCCGACTGGCACATTTTCTATTGATTTTCACGTACAACCAAGGCGTTACTAGGTAAAATGTAACATGTAAATGTAAAATGTAACTCCCATAGTTTTCATAGTAGGAAAATCGTTCGCCACTTTTTGGAATGCTCTCATTTTACCACGACATTTCATGACCTCTAGTGTCAAGGAATGCTGATTTATTACTCTAAGTTAAAAACTAATATTGTTTTGTAACCATAAGGAAATAATCTTGTGAAAAGAAGGCACTACATGGTTGGTATACAATTGAGTAGTAGGTACCAACTGGTAAGCAGTAGGTAGGTACTAGACATATCCATGATCTTTTGTTTTTTTCCCATCAAGGGAGAAATTTATATATGGATATAGTAAATTGTTTTTCTAGCACGTTTTTCTAACATAATTATATCCAATACCAATCCAATAACCAACCTCTGAAGTGTGCGTGCTAGTGAGACCATCGTGGATCATCTTCAATTACCTACTTCTTAAATAGGCATAGTGAGACCATCGTGGATAAAAATTGCATCATCTCTAATTACTATTTATATATATAATGATCAACTCTGTAAGTACATACATTAAATTTATATGTATATGATCAACTCTGTAAGTAGATACAAATAAATTTAATAAAAACCCACTCCATCCATACATACCCCGTTGAAATCATAGCTGTATATCATAATAGTATTTAATTTAAGTTCATTCCTCAGTTTTGCGGAATGCGGAATTGCGGGTGGAAAGTTGTGGAACTCTTTGGCCATGAGAATCAGAGCGCTTTCATTCCATCGAGTCTTTCAAGAGACGGGCATTAGCACACTTCAATAGCCAGACTTCAAAATTAAATGTGTATAGAGTTATACGCAAGTGTATATTATTCTTCTATATTTCCCCCTCTTCTTTTTCTTTCCTCATCCCTTTCTTTTTCATAACTCCCTTGAATTCCTAAATTTTCTCTATTTCATTGAGCACTCATTAGGTTTTTACACAACATAAAATTAAAAAAAAAAAAATTAACACACTTTTAGCGAATTTTTGAAGAAAATTGAGCTATTGCTCTCGCCTCAAAATTTGTAGAATGTGAATTTTTGAAAAGATTTTATGCAGAAATCCGTTTCAGGCTATTCTGAATCATATTCAGAAGTTTAATGCATTGGTCACCAAATGGCGGACCGCGGTCCGGATCCGGACCGCCGGCTAGTTTTGTGCGGACCCCGAAACGAAAAAAATACTTAAAATAAATCCTAAAACAAAAAACCCATAAGAAACCCTCTGAATGAAATCAAATCATTAAAAAACAACCGAATCAATAAATAAACACCAGCAGTGTAACCAAATTAGAAGGGAGAAAGTTATTCCAATGTACAACGCTTATATCGGTAGGGGTAGACGTAGTTGACTAGCCTTAACGGCTTACCCCTCCCCTCGCACTTGACCATGACCTCGCCCACGCAGCGACTAGGATTCGCTTTCTCACTGTCTCTGTTGCCAGATACGCACTTTGAAGAATGGGAACAAAATACACTAGAGGGCTCCATGCTGGCCTTCCTATTGGGAGAATCTGAAACCCCTCCAGGTCATATTTTAGCTCAATTGGAACGGTGGAGAAGAGATGACTGGGATGGACTAGGAGGGGACTGTTCTGCAATTGAATCTTGGATGTTCAGTTTAGCTGTTGCTGAAGAGTGGACCAATGAAGAGATAATTGAGCATTATCAGAAGGCCCACAACAATCTAAATGCAGCCAAGTGGCGCTGGGACTCCCTAGTGGCAAGAGAAAACCATACATATCACCAAGAACCTCTGACTCTCCCATATCCACATGTCACATCTCAAAAATCCTTGCTGGAGCCTTTAAGAGAATTGTCAGGAATTCAGGTGAAACTAGAACACCTCACCACTACGCTGAGGGAGGGGATGGTAGCACTCACAAGAACAGTCAACCAGTTTGCTGCGTCCACTCAGGGTATAATAACAGACAATGCGCAAAGCTTAAGAGCTAAGACTACTCAAGCATCTGATGAGATAGCTACGTTAATGGAGAATGCCAATTTAATAGGGAGGCAACAACCGCTTGCCCCACGGCCCCCTCATCCCAAACCAATCCCGGGACCATCTTGGGGCCAACCCAAGAAGCTTCCTGACCCAAGAGCAATGGACACGACCCCTCAAGCAAAGGCATTTAAGCCAGCCAGAGCCCCTCCAAGGATGTAATAATACTCCAAGCTACGATATAAAGAAAACGAGTCTTTAGTAGCATAAGGATGACAGAAGAAGGACATCCAGAAAGGAGTGATGATGACTTAGCTAGGGTCATGAATCTGTTAGAAGAGCATGAATTCACTGTGAATCTTGGTGTAGTGTCTACTCCAATTGGAGTGAAACGATCTGCTCCCCCTCTTTCACCAGATGATACGTCTACCTCCCTACCTGACTATGAGTCACCCACTCATGAGTCTGAAGAGGCAGAACCAAAAGATGGCCGCCGCAAGGAACCAAGAGGACCGAGAGCAGTGAAAAGAAGCTGCCCACCAGCTAAGGCTCCAGCCCGATCATTCAAACTAAAAAAGAGATCAAGGCCAGGCAAGTCTCCAGCATCTACTCCTACAGCTCCCCTACCAAGAGCAGCTCCTCCATCTGCTCCTCCTACAAGACCCTATGCCACCCCAGGACCCTCTCAGCCAAAAGTAAGAGACTTGGGAATTTGTGCCAGAGTAGGAAAGGTAAAGAAGGGAAGAATGGGAACAAAATACACTATAGAGGGCTCCATGCTGGCCTTCCTATTGGGAGAATCTGAAACCCCTCCAGGTCATATTTTAGCTCCCATGACAGATGACAAAATACAGATGCGAAATGACCCATGACACGTGATAAATATCCATGTCAAAATGTCTTAATTAAATTAGCTCAGTCAGCTGATCAGAAAAGACCCAATCAATTCATTCGTCTCTTAGTGTCCCAGGGAGACTCCATACCTAATTTCAAATTTTATGTACATAAAAGTTATTACCTACACACACACGCTTTTTTTTTTTTTTTTTTTTTTTTTTTTTTTTTTTTTTTTTTTTTTTTTTTTTTTTTTTTTTTTAATCTCAAGTTTTATTGTCTTCATTCTTGAACCTTCCAAAAGATGTATTTGGGGGATTTGACTTTAAATAGCAGCAATAGCGAAAATTCTATATCGCAGATAATTCGTTAAATGGAAAAATGACTGTATATATAGCATTTTCACGTCAAATTGGAGGTTTTCCATTTCAAATTGGAGGTTTTACACATCAATTTGGAGGTTTTACACATCAATTTGGAGGTTTTCCATTTCAAATTGGAGGTTGACGGAAATACATGATTTAATTCTGGGAAAGCAATAACAACAAATTAGCGAATGAAATGTAACATTCAACAAGTAAGATTGAACATAATGAACGGAAAAGAATGAACAAATTTTTCAACGTAAGTCTCTCCCTGCAGCAGCGGCTATCAGGTCCATCATGTCTATCGTCATGTTGCGTTGCACGGAGTAGGTATTTTCAGAATAACCGGGTGTTTCCATTTTCTAGTGGGCTAGCGTTGCGGCGTTTAAAACTAATGTGAAACGAACCATTTCCGTCAACCTCCAATTTGAAATGGAAAACCTCCAATTTGAAATGGAAAACCTCCAATTTGAAAAGGAAAAACTCCAATTTGACGTGAAAATGCTATAGTAAGAGCCCGCGTAGATCACACCTACTAAAATGGGACGAGTGCGTATTTTTATTCAGATTTCGGTTGGACAAAGATACCGTTCTTTACATTCTAACACAGATCGAAGATGAAATTAAGTCCACAACTTACTGATCACAATAATTCATTCATAATAATTCGGGTTGCAATATCGCATTCGTATATGCATTTCTCTCTCTAGAAATGAAGCAAATAGCAAACGGCAAAAATGTGGTGGTTTCCTATTTGCCGAGCTTGATAATATGATGGACACTGTTGTGGAATTAACATCAGACCCGGTTTTTAATAGTCGATCCACGAAGAAAATGTAGCTCCTACTCTACTCTGTGGTAGATCCATGTGTAAATCGCCTTTATTAGCGAATTTTTGAAGAAAGTTGAGCTATTGCTCGCCTCAAAATTTGTAGAATGTGAAATTTTGAAAACATTTTATGTAGAAATCCGTTTCAGGCTATTCTGAATTATATTCTGAAGTTTAACGCATTTCTTAATAGACAAACATGGATGTATATACATGTATACATAAAAAAATTATTGGGGGTCGGCCTAAGAATTGCATAGCAATTAATATACGTATGTATATATGTATGTATGTATGTATGTATGTACGTATGTGTCATTCCAGACGATAACTGTCCGTAGAATTGTGCTAGAAACCTCAAACCAATTTCAAAATGTTAAGGACACAAAACGAAAGTTCAAGTTCGTTGGCCAGCATGATCGGATAACATCTTCGGGTTGAAATTTTCAAAAATGTAGTCAAAAATTTCAAAATAGCCTGTTTTTTGCGATTTGTTGTGCGAAATAATTTTTCAGCATACTAACATGTGGTATATTCGGAATCAGCGTATAATTTCCTATAAGAATATGTATCAAGCTTTCAAAAATTTCAAAGTTGAAAAATCAGTCAAAAATCGAAATATGATAGGATACTGTTAAGATTTCAACTGCCTTCAATACTGACCACATTGGACATCGAAATCTATGAATATTTACCTACATTTGTCTTTAAATCTACAAGATTAGTTTAATAATAATGAAGTATGAGTAGGTACAGGTACCTCCTAATTATTTTTAATAATTTGATTCCATGTTTGCATGACTGGACTTTTTGTTTTTTAGCGAATTTTTGAAGAAAATTAAGCTATTGCTCTCGCCTCAAAATTTGTAGAATGTGAATTTTTGAAAAAAAAATTAAGCAGAAATCCGTTTCAGGCTATTCTGAATCATATTCTGAAGTTTAACGCATTTTTTCATGTATGTATGTATACATATTTCCGAAAATGTAGTCAACAATTTCCAAATAGCCTGTTTTTTGCGATTTGTTGTGCGAAATAATTTTTTCAGCATACTAACATGTGGTATATTCGGAATCAGCGTAAAAATTCCTATGAGAATATGTATCAAGTTTTCAAAAATTTCAAAGTTGAAAAATCAGTCAAAAATCGAAATAATGCCGTTCGCTAGTTGTAAAAATCGGTAATATTTGCATGAAACATTGTCCAAATTCAGATTGAACTACTCTTATGGAAGTATCCCTGTATAACCAATCCTAGAACCATGCTGTTTAAAACTTAGGTAGTAGGTGCTTTAAAAAAATGTACCTAATCACAACTGATGAGTTTACTCTGTGCGTGTGTTAATAATTTGATTCCATGTTTGTCTATCAAAATCCCAAACTAAAATTTCTCAACACGAATACTTATTATAAATGATATTGAACAATATTAATGATATTAAAGAAATTCAATAGGTTTTAAGTTCCAAACACGTTCTAGAACATGGATTCCCAAACTGGGGGGCGCGCCCCCCCTGGGGGGCGTGAAGACGGGGTCAGTGAGATCATTCGACCATCCTTTGGGGCAACATCGAGCCAACTCCAGGAGCGAGCTCGTTTTTGCCCCAAACTTAGAACTTCAAGGAGGTTTTTGAAGGATCACACTTGTCAAAACAAGTGTCAAACCATTTGGAGACGCTCGCTGATGAATTCGGGAAATTTATACTTCCCTAACACTGCTGACGAACATATTTACAGAATTTCAACAGATCCTTTCCATGTCATCGTTGAACATGTTCCAAAAGCCCTGCAAGAAAAATTTTTGGAAATAAAAAATGATTCTTCTGTCAAATATGACTTCGAAAAAATGGACAAGTCAACATTTGGGATCAAATACTTCCAAGTGTATCCCAGAGTGTCACAGGAAGCTCTTCGGTTATTTTTGCCTTTTTCAACCACCTTCTTGAGTGAAAAAGCATTCGCAACACTCGTATCAATAAAAACAAAGAATCGGAACAAACTTGATGTTGCTAGTGACTTACGTTGTGTCCTTGCCAAAACTTCACCAAGAATACCAGCGCTAGTAAAGAAAATACAAGCCCATCCATCTCATTAAGATAAATTTATTTTTACCTTGAAGGCTACTTCATAAAAGCTAACGTGTTATCAAATCGTGTTTTGTATAAATAGCAAATAAATTTTTTTTTCAGTGTGAAACTTGCATTTTTTTCTATAGGGATGGGTATCGATACTCGATATTTCAAAATATCGATATTTTTAACCTAATATCGATATTTTTGTATCGATACTGTGCCGTCCGATATTATTGAGTATCGATACTTGCATTCCGATATATTGAAATATCGGGAATTTTTTTCACAACAAGTTTAACAAACTTACCTAATTCAATTTTTCTTTCTTTGACTATGGGCCAATTGCCAATCTCCCTTTAGCCGTGATAACAATGATATCGAGCAATATGGCCGATATGGCAACAGCTGATACCTATAGTTTCATTTCGATAGGTAGGTAGGTGTACCTACTCGCGATCAATACGAATTCGAAGTCGATCGAAATCAACGAATATTATAAATTATGTAAAATAACAACAACAAATATTATAAATTATATTGAACAAAATATTATTCATATTAAAGAAATTCAATAGGTTTTACGTTCGAAGCTTGCCCTCCAGTATGTCCCAACGGTTGCTACCTCGGTTCCGTCAGAGCGACTTTTTTCAAAAGCTGGGAAAACAGTTACGCCGGCTAGAAATAAACTTGAAGGAAAGTTGGTTTCGAAACTCTTATTTTCAAAAAGTGTAGATAATGAGTTGTGGTATTTTTTTTTTTTTTTTTTTTTTTTTTTTTTTTTTTTTTTTTTTTTTTCAATTTCAAAAGTTTTTATTTTCTTTTTACCTGGATGAATATAAAAATATATATGCACATTTTTCAATTTACTTAAATAAAATATAATGGAAATTAATTTGATATGCTTTTTAAACATTTTTAAAGAAAAGAAAATTTTTCGCCAGTTTAGCTATTTTCAGCTTCCGTTCTGATATATTTTAAGTACGAGTATATTTGCTAAATTTTCTTACATGATTATTCAATAAAGTAATTTTTAATACGAAAATAATATCATTTTTTCCAGATAATATATCTTCAACCATGAACTTTATTGTACAATGACCTCCATCCATCAAGATAAATAATTCAAACTCCGGTTTGAAATTTTTTGTTGAAAAAGACGTATTCTTAAGCAATATTGTGGATGTGGTATCGATACTCGATATTTATAAATATCGATATTTTGCTCAAGCGATATTTGGTGTATCGATACTTGCATCCCGATACAGTATCGATACATTATATCGATACTTTTGTAACGATACCCATCCCTAGTTTGGGAACCCCTGTTCTAGAACATTAGATGGAAACTAGATACCTAGTAACTAGGTAGATGGTAACTAGGTAGTTGGTAACTAGGTTTCCGAGGCGGGTAATAATTGGTCATTGTAGTGATTCACTGCTTTATCGTCTTGATATGCCAGACACACGGAGGGTTTTCAAATTGTCCATGTTTTCATTGGACAGTTTGCCGAGTCTCCGTTTAGGAAACTCGATTATTCCAAACTTTAGGGTTTAACCGAGTTTTGGGTTGGTGAAAGACGCCAAGGTTTGATCCTCGAGATTATATTTAATGGAGTTTGGCCAAACCCCGCTATATAAGTTGTCGGTGAAAGTGGACCTTATTCGTTTAAATTGGTTTTGAGGAATTCCGAAACGATTCCTGAAGTTGGCGCTTTTTCATATGTACCTATATAATAGGTATATTTGTGGTGGTCAGGCAAAACAATGACTTTGTCATTAATATGCCATGTAGGCACCAACAGAGAGAAAATTAACGCAATCAGATAAAACATCTACACTTCACTAGTAAAATTATTTAGGTAATTCTGGTTCAAGTATACCGACATCGGCGTAAGCTGAAAATTAATGATGTAAAATAAAACACCTACCAACACTTCACTAGTCCATCTATAGATGACAAGAGTCAAAGCCTCGATGTAGTGGTCAGAATTCCATTGGAATTACATCTTCTCTGATACAATCGTCGTTATTATGTATAAGGCGATTTTTACTATGTTCTCACCGTTTCTGATTGCGATCGAGTTGATGATATGTTTTCCTGTCAAAGTTCTGGCCATTAGTGATATTGGACTGATTAACGTAAAGCGATCCAATGCTTTCATTACATACTTCGGCATGATACAACCAAAAAAAACATTGCTGCTCTTACCCCTTCCAGGCGATAACTCTCCTTAGGATTGAGATACGAATTCCGTTCTTACGCCAAAAAATCAAGCTTTCCAAACGAAAGGATGAGTTCGTTAGACAGCACTTTTTGAGCACACTGAATTTGTCAAATTTCGAAAAAATTTAGTTAAAAAATCATTAAAAATGGCTAAAAACGGCCAAAATAGTTGAATATATATTTTGTTGACAAAATATTGCTCAAATAAAGTTTATTACTATAAAATAGAACATAAATAAGTAATTACGCCTGCCGAAAAATCCTTCTTGGTTTTATTAAAAACATTTATTCTAGTTTTAAAACAAACTAAAACCCATTTATAAGGTCCAAGGCACAAATAAAAAACATTATGATGCCAACTGAATATGTTGCAGGTACAACTAGGAAGAAGTGAAAGCTGTCATGAGGGAAAATGCAACTTTTGTGACCATACTTAGGGATCCAGCCAGCCTCTTTGAGTCAATGTACCAGTACTACCATTTGGAGACGATAACAAATAGCACGCTTCAGAAATTTATCAAAACACCAAAGTTTTGGAACTACCTGGCTTTCCGAACGAACTCGAGGAAAATTGGCACAAATCAGATATCTTTCGATTTGGGTCTGGACGTCGATGGATTTGTAAACGGAGAAAAGGAAGAGAATGTGGATGATTTCTTACGTAAGATAGAAACAGAGTTTGACCTTGTGATGATCACAGAGTACATGGAAGCATCATTGGTTCTTCTATGCAAACTCATGGATTGGCCGGTAGAGTACGTGGCTTCTTTCAGAGTAGATTCCCGTGTGTCCACTAAAAAACGTCAGCTAAGCAGTACTGAACTCAATGCCCTGAAGAACATGAACTTCATTGATGCTAAAATATACAATCACTTCCTGAAGAAGTTCCAGAGTCTCATTGTTGACTTTGGTGTTGAAGAAATGAAGGCAGAAGTCAGAAAACTGTTAGATCTCAATTCAAGACTGTGGGCCACCTGCGTAGACAAACCAAATGCCAAAGGGTATGGGAGGACTCTTAGCTACGACTTGCGAAACCTACAAGACTTCAACTCTTTCTATTCAGCAAAAGATGAGCTCTCCTTCACAGATGAAATACGCAATGATCAAATCAAGAGATTTTCTGCTATGAAAAAGTTAGATGCCTTGTTATCAGATTTTTCAGGGGATGCTGACAGAGTTGTTTCTTAAGAGAATCTCCTCATTCTGCTATACAAATTCGATTCGTTCAGCAGTTTCCTCAGCTAAGTATTAGGCTCCTTGTTGTTTAACGTGTAAATATAATTTATATTAATATGAATGTACAAATAAAAATACACACTTAAGGCTGTTCAAATGCAAGGTGGTCGCCCGTCTTAGCCCGAGCGAGCGCTCTACTGATCGCAGGTTGCCGACCCAGTTCAACTGTAGCGCCAGCGGCAGTCGGCAATTGTGGAAGTTCCTATCTCCCCTTCCACACCCACACAGTATCACCGATACCACCCCGCCCGACCTCCCCTCCCAATCTGCTGTTCTAGAATTTATTATTTTTTCATTTTGACATTTTATGTCTTTGCTATGGCACATAAACTAGAAAAACGTCACGGAAATTGCTCACCAAAATATTTTGACGATCTCCCCTTACAACGAGTCGTTGCTAGGGAAATGGTAGGTACTTCGTCAAAATTCGTTGACCATTCGTTCAAAAGGTCTTGATTTATCCAACCATATTATGTTAACTACTGCAAAGTGCGTGGCCAATGAGCTGAGTTATGACCATGGTTATTTGAATAATTGTGTACACTCAGGTGATCATTCTCAATAATTGATATTGTGAACATGATTGCAATCACTTGTTAAATTCTGATGATACGAGTCTGCAACTAAAGACATAAAATGTCCCAATGTGTTGCAGACTCGTATGCAAGCGTTTTTATTTTTGTAAAACAAGCTTTACCTAACGTAATATTTGCAAATTTCCTATCATTAAACTTAATCCCCTTTCATTATGCCAATGACAGCCGCTGAGCGTATGCGAAGATATCGCAATAATAATAAAGGTTGTATTTGTCCTCCAAAATTAAAATTTCCACTAGCTTTTAGCGAATTTTTGAAGAAAATTAAGCTATTGCTCTCGCCTCAAAATTTGTAGAATGTGAATTTTTGAAAAGATTTTATGCAGAAATCCGTTTCAGGCTATTCTGAATCATATTCTGAAGTTTAACGAATTTTTTATGTATGTATGTATGTATGTATATATGTATGAATGTATGTATATATGTATGTGTCATTCCAGACGATAACTGTCCGTAGAATTGTGCTAGAAACTTCAAACAAATTTTAAAATGTTAAGGACACAAAACGAAAGTTCAAGTTCGTTGGCCAGCATGATCGAAATCTGTTTTGAGGCAATCTGAAATGATTCCTGGGTTTTAACGCTTTTTTATATGTATATAAATATATATATATATATATATAAGTATATATATATGTATATATATATATATATGTATGTGTCATTCCAGACGATAACTCTCGATAGAATTGAGATAAAAACTTCGTTCTTTCGCCAAAAAATCAAGCATTTCAAAAGAAAGGATGAGTTCGTTGGACAACACTTTTTGAGCACATTAAATTGGTCAAATTTCAAAAAATGTACTCAAAAAATCTCTAAAAATGGCTAAAAACGGCTAAAAATCGTTCAATTTATATTTTTTGGTAGAATATTGCTCAGGTTGCTGGTAGTTCATTAACTATAAAATAGAACATCCGAAAATGTATGTACACAATTATGCTGAAAAATGTACTTAAAACTCATCAAAATTTGCTAAAAAATCGATAAAACATGCTAAAAAAGCTAAAAATTCAGAACCTCTATTTGAATAGCAGGTTATTATTTAGAATACGTTTTTTGCCATAAAATTAATGGTTAACGATTTCCTTGCACTCAAAAAGCTCAAATTTCAAAACAATTCAACATTATACAATACGATAATTTACGAAAATTCGCTCATACGATCATGCTGCATGAATGGAACTTTTTTGTAAATAGGTGTGTCCAGGAGGGAATAATGTTAGGCACGACATTTTAGATTAAGTCCCACAAAAGACGGAAAAGTAGCCTTGCGTGCTTTCTACTGAGACATAATAGAGAATATCTCTAGCGCTGTTAAGGATTATCTAGATTTTTACTGCCGATTCAAGGCATTGAGGGAACTTGCATTAACACTTTGTGAGGTTAAACGCTGCTTGCTATAAATGTCTTGACGCTATTCTCGATCATATCCCTACCAAAACATGTAGGTACCTCAGATAAATATAATAAAATACCCTAAAACGTGCCCTGAGCAAAATCAGGGACTAGAAAAATAAAACGTCCTAATCAAGAAGGTTTTCAACTATAGTTTGGAGTTTTCAGTCTTGGGTTCAACTTTGTGGACGCTTTTTCGGATTTTGTATCCAATTGCTTTTCCCAATGGTGGTGGTACGGCGTTGCCAAACTGTCGATGTTTGTCCAATATCGCACCCTGGGAGTGATACTGGTATAAGTCCAAAAATGGCAGTTTTGAGTTATATATACTACTGTGTACATTTTGACGAGCTCTACATGCGGCTAATATCGGTTTAATCATAGGACAAAAAGTGACCGGTAGAGAGCAGGATAAACCAGTATGATTCTGGTCAAAGTCTTCATCTAGCGTCGGGGACAGGTCGGTCTATGTCAGTCATGTTCCAGCTGTCAACGAACGAAGATGGAAAATTCGGTGTTAATAGTGGTTCATCCCGACATAAATCACTATCGATGCGACAAACCAGGTATTTATCCCTTATTTTTACAGCAATACTGGTCTATTTCAAGAAGTACCGCTATTGAACCAAGGAATATCAAGTTTCTTCGTGTTTTTCACTGTTGTACCGGTACATATTTTGCAATGCACCACTATTCGCCCAAAATATTAGTAGTCGTACTGAGGGAACCTGGTGATTAACTCGCGATGTACCAATATTGTACGAAGGAAAAAATCAAGGTTTGTTGTGTTTAACCGTGTTAGTGGTACATCATAAGATTTTTATAATTATAATTATGTTAATCAAAAACAGAAAGGTGGGGAAGCTAATTAGAAGTAGGGCAGTATTGGTAGATGGTATATGCATTACACAGACCAAAAAGAACCGAGAAAATATGAATGGTGTGTCTGTAGTACGCCAACAAAGTCATAAAAAATCTTTAAATGCGATTTCCCAGAATTCATGTTTTTGGACTTATACCAGTATCACTCCCAAGGTGCGATTATGTTGCCAAAGAATTTGTATCAGTCAGGGAATCCATGTGACCGGGCGCATTCCCTTACGCTAACGACTCGATTTTGTGAAGGATGTAGCACTCGACCCTGTTTCCCCATAGGTTCAGGATTAGTCACAGTAGTGCTGAAGAACTCTCCCCATTGTAGTCTGCCATACAGCCCCGCCCAATGGTTACGTCTGTTGCCGGTATGAGGAAGGCTCCAGGGTATCAAAGTGTTGAATTGACGGTCCAGAGGATCACATTTTTCCCCAGAAGCTCACGAACAGACGCCTCGCAGGGTACCAGTGCCAAATCTACCATTTTTCTTGTCATCGTGCGTATAAATAAGTTTTTTGGAGTAAGTTCCATCAGGAAACGGCACAGAAATGTGGGGAATATCTTGCCAATCAGCATTTCCAGTATTCGGGACATGTGCTATTCTAGCAGCGACCAGAGCATTCATGTCCTTGCAGATGTGATCACGTAGCTTGGCACCTACGGTTCTGTCACGCACCAGCTTTCGGAAATGGGTAATAGCTTCGGTTTCGTAGGCCATTTCTTCTTTGTTGCCGCCATTATCGATTTCAGGTAAATCAGATATGGCATCATAGACCGTTATTGTGCGCAAAGGAGGAGAATCATAAACATTTTGTATTATTCGGAGAGCCAGCAACCAAAAACTTGACGGAAAGGTATAGAAACATTGAGAATCTCAAAATACAGTTTTTTTTTACTTAAGTACTGCTTAGAAATGTACCAGGCAGTCTGGCAGTCTGTACCAGGCGGCATAGCTTCATGGTGGCGTACCAAGTGTTAAAATATATATATATATCTAAGGGCGGAAGTTAAAGAAAGCAGGTTCGATGCGTTCTGAAAACGTTTATTAATTAATAATCATGATAATATTATGAATAACGTCAATTAGATGAGAGTTTCTGATTGAATACCTGAAAACGAATCGAAACGAACAAGCGAAGTAAATTCTTTCAGCGAAGTAAATTCTTGAAAAACAAATTAATATTAGAGAGTTCTTATGTCCTACATAGCGACGAGTCGGGCAACGACTCAGAATGGCGATATGGCGAGCAAACGAATGCTAACCTCCCGAGTCGTTGGTTGCCAATTGGTGAGTCGTTGACGACTCGCGCTACGACTCAATAAGTCACGCTAAAGTGAGAATTGATTTCCGCTCACGTTCGGCTGTATTTGTATGCCAATTTTATCCATCATTTCGTCATGTTTTTTCCTTGAGTTTTATTCATTATCGTTCCAATTTCGTACACCTTAGCCATTTTCATTTCATATCTGTTTTTTATTTTCCTTCTGATCCGTCCGTTATGGACGAAGTTAGGGCGTATGAGGAGCTTTACGTTAATGGTGTAATTAGTGCACGGGAATTGAAGTTGGCGTACGAGGGATTTCTCCTATCGCGCGAACATCGAGCAGCGCCGAGGACCAGGACGTTATGTTAAATTTTCGCTTCAGTCGGGAAGATTTAGTGAAACTAATAGTACATTTTGGCATACCAAGGATCGTCAGAAGGGGAGGTCCAGGAAGCTGTTACTGCATACCTGCTCTCACCGCTCTCTGCATGATGTTGAGGTAGGTATTAATTTAATAAATAATGTATATACATCACAATATTATGGTAATGTAATAAATAATAATCGAAGCCAAAATCTGATCTCAGGTGGCTCTCGTATCCCATCCGACTGACAAACCTTGAAAAGCTGTTTGGATACTCGGATCAGACGATATCGGCGGTGGCGAACAACATGATAAATCATATTAGAGTCCACAAGGGCCATCTGCTGGACGTTTTTTTCTCATTTGTCATGGCTGACCTACGAAAGGCTGGAGTACTACGCAAACGTAAGTAAATACATTTTTCGCGAAAAAGTACCAACATAATTGAGTGTCTACATTTTTGTTGTAAGCGCTTTGTTGTCTACATTTCTTAATTCGTAAACACAAAATTTCACCAAAATCATCTAGGTAAATCTGTGAAAACGTTTATTTTTATTGTCAATCAAGATTGCTAATTGTTTTCATTAGTGGGTACGTAAATAACCATTCATTTGTAATGTGGAGTGCTAAAAATGGATGTTTAACGATACGAGTCACCTGACTCCAGTCGGGTTCCGAATTGGCGAGTCGTCGCCCGACTCGGACGCGCATGCGTACTTCCAATTATCCACTCGTGGTGACGACTCGGGCTCCCATTCGGGCAACGAATAGACAGTCGAATACGACATAAGAACTCCCTAATAATTGAGGAACGAATTATTGGAATGTTTCCACGCGTCCTTGGTGATTTCGCGAGCACAGATGTTGTTTGTATAAAACCGGAGTTGTACATCCCCCCACCCACGGGGACAGGCACCAACTTGGAGACGTGAAACATGTTTGACTCCTTCTTCCTATGTCCTGTATCCAGCTCAAAGATGGAGTTTGATATTTTCTTGATTATCTTCAATGGTCCAATTCTTATCTCTTCTAGTTTGTTCCTATTTATCTTCGAAGCATAGTCTACGTAAACAAAATCCCCTTCTTTGAAATCTTGTCGATCAATTGCTTGTTATAAGTATGATTTTTAACTGTATTTTCATAGGCTATTTCTTGATCTCGTATAAGATCGGTTTTTGGTTCGAGATGCGTTGGAATTATAGGGCTGGTCTTTCCAAATACTAAGTATTCTGGGCTAAATGAGGTCACTGAGTGATCCGTAGAATTGTACTCCTGAACACATTTATCTGCTACCTTTAGTATTTGGAGGGTTCATTTTTTCTTCGTGCTCGTCTCCCTCCTCGGATTCATCGTCAGCTTCGAAGTCGGAACCCAACTTGTCATCACCAAGTTTTGCGAGGTAATCCGTGACGCTGTTGTACCCTTTGTCGATGGGGTTTGGGAAAAGGATGCCGGTAGGTTGTTTGCCGTGTGATCTCCGGCAAATGGAGCAATTGCAGATCCCTCGGCAGGGAGGACATTTCCAGTTCGGATCCCTGAGTACTACAGCCACGTCTTCTCCATATCGGTTCATGAGGCAGACACCACAGAACATGCTCTTCTCCGAGTTTCATTTATTTTGCAGCGAATTCTGTTTACTAGTGTTTGATTCAATCTTTCGTTCAATCCATTTGAGGCCGGGACTGAAGTGAATATGAGGTTGATCTTCTCTTTTTTCAGGAAATTCTTAAATTCTGCTGAATTAATTCCAGAGTAGTGGTCTGTGATAAGTGTCTGAATTGTATGTTTGTCATGTACCTTCTTGAGTAATTTCACAAAGTCACTTGCTGTCTGGTTTTTGGAAGTAGAAATAAACGCGTATCTTGTGAAATGATCTACTAACAAATGAAGGTACCTTTTTGAAGAACGGTTCCCTGCGAATCCTCCTATCGTGTCAAGTGAAACAATCTCGAAAGATGCTTTTGCTGGTCCAAGTTTTGATAAAAAACCATAAGTACAGGTTGTTCGGGTCTTATTTTTTTTTGCAAATTTCTCAATTCTGGCAGTAATTCTTCACCTTAAATTTCGGGTAAAGTAGAATTTACGAAACTTATTTATAACATGATTTGATCCTATGTGTCCATATTCTTCAAGAATTTTCGCAATGAGAACATCTGCAAGCTCCTCTGATATTATTATTCTTTTACTGTCATCTCCTATTTTATAAAAAATGTCGCCTTCTTTTTTTGTTTTTCCACATTTTTCAATTTCATTCGCATGTTGGGTTTGGTCACGAGTGATATCTGATATACTCAAGAAATTCACTGTTTTTATCAATTCCTCTGAATTGGCACATTCTTCGAGAACTGGGTTTCTTGATATAATGAATCTGCTTCCATATTTGCCTTTCGTGGGCGATAAGTGACGCGAAAATCAAATTGTGAAAGGAATAGCAGCATTTCACCCAACTCTTCATCCGATCTTGAATTGATTTTCAGATTTTCGAGCGGTTTGTGGTCCGTTATTATTTGAAAAGTTTGACCGACTAACCAATGTTGCCAGAATTTTATGGCTTCTTTCATGGCTAGGCATTCCAAGTAAATTGCTTTCTTTTTTTTCTGATAGTCCTTCAGTTTTTTTGAAAAATACGCTACCGGCTTTATTGTGCCGTTTTCTTGAAGCTGCTTAAGTACTGCTCCAACTCCCTCTCCACTCGCATCAGTTTCAATGATTATTTTGAGTTTTGGGTCGAAAATTGCCAAAATTGGTTGGGAGCAAAGGTGCTTTTTCACTTCCTCAAAACTCTTCTGACATTGCTCCGTCCATTTAAGATCTGTATTTTTTCTTAACAGATTGTGAAGTGGCTTCAACAATATCGAACTGTTTGGTATGAATTTGTGGTAGAAGTTTACTTTTCCTAGGAACTGGCGAACATTTTTTTTCGTCTTTGGAATAGGAAAGTCTTGTATGGCAGTCAAGTTATCTCCCCCAAGTGGACGGATTGTATTTTCAGAGAGAATATGTCCTAGATATTCAACTTCATTTTTAGCGAAATTACACTTTGTAATTTTTAACCTAAAGCCTTCTTTGCAAATCGCATCCAATAGTTTATGCATGTGTTTTATATGATCCTCAAAAGTTTGAGAAAAAATTAATATGTCGTCCATATAACAAACAGAATATTCTTTCAAGTTATTCCGTCTCAAAATAGTGTTTAAAACCCGATGGAAAAATTGAAGGGGAGGCATTTCCACTGCCAGTGCCCGTCTTGAGTCACGAATGCAGTTTAGTATCGATCCTTCATTCGAATAGGTATTGACCAGAAAGCTGAATTTATGCCCAGTGCTGTGAACCACCGAAAACCTCTTGTTTTTGTGATCAGTTCTCCAATTAGTGGAAAAGGCTGTGGTTCCGGCACTATTAATCGGTTCAATTCACGGAAGTCGATACATAACCTGTTCTTTTTGTTCTCCTCGCGTTTGTATGCCAATGTTACTGGAGAAGCAAAAGGTGAAGTAGATTCCTCTATCAAGTCTGCTTTCAATAGTTCAGATATTTCAATGCAATGTACCATTTAATACGATGGATAATCTAAGAAAAATTCGCTCATACAATCATGCTGCATGAATGGAACTTTTTAGAAAGCTCTCGTTAAGATCTTTCAGTGGATCAAATAGATAACCACTGGAACACCCTTACCAATTCGAACCACATGACCATCTGAATAGAGATTATCGGTTGATTACCGTGCTATTTCTAAGGTGTTACTTACGTTCTTACTCATTCGGTCTCAATTGACGCTTACAATATTCTACGAATTAACGCACCCTCCAGAAATCACCTGTCGGTTGATTTAAAAGATCATCTAAACGGAACACAGTAACTCAACACCAACTAGAACCCGACTACAACCAGAAGACTGATAATTATTCAATAGCAATTCGATATTGACATGGATATGTCTTTTGGCTGGGGGTCAAGGAACTTTTTTTTCGCGACACTTTTTTTTCCCGACTGGCACATTTTCTATTGATTTTCACGTACAACCAAGGCGTTACTAGGTAAAATGTAACATGTAAATGTAAAATGTAACTCCCATAGTTTTCATAGTAGGAAAATCGTTCGCCACTTTTTGGAATGCTCTCATTTTACCACGATATTTCATGACCTCTAGTGTCAAGGAATGCTGATTTATTACTCTAAGTTAAAAACTAATATTGTTTTGTAACCATAAGGAAATAATCTTGTGAAAAGAAGGCACTACATGGTTGGTATACAATTGAGTAGTAGGTACCAACTGGTAAGCAGTAGGTACTACATATCCATGATCTTTTGTTTTTCCCATCAAGGGAGAAATTTATATATGGATATAGTAAATTGTTTTTCTAGCACGTTTTTCTAACATATATTCAATACCAATTCAATAACCAACATCTGAACTGTGCGTGCTAGTGAGACCATCGTAGATCATCTTCAATTACCTACTTCTTAAATAGGCATAGTGAGACCATCGTGGATAAAAAATGCATCATCTCTAATTACTATTTATATATATAATGATCAACTCTGTAAGTACATACATTAAATTTATATATGATCAACTCTGTAAGTAGATACAAATAAATTTAATAAAAACCCACGCCATCCATACATACCCCGTTGAAATCATAGCTGTATATCATATTAGTATTTAATTAAAGCCCATTCTTCAGTTTTGCGGAATGCGGAATTGCGGGTGGAAAGTTGTGGAACTCTTTGGCCATGAGAATCAGAGCGCTTTCATTCCATAGAGTCTTCCAAGAGACGGGCATTAGCACACTTCAATAGCCAGACTTCATAATTAAATGTGTGTAGTTATACGCAAGTGTATATTATTCTTCTATATTTCCCCCTCTTCTTTTTCTTTCCTCATCCCTTTCTTTTTCATAACTCCCTTGAATTCCTACCTTTTCACTATTTCATTGAGCACTCATTAGGTTTTTACACAACATAAAATTTAAAAAAAAATGAACACACTTTTAGCGAATTTTTGAAGAAAATTGAGCTATTGCTCTCGCCTCAAAATTTGTAGAATGTGAATTTTTGAAAAGATTTTATGCAGAAATCCGTTTCAGGCTATTCTGAATCATATTCTGAAGTTTAACGCATTTTTAAATGTATGTATGTATGTATGTATGTATGTATGTATGTATGTATGGGCTTCGGCCTTACGAAGCATTTACAAGTTATTAATTTAACTCATCTAGAGCTAAAATTTTCCTTGCCAACAGGCCGATCGATCAATAGATCTACCACCAACTATGTCAGACGTACTTTCAGCCCCACTTCCTGGTTCATCCGATGCACCTCCCACCCCGGTGCTCACCCCCATCCCTTCTGGACAGTTGCCCCCTCCAAAATAAGTTATCTCTAAACTAGAAGATTCAACTCCAAAACAAACTGATCCTAAACCAGATTCCTCCAAAGAAAAGAAGTCTATTAAACTACCTAATAGTAAAATTCCCGCTAAAGTTACAAACCCCAAAATTAAATACACTATATCTAATCTTAAGTCATTACACACCCCACAGTTAACACAACCAAAACCTACTACAGCCCCAGCTCTCAAAAACGGAAGATCCTTAAACGGATACTTTGACGCGTTAAGAGTAAAAACTTCATATGCGATCAGCGCAGGTGATCAATTCACCATTGACATCCAACCTGATACGAGATTCTTTACATACTACAGCTTTCACGCAGTAAATGAGTCCCACAAAGTTATTTACGTAAGAGATAATTCCTATATATCAAGCTTTAGCTCAATTGGTTACAGACTAGTTTTATTCTACGCTCATCACCTTGCGTGCGACATATACACTAGACAGAACTCAAGTATTTGGACAGACTATGTTACTTCCACCCCTACAGTAACCAGAGCATTCCAAGAGCTCCTAAATTGTGCAGTACCCCCAGATAAAATACAAGTCTTAAACCAAATCGCCCCCATTATGGATCCACAAAAACGAAACCTTGCATTCACACCATCCTTTGCTTGCTTTGACAACATCCATGACTTCGGACGTTCCGTCCCTGCTATGCTATTCTTCAGAATACACGACCTATTAGCAGATATCTCAACACATGACAAGAAAACAATTCTACATAACATCTATAATCTTTCTCTCTATGAAACAGAAGAAGAAGAAATTAAGACTGCAGGACGGCTTTTCGGCTCCTCATTCGTCTTAAACGATGAAAATGTATCTCATACTAACTGGTTCCGTACCTGTTTTGAGAAATTTACTCTTCCTTTAATTGGAAAAGTTTTAGTCGATTTACCTACCTACACAAGTTTAGACGCAACACCTTATTTTCCAGATCAAGACTTCAACCCATACCAATATCTGATTGGACTTACCTCATATCAGTGTTCTACTCTACTTGAATTTACTAAAAATATTGCTGTATTTTACAAGAATAAGGATAGTTCCCTCCCAACTCTAGGGTCTTTCATCGGAAAAGTAGCAGGCATTACACCTCTCTACCATTCCATTGAACCCGTAACCCTACCGACTTGGCACAACTTCAAAGTTCCATCCGAACGTCCTATGTCTACGAAAAACTTATCTGACTCAGATTACGCGAAACAAACTCGATTCCTAGCTAGAAAAGACACCTTTTCTACCAGTGTCGCGGCCCCTCCCGAAGATATTAGTATTAAACCACTTTATCTAGTTGATAAAAATACCTTTTCGCCAAATCAAGACCGCAGACCCGCCCTCCTATTTAACTCAGAATCCCATGTTCTACCAGATGTATTCTGGTTTCAACCATATTCCAAAGCACCTAGCGCACTAGGTAATGCATTGGTCACAGGAATTAAGATCGAAACATCCGAGTTCGACGGAATAAACTCTCAGTACC
This sequence comes from Adelphocoris suturalis, assembly GCA_030762985.1. Lineage (NCBI taxonomy): Eukaryota > Metazoa > Arthropoda > Insecta > Hemiptera > Miridae > Adelphocoris > Adelphocoris suturalis. The sequence continues at coordinate 4,425,075 of CM061042.1, read as the reverse complement.
TTTCAGGATCAATCAGAATGTCTAGCATCCGCCACGTCTTTTCATCCGAAATCCCCACCCTACTAGCCTTAGTTCGTAGAACAAACACAAAAATTACGAACCCATGGCCATTAGTCGCAGAAATGGATCAATAAATCCATTCCCCGTTCTAGCTACTAAATCAGTTAACACAGCTATAAATTCTAAAATTGGTTTCACTGTTGAAGATAATCATAACGACCCCCAGCTTGCTAAGACTTTTTATGCTTGGCCCGCTTCCGCTAAAGACACAATCTAGGGTTGCTGGGGTAGGGTAACTGTTGGTGTTTTTATCTCTTCGGAGCTCCTTCATATCCCTACCCAAGTCATGGTCATACGTCCCCGTCGTGCAACCCGGGCACCCTCTGGTTTACCATTACTTTCGTTCAAAAGCTCTTGATTTATCCAACCATATTATGTTAACTACTGCAAAGTGCGTGGCCAATAAGCTGAGTTATGAGCATGGTTATTTGAATAATTGTCTACACTCAGGTGATCATTCTCAATAATTGATATTGTGAACATGATTGCATCAACTTGTTAAATTCTGATGATACGAGTCTGCAACTAAAGACATAAAATGTCCCAATGTGTTGCAGACTCGTATTCAAGCGTTTTTATTTTTGTAAAACAAGCTTTACCTAACGTAATATTTGCAAATTTCCTATCATTAAACTTAATCCCATCTCATTATGCCAATGACAGCCGCTGAGCGTATGCGAAGATATCGCAATTATAATAAAGGTTGTATTTGTCTTCCAAAATCAAAATTTTCACTTGCTTTTAGCGAATTTTTGAAGAAAATTAAGCTATTGCTCTCGCCTCAAAATTTGTAGAATGTGAATTTTTGAAAAACATTTATGCAGAAATCCGTTTCAGGCTATTCTGAATCATATTCTGAGGTTTAACGCATTTTTTTATGTATGTATGTATATATGTATGTATGTGTCATTCCAGACGATAACTGTCCGTAGAATTGTGCTAGAAACTTCAAACAAATTTTAAAATGTTAAGGACACAAAACGAAAGTTCAAGTTCGTTGGCCAGCATGATCGGATTACATCTTCGGGTTGAAATTTTCAAAAATGTAGTCAAAAATTTCAAAATAGCCTGTTTTTTGCGATTTGTTGTGCGAAATACTTTTTTCAGCATACTAACATGTGGTATATTCGGAATCAGCGTAAAATTTCCTATAAGAATATGTATCAAGTTTTTAAAAATTTCAAAGTCGAAAAATCAGTCAAAAATCGAAATAATGCCGTTAGCCTGCTGTAAAAAATCGGTAATATTTGCATGAAACATTGTCCAAATTCAGATTGAACTACTCTTATGGAAGTATCCCTGTATAACCAATCCTAGAACCATGCTGTTTAAAACGTAGGTAGTAGGGGCTTGTTAAAAAAAAAAAAAAAATCAACTGCCTTCAATACTGACCACATTGGACATCGAAATCTATGAATATTTACCTACATTTGTCTTTAAACCTACAAGATTAGTTTAATAATAATAAAGTATGAGTACCTCCTAATTATTTTTAATAATTTGATTCCATGTTTGTCTATCAAAATCATAAACTAAAATTTCTCTACACGATCAATAGTGACTGAAATGTCGAAGATTTCTTCATAATTCGCTCATGCGGTCATGCTGCATGACTGGAATTTTTTATGTGCATGTAGCCATTACTTTTGAACAATTTAACCACCACTGTTGATAATCATTTTTAGCGAATTTTTGAAGAAAATTAAGCTATTGCTCTCGCCTCAAAATTTGTAGAATGTGAATTTTTGAAAAAATTTTATGCAGAAATCCGTTTCAGGCTATTCTGAATCATATTCTGAATTTTAACGCATTTTTAGCGAATTTTCTTAGAAAATGAAGCTATTGCAATGGCTCCAAAAATTTTAAAATAAAAATTTTCAAAAATTTTCTTCATCGAAATCTGTTTTGAGGCATTCTGAAATGATTCCTGGGTTTTTAACGCTTTTTTATATGTATATATATCTCTGGCGCTGTTAAGGTTTATCTAGATTTTTACTGCCGATTCAAGGCATTGAGGGAACTTGCATTAACACTTTGTGAGGTTAAACGCTGCTTGCTATAAATGTCTTGACACTATTCTCGATCATATCCCTACCAAAACATGTAGGTACCTCAGATAAATATAATAAAATACCCTAAAACGTGCCCTGAGCAAAATCAGGGACTAGAAAAATAAAACGTCCTAATCAAGAAGGTTTTCAACTATAGTTTGGAGTTTTCAGTCTTGGTTTCAACTTTGTGGTCGCTTTTTCGGATTTTGTATCCAATTGCTTTTCCCAATGGTGGTGGTACGGCGTTGCCAAACTGTCGATGTTTGTCCAATATGTTGCCAAAGAATTTGTATCTGTCAGGGAATCCATGTGACCGGGCGCATTCCCTTACGCTAACGACTCGATTTTGTGAAGGATGTAGCACTCGACCCTGTTTCCCCATAGGTTCAGGATTAGTCACAGTAGTGCTGAAGAACTCTCCCCATTGTAGTCTGCCATACAGCCCCGCCCAATGGTTACGTCTGTTGCCGGTATGAGGAAGGCTCCTGGGTATCAAAGTGTTGAATTGACGGTCCAGAGGATCACATTTTTCCCCAGAAGCACACGAACAGACGCCTCGCAGGGCACCTGTGCCAGATCTACCATTTTTCTTGTCATCGTGCGTATAAATAAGTTTTTTGGAGTAAGTTCCATCAGGAAACCGCACAGAAATGTCGGGAATATCTCGCCAATCAACATTTTTAGTCTTCGGGACATGTGCCATTCTAGCAGCAACCAGAGCATTCATGTCCTTGCAGATGTGATCACGTAGCTTAGCACCTTCGGTTTTGTCACCAGCTTTTGAAAATGGGTAATAGCTTCGGTTTCCCAGGCCATTTCTTCTTTGTTGCCACCATTATCGATTTCAGGTAAATCAGATATGGCATCATAGACCGTTATTGTGCGCAAAGGAGGAGAATCATAAACATTTTGTATTATTCGGAGAGCCAGCAACCAAAAACTTGACTTCATGGTGGCGTACCAAAGTGTTAAAATATATATATATATATATATATATATATATATATATATATATATATGTATATATATATATATATATATATCTAAGGGCGGAAGTTAAAGAAAGCAGGTTCGATGCGTTCTGAAAACGTTTATTAATTAATAATCATGATAATATTATGAATAACGTCAATTAGATGAGAGTTTCTGATTGAATACCTGAAAACGAATCGAAACGAACAAGCGAAGTAAATTCTTTCAGCGAAGTAAATTCTTGAAAAACAAATTAATATTAATTGAGGAGCGAATTATTGGAATGTTTCCACGCGTGATTCCGCGAGCACAGATGTTGTTTGTATAAAACCGGAGTTGTACATCCCCCCACCCACGGGGACAGGCACCAACTAGGAGACGTGAAACATGTTTGACTCCTTCTTCCTATGTCCTGTATCCAGCTCAAAGATGGAGTTTGATATTTTCTTGATTATCTTCAATGGTCCAATTCTTATCTCTTCTAGTTTGTTCCTATTTATCTTCGAAGCATAGTCTACGTAAGCACAATCCCCTTCTTTGAAATCTTGTCGATCAATTGCTTGTTATAAGTATGATTTTTAACTGTATTTTCATAGGCTATTTCTTGATCTCGTATAGGACGGTTTTTGGTTCGAGATGCGTTGGAATTATAGGGCTGGTCTTTCCAAATACTAAGTATTCTGGGCTAAATGAGGTCACTGAGTGATCCGTAGAATTGTACTCCTGAACACATTCATCTGCCACCTTTAGTATTTGGAGGGTTCATTTTTTCTTCGTGCTCGTCTCCCTCCTCGGATTCATCGTCAGCTTCGAAGTCGGAACCCAACTTGTCATCACCAAGTTTTGCGAGGTAATCCGTGACGCTGTTGTACCCTTTGTCGATGGGGTTTGGGAAAAGGATGCCGGTAGGTTGTTTGCCGTGTGATCTCCGGCAAATGGAGCAATTGCAGATCCCTCGGCAGGGAGGACATTTCCAGTTCGGATCCCTGAGTACTACAGCCACGTCTTCTCCATATCGGTTCATGAGGCAGACACCACAGAACATGCTCTTCTCCGAGTTTCATTTATTTTGCAGCGAATTCTGTTTACTAGTGTTTGATTCAATCTTCCGTTCAATCCATTTGAGGCCGGGTTATTGACTGAAGTGAATATGAGGTTGATCTTCTCTTTTTTCAGGAAATTCTTAAATTCTGCAGAATTAATTCCAGAGTAGTGGTCTGTGATAAGTGTCTGAATTGTATGTTTGTCATGTACCTTCTTGAGTAATTTCACAAAGTCACTTGCTGTCTGGTTTTTGGAAGTAGAAATAAACGCGTATCTTGTGAAATGATCTACGAACAAATGAAGGTACCTTTTTGAAGAACGGTTCCTGCAAATCCTCCTATCGTGTCAAGTGAAACAATCTCGAAAGATGCTTTTGCTGGTCCAAGTTTTGATAAAAAACCATAAGTACAGGTTGTTCGGGTCTTATTTTTTATGCAAATTTCTCAATTCTGGCAGTAATTCTTCACCTTAAATTTCGGGTAAAGTAGAATTTACGAAACTTATTTATAACATGATTTGATCCTATGTGTCCATATTCTTCATGAATTTTCGCAATGAGAACATCTGCAAGCTCCTCTGATATTATTATTCTTTTACTGTCATCTCCTATTTTATAAAAAATGTCGCCTCCTTTTTTTGTTTTTCCACATTTTTCAATTTCATCCGCATGTTGGGTTTGGTCACGAGTGATATCTGATATACTCAAGAAATTCACTGTTTTTATCAATTCCTCTGAATTGGCACATTCTTCGAGAACTGGGTTTCTTGATATAATGAATCTGCTTCCATATTTGCCTTTCGTGGGCGATAAGTGACGCGAAAATCAAATTGTGAAAGGAATAGCAGCATTTCACCCAACTCTTCATCCGATCTTGAATTGATTTTCAGATTTTCGAGCGGTTTGTGGTCCGTTATTATTTGAAAAGTTTGACCGACTAACCAATGTTGCCAGAATTTTATGGCTTCTTTCATGGCTAGGCATTCCAAGTAAATTGCTTTCTTTTTTTTCTGATAGTCCTTCAGTTTTTTTGAAAAATACGCTACCGGCTTTATTGTGCCGTTTTCTTGAAGCTGCTTAAGTACTGCTCCAACTCCCTCTCCACTCGCATCAGTTTCAATGATTATTTTGAGTTTTGGGTCGAAAATTGCCAAAATTGGTTGGGAGCAAAGGTGCTTTTTCACTTCCTCAAAACTCTTCTGACATTGCTCCGTCCATTTAAGATCTGTATTTTTTCTTAACAGATTGTGAAGTGGCTTCAACAATATCGAACTGTTTGGTATGAATTTGTGGTAGAAGTTTACTTTTCCTAGGAACTGGCGAACATTTTTTTTCGTCTTTGGAATAGGAAAGTCTTGTATGGCAGTCAAGTTATCTCCCCCAAGTGGACGGATTGTATTTTCAGAGAGAATATGTCCTAGATATTCAACTTCATTTTTAGCGAAATTACACTTTGTAATTTTTAACCTAAAGCCTTCTTCGCAAATCGCATCCAATAGTTTATGCATGTGTTTTATATGATACTCAAAAGTTTGAGAAAAGATTAATATGTCGTCCATATAACAAACAGAAAATTCTTTCAAGTTATTCCGTCTCAAAATAGTGTTTAAAACCCGATGGAAAAATTGAAGGGGAGGTTTTTAATCCAAATGGCAGGCATTTCCACTGCCAGTGCCGGTCTTGAGTCACGAATGCAGTTTAGTATCGACCCTTCATTCAAATAGGTATTGACCAGAAAGCTGAATTTATGCCCAGTGCTGTGAACCACCGACAACCTCTTGTTTTTGTGATCAGTTCTTCAATTAGTGGAAAAGGCTGTGGTTCCGGCACTATTAATCGGTTCAATTCACGGAAGTCGATACATAACCTGTTCTTTTAGTTCTCCTCGCGTTTGTATGCCAATGTTACTGGAGAAGCAAAAGGTGAAGTAGATTCCTCTAACAAGTCTGCTTTCAATAGTTAAGATATTTCAATACAATGTACCATTTATTACGATAGATAATCTAAGAAAAATTCGCTCATACAATCATGCTGCATGACTGGAACTTTTTATGTATGTATGTATATATGTATATATGCATGTATGTATAAAAACTCGGCAACGGAAAAAACGCAATTGCAAATGAAAATTACTCCTGGATAAAGAGAAAACAAATTTACTTTTACATTTACATTATTGCTTCAAATGAAACTCACAATTTTGTGTTTTCGAAGTGGCTCCCTCGACTGCGGATGCACGCTCTTGCCCTTTTTCGAAACGACCTGCACAGAGTGAATGGACGAGCTAACTCATTTTCTTCAGTCAAAACTATTTCCAACGCGTTGATGAGAGACAGAGTTCAACTATTCAACGAGATTAGGAAGTCTTAGTCGTTTTTTACAGCCGCCGTGTTTTCATTTGTTTTCTCATCCCAGCCCGTCCATCAAGAACAAAACAACCAAAAGGTAACACGTTTTTTCATCTTCCAGGTTAAATAACTGCACCAATTTGAAAGGAAATTTCAAAAGCGTCTCCATCGTTTGAAAGCTCTTTAAATGAAGAATAAATTTGTGAGGTTTAATAAGTCTCAAGATTATTTATTGGGAGACAGTACAGCTTCGAAGATTTTCGGGAAACTTGGTTTTTATAATTTTCTCACGTTTGAACAAGGATTATGGTTTAAGGATTGAACTTCTGAAGATCCAGAGAACAGTATTCTTATACGAAATTTAACGCTGATTTCAGATATGTAGTCAAAAATTAAAAAAAGTGTATCTATGGTGGAGAAAATGAGGTTTTTATGGTCTAAAACGTGTTTTTGTCGAAAAAAAACTTTAAAAAAATCATATCTCGGCAATAGGTTGAGATAAAAAAGTGCGGTTGGTGGCATTCTACCCCATTCGGGGTCTAGTTTCACCCAATTTTTTTACTGAGCCCATAATTTTAGGTTGTTACAACACCCGAAAACTGAATGTTTGATTTGCGTCTTGTACGAGTAAACGATCAGCCCGGATTTTCCGGAGGGTCAATTTCTACTCGTACAAGGTTCCAGAACACCGCCTTGTAGTCAGTTTTCGTCGGCATTTCAGACGGCCTTGAATCAGTCAGCGGACCACCGTGAGAATTGTGCTATTTACTTCAAACAAATTTCAAAATGTTAAGGACACAAAACGAAAGTTCAAGTTCGTTGGCCAGCATGATCGGATTACATCTTCGGGTTGAAATTTTCAAAAATATAGTCAACAATTTCAAAATAGCCTGTTTTTTGCGATTTGTTGTGCGAAATATTTTTTTTTTTTTTTTTCAGCATACTAACATGTGGTATATTCGGAATCAGCGTAAAATTTCCTATAAGAATATGTATCAAGTTTTCAAAAATTTCAAAGTTGAAAAATCAGTCAAAAATCGAAATAATGCCTTTCGCTAGTTGTAAAAATCGGTAATATTTGCACGAAACATTGTCTAAATTCAGATTGAACTACTCTTATGGAAGTATCCCTGTATAACCAATACTAGAACCATGCTGTTTAAAACGTTTCAATTTCTTTCTGGTTTAAAAACGTTTCAATTTCTTTCTTGTTGCTACGGAAAAGTCAAGTGACACTTCCCATAATTTAGGCTGTCAATAGATGCACAGAAACTACAGTTTGCCTGTCAATTTCTTGCTGTAGGATACTAGATTCGAATGCAACTGACTTTATATCACTCGTAATATATAGCCTCATCATCGATTGGCTGTGGAAATTCTTTCATATGACGTCGGTATGTTATTTTATTTTATGTCAAGATTTGATGATGTTATGATAGGATACTGTTAAGATTTCAACTGCCTTCCATACTGACCACATTAGACATCGAAATCTATGAATATTTACCTACAGTTGTCTTTAAATCTTCAAGATTAGTTTGATAATAATTAAGTATGAGTACCTCCTAATTATTTTTAATAATTTGATTCCATGTTTGTCTACCAAAATCATAAACTAAAATTTTCTCCACACGATCAATAGCGACTGAAATGTCGATTTCTTCAAAAATTCGCTCATGGGGTCATGCTGCATGACTGGACTTTTTTTGGTTTTTCGTACAACTCACCTATGAAATAATATGTACCTAGAATGATAAAAAACGCTATTGAAGTTTGATTGTTTAGGAGTTATACTTGAAACGCTTCAAATTATTACACCAGTTTTCATTCAAAACATTCCCTGTCCAGCTGGTTAGTTGAAACTTACGACACAGCCAAGTCATTATGTCTTGAAAAACGTTACTTTTGCAGTAACTTCCTTTCAAGTGTAGTAACTCTAATATGCATAGCTTTCCACCTTGGAGCTGATCAACTCTGTAAGTACGTACAAATAAATTTAATATAAACCTCCTCCATCCATACATACCCCGCAAAAATCATAGATGTTTATCATATTAGTATTTAATTTAAGCCCATTCCTCAGTTACAAAGTCATCAATTTGATTGTGTTGTTTTTGTTTGTATTATAGCCCTTGAAAATGAAGGAATAAACCTTTGAAACGTCGGGACAAAAATCTTTTCATGACCGAACCTCAACATCCTCCTGAACGTTCAACAACCAAGAACCATTTGGATCTACGTCATACTATATATTACCCCTACTATCACACAATTGAATTCCTCGTTGAAAAACATCTACAGTGCATGCCATTTCACATTTCCCTTCCCAAAATGAAAATTGAAGCGCAGTAGGACGTGGAACAATGACCCGTACACATCATTTACATAAGATGATCTTCAACACCTCGATTATATTCCATAGCATAAAAATATTTCATTAATATATATAATTGAGTAAATAGTTATAATATAGATCAACGCCGATTGTATAACGCAATTGCATTTTTCAACACGAATAAAATGCAATCCTGAACGTTGGGCTTCAATATAAATCTTATTTCAAATGTTGTTGCAAGGTCGTTATTTGGTAGTAAGAAGCATTTATCGGACACAATGTTGTTCTCGTCCAGGGATTTCGCAAGATACAAAAAGCATAAGGAGCGAACAACGCACTATACATAAACCCATCATATAGCACCTTTTTGGAAAGCTCTCGTTACGACCTTTCAATGAAGCAATTTCATATAAACACACAATACCACCGTTACTAATTCAAACCAAAAGACCATTTAAATAGAGATCATCGTTTGATTGCTAAGTATACTTTTATCTTACTTATCCAAGGCTCACATAATCAACACTTACTAAAAATAAACCCAACATATAGCACCTTTTTAGAAAGCTCTCGTTAAGATCTTTCAGTGGAGCAAATAGATAACCACTTTAACACCCTTACCAATTCGAACCACATGACCATCTGAATAGAGATTATCGGTTGATTACCGTGCTATTTCTAAGGTATTACTTACGTTCTTACTCATTCGGTCTCAATTGACGCTTACAATATTCAATAGCAATTCGATATTGACATGGATATGTCTTTTGGCGGGGGTCAAGGAATTTTTCGCGACACTTTTTTTTCCCGACCGACACTTTTTTCCCGACCGGCACATTTTCTATTGATTTTCACGTACAACCAAGGCGTTACTAGGTAAAATGTAACATGTGAATGTAAAATGTAACTCCCATAGTTTTCATAGTAGGCAAATCGTTCGCCACTTTTTGGAATGCTCTCATTTTACAACGACATTTCATGACCTCTAGTGTCAAGGAATGCTGATTTATTACTCTAAGTTAAAAACTAATATTGTTTTGTAACCATAAGGAAATAATCTTGTGAAAAGAAGGCACTACATGGTTGGTATACAATTGAGTAGTAGGTACCAACTGGTAAGCAGTAGGTACTAGACATATCCATGATCTTTTGTTTTTCCCATCAAGGGAGAAATTTATACATGGATATAGTAAATTGTTTTTCTAGCACGTTTTTCTAACATATATTCAATACCAATTCAATAACCAACATCTGAACTGTGCGTGCTAGTGAGACCATCGTGGATCATCTTCAATCACCTACTTCTTAAATAGGCATAGTGAGACCATCGTGGATAAAAAATGCATCATCTCTAATTACTATTTATATATATAATGATCAACTCTGTAAGTACACACATTAAATTTATATATGATCAACTCTGTAAGTAGATACAAATAAATTTAATAAAAACCCACGCCATCCATACATACCCCGTTGAAATCATAGCTGTATATCATATTAGTATTTAATTTAAGTCCATTCCTCAGTTTTGCGGAATGCGGAATTGCGGGTGGAAAGTTGTGGAACTCTTTGGCCATGAGAATCAGAGCGCTTTCATTCCATCGAGTCTTCCAAGAGACGGGCATTAGCCCACTTCAATAGCCAGACTTCATAATTAAATGTGTATAGAGTTATACGCAAGTGTATATTATTCTTCTATATTTCCCCCTCTTCTTTTTCTTTCCTCATCCCTTTCTTTTTCATAACTCCCTTGAATTCCTACCTTTTCACTATTTCATTGAGCACTCATTAGGTTTTTACACAACATAAAATTTTAAAAAAAATGAAAACACTTTTAGCGAATTTTTGAAGAAAATTAAGCTATTGCTCTCTCGCCTCAAAATTTGTTGAATGTGAATTTTTGAAAAAACTTTATGCAGAAATCCGTTTCAGGCTATTCTGAATCATATTCTGAAGTTTATTGCATTTTTTCATGTATGCATGTAGAAAAATCAGTAAAAATCGAAATAATGACACTTCCCCATAATTTAGGCTGTCAATATATGCACAGAGACTACAGTTTGTCTGTCAATTTCTTGCTGTAGGATACTAGATTCGAATGCAACTGACTTTATATCACTCGTAATATAAAGCCTCATCATCGATTGGCTGTGGAAATACGTTTCTTTCATAAGACGTCGTTATGTTATTTTATTTTATGTCAAAATTTGATGATGTTATGATAGGATAATGTTAAGATTTCAACTGCCTTCAATACTGACCACATTGGACATCGAAATCTATGAATATTTACCTACATTTGTCTTTAAATCTACAAGATTAGTTTAATAATAATGAAGTATGAGTAGGTACAGGTACCTCCTAATTATTTTTAATAATTTGATTCCATGTTTGCATGACTGGACTTTTTGTTTTTTAGCGAATTTTTGAATAAAATCAAGCTATTGCTCTCGCCTCAAAATTTGTAGAATGTGAAGTTTTGAGAAAAAAATTAAGCAGAAATCCGTTTCAGGCTATTCTGAATCATATTCTGAAGTTTAACGCATTTTTTTATGTATGTATGTATGTATGTATACATATTTCCGAAAATGTAGTCAACAATTCCAAAATAGCCCGTTTTTTGCGATTTGTTGTGCGAAATAATTTTTTCAGCATACTAACATGTGGTATATTCGGAATCAGCGTAAAAATTCCTATGAGAAAATGTATCAAGTTTTCAAAAATTTCAAAGTTGAAAAATCAGTCAAAAATCGAAATAATGCCGTTCGCTAGTTGTAAAAATCGGTAATATTTGCATGAAACATTGTCCAAATTCAGATTGAACTACTCTTATGGAAGTATCCCTGTATAACCAATCCTAGAACCATGGTGTTTAAAACGTAAGTAGTAGGTGCTTTTAAAAAAATAAAATAAAATAAAAAATGTAATCACAATTGATGAGTTTACTCTGTGCATGTGTTAATAATTTGATTCCATGTTTGTCTATCAAAATCATAAACTGAAATTTCTCAACACGATCAATAGCGACTGAAATGTCGACGATTTCTTCAAAAATTCGCTCATGGGGTCATGCTGCATGACTGGACTTTTTTTTTCTTGTTCCCTTCTGAAACGTATTTCATTTTTAGCGAATTTTTGAAGAAAATTAAGCTATTGCTCTCGCTTCAAAATTTGTAGGATGTGAATTTTTGAAAAAACTTTATGCAGAAATCCGTTTCAGGCTATTCTGAATCATATTCTGAAGTTTAACGCATTTTTAGCGAATTTTCTAAGAAAATTAAGCTATTGCTCTCGCCTCAAAATTTGTAGGATGTGAATTTTTGAAAACATTTTATGCAGAAATCCGTTTCAGGCTATTCTGAATCATATTCTGAAGTTTAACGCATTTTTTTATGTATGTATGAATGTATGTATATATGTATATATGTATGTATGTGTCATTCCAGACGATAACTGTCCGTAGAATTGTGCTAGAAACTTCAAACAAATTTTAAAATGTTAAGGACACAAAACGAAAGTTCAAGTTCGTTTGCCAGCATGATCGGATTACATCTTCGGGATGAAATTTTCATAAATGTAGTCAAAAATTTCAAAATAGCCTGTTTTTTGCGATTTGTTGTGCGAAATAATTTTTTCAGCATACTAACAAGTGGTATATTCGGAATCAACGTAAAATTTCCTATAAGAATATGTATCAAGCTTTCAAAAATTTCAAAGTTGAAAAATCAGTCAAAAATCGAAATAATGCCGTTCGCTAGTTGTAAAAATCGGTAATATTTGCATGAAACATTGTCCAAATTCAGATTGAACTACTCTTATGGAAGTATCCCTGTATAACCAAATCCTAGAACCATGCTGTTTAAAAACGTAGGTAGTAGGTGCTTTAAAAAAATGTACCTAATCACAACTGATGAGTTTACTCTGTGCGTGTGTTAATAATTTGATTCCATGTTTGTCTATCAAAATCCCAAACTAAAATTTCTCAACACGATCAATAGCGACTGAAATGTCGATGATTTCTTCAAAAATTCGCTCATGGGGTCATGCTGCATGACTGGACTTTTTTATGTATGTATGTTTGTGTCATTCCAGACGATAACTGTCCGTAGAATTGTGCTAGAAACTTCAAATAAATTTTAAAATGTTAAGGACACAAAACGAAAGTTCAAGTTCGTTGGCCAGCATGATCGGATTACATCTTCGGGTTGAAATTTTCAAAAATGTAGTCAAAAATGTCAAAATAGCCTGTTTTTTGCGATTTGTTGTGCGAAATAATTTTTTCAGCATCCTAACATGTGTTATATTTGGAATCAGCGTAAAATATCCTATAAGAATATGTATCAAGTTTTCTAAAATTTCAAAGTTGAAAAATCAGTCAAAAATCGAAATAATGCCGTTCGCTAGTTGTAAAAATCGGTAATATTTGCATGAAACATTGTCCAAATTCAGATTGAACTACTCTTATGGAAGTATCCCTGTATAACCAATCCTAGAACCATGCCGTTTAAAACGTAGGTAGTAGGTGCTTGTTTAAAAAAAAAAAATAAAAAAAGTAATCACAACTGATGACATTTCCCCATAATTTAGGCTGTCAATAGATGCACAGAGACTACAGTTTGTCTGTCAATTTCTTGCTGTAGGATACTAGATTCGAATGCAACTGATTTTATATCACTCGTAATATAAAGCCTCATCATCGATTGGCTGTGGAAATACGTTTCTTTCACATGACGTCGTTATGTTATTCTATTTTATGTCAAGATTTGATGATGTTATGATAGGATACTGTTAAGATTCCAACTGCCTTCAATACTGACCACATTGGACATCGAAATCTATGAATATTTACCTACATTTTTTGTCTTTAAATCTACAAGATTAGTTTAATAATAATAAAGTATGAGTACCTCCTAATTATTTTTAATAATTTGATTCCATGTTTGTCTATCAAAATCGTTAACTAAAATTTCTCTACACGAATAGCGACTGAAATGTCGAAGATTTCTTCAAAAATTCGCTCATGGCGTCATGCTGCATGACTGGACTTTTTCTTAACTCCCTTGAATTCCTATCTTTTCACTATTTCATTGAGCACTCATTAGGTTTCACACAAAAAGAAGAAAAAAAATGAACACACTGGTCACGCCGCTTTTATGTTTTGGAACAGCTACTCACCAATAATCGAACAAATATCCTCCGGAAGTTTTCATTGCCGGCCTTTAACTGAACAAACCACAAAATATCTTCTTGTTTTTCTATTTATTCAATTTTTCTACCACTTGTTGTTATCACCTGTTTAAATTATTTATTTTTCATATGTTGGTTGGTTCTTATCACTGTTTTCATATGTGCTGTGGTTCCGCACAGCTCGATTTGGAGATGGGATATACTCCATTATACCCATTGGATCCCCTTGTTCCCCTCTTTGTTACCATATATTCTAATTTATTATTATCATTATTATTTATTGTTATTATTATTAATATTTATATTAGAATAATACTTTATTTAAAATCAATCGAACGGACATTAAAAGTGTGAATTGTGGTGTGACATCTGTTTGTTCTGGAACATTCTACAACGCTACTGCGCACGGGCGGTGCGCATCTTCGTCCGGCCATCGCCATTATCAAACGAATTCTCCTAAAAGTTACAACTATCCCTTTCAACTTATATAATTTATCGCTTTCCATCACGTTATTCGACAATAATCCTCAGTTTTTCATTTTATCATCTGTCGTTCATTGACGTAAGAGTGAACCGGAGTCTGGAGACAGTATCTCGTTTAGGTATTGTGCATCCGTTTCCTGGGATTTTCGTATACTCTACGTCTGGAGCTGTACCGCATTGCCTGACCTACCTCAACCACGGTCAACCGACCGTAGAGGATTTACTGAGAGTTCGAATCAGCATTTGGACAGACGACAGTTGAACGAAGGAAGGATATTCGTCGAAGGTAAAACCAGCAGACGACCAGGTAACGCCCGTTGCGAGGTAAATTCATTCAAATACCTACCTACCTATCTGATCTTTTCACCTACCTACACCTTTGGGCATACTTACCTGCCACGTCACTACCTTTGTTACCCATTGCGAATACGTGATTCTCCGACCTACCAAAACCTACCGTCTTGTCAGGATTTCATCGTTCCATCATCAAAATCTACGAACTATTTACATAGAAAGCGATACGACCTGTTATTAGTTGTAACTATTATCACATACATATACTGTTAGCAATATCTTCCGTTTCAGTGGCCACTTAGGTACTTAGGAAATATTTACGAACCTGTCTATTAGTACAATTATATTTTGCACTTTATCTGCATTAACTGAAATCTATCTTTTTATCATACTACCAACACCCATATATAAATCTTTTTCTCCCGTTTACAAGGGAGTGGTCCTTCGAGTAGAGAAAAATCCAACATCCATTCTTTTACTTTTGGAATTCAGTAATTGGTGCTCACACACCCCACTGATCCAACCACACACTTTTGTTTTTCTTGTTTCCTTCTGAACTATTTTCCATTTTATTTTGTAAAACAAAAACTTTTTCTACATTTTTAATTTTATTTTGTAAAACAAAAACTTTTTCTATCGTAATACTTGTACACTATGAGGGACAACCATGTCCTATGTACAATAAAGAATATTATTATCATTATTATTTATTAAAAAAACCAACATTTGATTGCGTTGTTTTTGTTTGTATTATAGCCCTTGAAAATGAAGGAATAAACCTTTGAAACGTCGGGACAAAAATCTCTTCAAGACCGAAGCTCAACATCCTTCTGAAGTATATGTAAACGGTCAACAACCGAGAACCATTTGGATCTACTTCATAATATTTATCGCTGAGTTAGCAACAAAATGATCTACTAACGAGAATGGCTTATTTCAATCAAATACGAATTAAATACGGCACCCGACTCTGTGGAACAATGAAAGCCGGCGGTTCCAGCGTTCCTCCAAGATTTGTCTGTAAGTACATACATACTTTTTCACCTCATAGGTATTAAGTAAAAGTAGTACTTAGATACCTAATACATAATTGAAGAGTGGAATCAAAAAAGGCTGTAAGTGTTTATTAATTTGAAATCCCTTCAAGAATGATGATTATTTTAAATTCAATTTGAATTTGATTGAGTTTTTAAAACTAACTAAATTGTATGTAAAGGCTTAAAGTGAACAGTACAGTGTTCCGAATCGTGAGGTATTGAACTTTAGAAGTTTTATCATGGAACACAAATCTACATATATGAATAGAGCATAGAATACCTGGCTGTAGCAACATCAAGGCAGAGCTGATTAAATACCTCTCTATTTAGGCGCGGAAACCATTTAATGCTTCAATTTCCGAATTCGGCCCCTCGTCATCTAGTCGATCAGGTGGGCAATTTGTTAAGCGAACAAAGTAAGGTCGATTTCCGAAAAAATTCCAACATTCCAAGCTCGGATTGCCAAAAGCAAGAATCGGACCCAACACTTTTTTCCGTTTTTAACAGTTGGGGAGAACGATGGAAGGCAATTTGAGGGAGCGAGGAATTCAGGCCGGCGGTTCCAGCGTTCCTCCAAGATTTGTCTGTAAGTACATACATACTTTTTCACCTCATAGGTATTAAGTAAAAGTAGTACTTAGATACCTAATACATAATTGAAGAGTGGAATCAAAAAAGGCTGTAAGTGTTTATTAATTTGAAATCCCTTCAAGAATGATGATTATTTTAAATTCAATTTTAATTATATATTATTTAAATATATATATATTATATATATATTATATAAAATTCAATTTTATATTAAATTAAGGAGATTTATCCTCCTACATCCATACATACCCCGTAAAAATCATAGCTTTATATCATATTAGTATTGAATTTAAGCCCATTCCTCAGTTACAAAAGTCAACAATTTGATTGTGTTGTTTTTGTTTGTATTATAGCCCTTGAAAATGAAGGAATAAACCTTTGAAACGTCGGGACGAAAATCTCTTCAAGACCGAACCTCAACATCCTCCTGAACGGTCAACAACCAAGAACCATTTGGATCTACTTCATACTATATATTACCCCTACTATCACACAATTGAATTCCTCGTTGAAAAACATCTACAGTGCATGCCATTTCACATTTCCCTTCCCAAAATGAAAATTGAAGCGCAGTAGGACGTGGAACAATAACCCGTACACATCATTTACATAAGATGATCTTCAACACCTCGATTATATTCCATAGCATAAAAATATTTCATTCATATATATAATTGAGTAAATAGTTATAATATAGGTCAACGCCGATTGTATAACGCAATTGCACTGTTCAACACGAATAAAACGCAATCCTGAACTTCAATATAAATCTTATTTCAAATGTTGTTGCAAGGTCGTAATTTGGTAGTAAGAAGCATTTATCGGACACAATGTTGTTCTCGTCCAGGGATTTCGCAAGATACAAAAAGCATAAGGAGCGAACAATGCACTAAACATAAACCCATCATATAGCACCTTTTTGGAAAGCTCTCGTTACGACCTTTCAATGAAGCAATTTCATAAAAACACACAATACCACCGTTACTAATTTAAACCAAAAGACCATTTAAATAGAGATCACTGTTTGATTGCTAAGTATACTTTTATCTTACTTATTCGAGGCTCACATAATCAACAATTACTAAAAATAAACCCAACATATAGCACCTTTTTAGAAAGCTCTCGTTAAGATCTTTCAGTGGAGCAAATAGATAACCACTATAACACCCTTACCGATTCGAACCACATGACCATCTGAATAGAGATTATCGGTTGATTACCGTGCTATTTCCAAGGTCGTTCTTACTCATTCGGTCTCAATTGGCGCTCACAATATTCTACGACTCGACACACCCTAAAATATTCTACGAATTAACGCACCCTCCAGAAATCACCTGTCTGTTGATTTAAGAGATCATCTAAACGGAACACAGTAATCTCAACACCAATTAGAACCCGACTACAACCAGAAGACTGATAATCATTCAATAGCAATTCGATATTTCTAGCAGGTTTTTTAACATATATTCAATAACCAACATCTGAACTGTGCGTGCTAGTGAGACCATCGTGGATCATCTTTAATTACCTACTTCTCAAATAGGCATAGTGAGACCATCGTGGATAAAAATTGCATCATCTTTAATTACTATTTATATATCTATTATTTTCCCAATACAAACAGGCTGAGTATTATGATCATCGCGGAAATATTGCATCATCTTGAAACAGCAACATAGAATTTCTAGTTCATGTTCTTATTTTTACAAATATTCAATACCAATTCAAAAACCAATCGCATTCGAACTGAGCAAGATCTTGGTTGGCCGGATGCAATATAGAATTTCTAGTTCATGTTCTTATTTTTACAAATATTCAATACCAATTCAAAAACCAATCGCATTCGAACTGAGCAAGATCTTGGTTGGCCCAGTTAGATACACAATTTACAGAACCCTCCAGATTCATCTAACTAGAGATCATCGTTTACTCAGAAACTAGTCAGACATCAAATACCCATCGCCTTTTCTTGAACGTTTTCATAGATAGTAGTACTCAAGCACATTGGAACCTAAAATTCAGTTGCGCAAGAGCCATCTGAATCAGTAAATCAATCTGAACGCAGTATTCCAAATCAAGATGTTTTCCCAATAATCAATAAGAGTTCGAATACCAAATTGCGTGCTTGCAAAACATAGTAAGATAACCGTGGATGAGATTGACCGAGGATCACCACAATTACAGCCACTATCTCAATTACACCAAAAAAAATTTACAACCACGTTCTTCACAGGTATCCTTCATCTATAATGCCCTTTGTCAGGTGTATCTTTGAAAGTAATCAAGTAAGATTGGAACCAAAAAAATATCAACCAAGGTCGTCCAACAACAGCTTATTCGACAAATAACCCATTCAACGTAGTATTCCGAATCAAGATTCGAACCAAAAATATATTTCCGACAAACCCCATTCACATTCGGAACGCATTCCGGATCAATGACTTCACTAATAAGTCAATACGACTATGAAATTCCAATGATACACACCGGATATAAAACGATATGATGGGTGCTTACAAAAAAATTAAGATCATCATGACCGAATTGGACAATAGCCAATGCACAAGGATACTATCAACTTCCTTTAGGCATTCGACACATATTTAACGCCATTTCTCAAGGGTTTTCATTCTCAATTCATTTCATACTCAAGTAATTCGCACCAAAATAATTATAAGGACAAATAGCCTGATTCGAATGCAATCGGAAAGCAGTATTCCGAAACAAGGAGACTTCATTTACAGGTCAATATATGTCCGAATCCCAATAAGATGTGCCAACAGATTAAGATCATCATGAATGAATCGTATCTTCTACTTCCATCATGCAATCAACACGTCTACAACGCCAGTTCTCACATGTTTTCATTTTCAAATCAATTCCAAATTCGCTCAATTCGATCAAAAATAACTTCAAGGAAGGTCATCCAACAACTTATCCGACAAATGACTCAATCTGAACGTGTTCCGTATCAAGGGATCATCCAACAACAGACCAACCCAATTTGAACGCAGTATTCTGAAACAAGATTCCCAAAATAATCATATACAACAGATAAAAATAATTTCGAGGATGATCGTCTAACAATCATCCTTCCGTCTGGCAATCATCACGTCTTTAACGCCATTCCTCAAGAAATTCGTAAATTTTAAACAATTTCAAACTCGACAAATTTGAGGAGTTCGAATAATTTCAAGGAAGAACATCGTACAAGAAATATCATCTTAAAATTACCACCTCATCATAACGCAGTTCCGAATATAGAATCAAAACATTGTTGAGACAGATCATCCAACTGACAGGCTGCATTTTCTGAATCAAGTTACCACAACGTATATAAAAGATCATCGTTCAAAAGGATCGTCGATCGCAAGGATCATCGATCGAAAAGATCATCACTCAACAGGATGGTTCGCAAATATCGATCAAATAGGGTCATCGCCCAAAAGGATCATCAACCAAGAGGATCATCTATCGAAAGGATCATCAGCCAAAAGGATCGTCGCCTGAAAGGATCATCGATGAAAATTAGCTCAAAAAGATCATCACTTCAACGTCGAACACGATTTAAGATGGATCATCTGACAAATGACCCACATCGTAACGCCCCAGCATATAAAGATGATCGTATACAACAAGAAAATAATTTCAAGGGCCTTCCGTCAGTATTTCTGAATCAAGTTGCCCCGACATATACAAAAAGATCATCGTTTCCATGGATCATCATCATCATGGATCATCATCATGGATCATCATCATCATGGATCATCGTTTCCAAGGATCATCCCCATCCCTCGAAACCCCTCCTCTTTTCTCAACCGGGCTTGGGACCGGCTACGGCAGAGTTTGATTCACAAAATTTACAAAGGACTAAAGAATCCCCTCCTCTTTTCTCAACCGGGCTTGGGACCGGCTACGGCAGAGTTGGATTCACAATTTACAATGGGATCATCGTTCGACCATTACTTCAACATCGTATACCTTAGTCTGAACGCAACCTCAACCTCTTCCACATCAGACGTTACCAAGAAACCACCAGAATTTAACGAAGTGTTAGGCATATTTAGATCATCTGATGAAGAAATTGTTAAATGAGAATAAATAAGTAGGTAGGTAAAGCCTAACTTTTGGAAAATAGAACCTAAGCTATTCATGAAGTAGTTGTATGGATCATCTTATGGAATACTAAATATATAAGTAGGTAGGTAAAGTCTAACTTTTGGAAAATTGAACCCAAGCTGCAATACATAAAGTAGTTGTATGGATCATCATATGGAATAATATATAAGTAGTTAAGTAGGTTTAGTCCAACAGATTTTTGTATACAACTTATACTATGGTACGGCAAGGGATTGAATAGATATTGAAAATCAGACAAAAAAAGGTGAAAATTGTTTGGAAAAATGTAGGAAGAAATAAAGGAAATTATATACCTAAGGATGGTTCATCAAGTCGTTACATTAAAATTAAAATACATTTTAAAACATTAAGTAATAATATTAAAAATAAATAAAATAAAATTTGAAAAAGCGCATTTGAGAAATCAATTGTCCACAAATGCCTCCTTACTGCCGCCACGAATCGACCAATGGTGGGCAATGAGCGGATCGAGTTAGGTAGAGTTCCAGACCCGCGCCCCAGCAATAGCAAATGACTTGGATGATGGACAAAGATATGTAAGGGAATATAGCTACTTAGAAAACTAAGCCCAGAATATCTCAATAACCACCACTGAGCACTCTTAATTAAAAAACTCCAGTCATGTAGCACGATCATATGAGCGAATTTTTGAGAAATTATCGTGCGTTATAACTTTACATTGTTTTGAAATTTGAGCACTCCAAGTATAAAATTTTTTCAACTAGTACCTATTTATGGCCAAAAAAGATGAATAAAATTATTTTATTCTGCAATTTAAAAAATTTTTCATGCAAATATTACCGATTTTTACAACTAGCGAACGGCATTATTTCGATTTTTGACTGATTTTTCAACTTTGAAATTTTTGAAAACGATACATATTCTTATAGGAAATTTTACGCTGATTCCGAATGTACCACATGTTAGTATGCTGAAAAAATTATTTCGCACAACAAATCGCAAAAAACAGGCTATTTTGACATTTTTGACTACATTTTTGAACATTTCAACCCGAAGATGTAATCCGATCATGCTGGCCAACAAACTTGAACTTTCGATTTGTGTCCTCAACATTTTAAAATTTGTTTGAGGTTTCTAGCACAATTCTACGGACAGTTATCGTCTGGAATGACACATAACATATATACATACATATATAATTATATACTACATACATATATACATTTATACATACATACATACATACATACATAAAAAAAATGCGTTAAACTTCAGAATATGATTCAGAATAGCCTGAAACGGATTTCTGCATAAAATGTTTTCAAAAATTCACATTCTACAAATTTTGAGGCGAGAGCAATAGCTTAATTTTCTTCAAAAATTCGCTAAAACTCCAGTCATGTAGCACGATCATATGAGCGAATTTCTGAGAAATTATCGTGCATTATAACTTTACATTGTTTTGAAATTTGAGCACTCCAAGTATAAATTTTTTCTAACTAGTACCTACCTATTTATGGCCAAAAAAGATGAAAATTATTTTATTCTGCAATTTAAAAAATTTTTCATGCAAATATTACCGATTTTTACAACTAGCGAACGGCATTATTTCGATTTTTGACTGATTTTTCAACTTTGAAATTTTGGCCAACAAACTTGAACTTTCGATTTGTGTCCTCAACATTTTAAAATTTGTTTGAGGTTTCTAGCACAATTCTACGGACAGTTATCGTCTGCAATGACACATACATACCTACATACATTCACATTCTACAAATTTTGAGGCGAGAGCAATAGCTTAATTTTCTTCAAAAATTCGCTAACAAAACTTCGTGAATGTATGAGGGGGGGGGGGGGGCTCGGGAAATTAGTAGATAGTAGATTGTTAGATTGTTGATTTTATAGTGTGGCACTTCAGTAAAAAAGGTCGAGTCCCCCCACCAAAGGTCAGAGCGCCCGAAGGTCGGCTTGGCTTGTGTTTTTCCTCTTACCCTAGCCTAACCTTTTTGCCTCGACCAACAAAAGTAAATACAAGAAACAAAAACTAGCGGATATGTTGCTAATAATTAATAAAATCGGAGAATTAAGATGATTTCTATTCCGACTGTCAGCTATTGATGGAAAAACACGAGATATGGGGTAAAAGGTGTAAAACTCCGTAGACCGAATGGACCGGAATGTGCTACATATATGCAAAATGCTACGAAGAATTCAACGTATGATCAAGTACCTATATACCTAAACCAAACGTAAAAATCAGGATTGTAATAATCAAACAGCACTATACGAAGTTTAAATCAGACAACCCTAGAATAACTCCAACAGCAGAACAAAGAAATGGCGTACTTACCCGAATGATGAACTGAAGGGTACGAGGGGTCGTTATTTCAGTTGAATTATATGCCCAGTAGGTATCATAAAGACATGTATATTAGGATGGCGATGACTGAGTTTTCAAAGCTTTACCTAATACCTACTAGGAATATAATAAACTAGGAGACATGGCAGCTTCAAGCCACAGAGAGAGAACGCAGCCCACATCAGACGAAGAACGCTCCTCAAATGGCGGCGAGCGGCGTGCAACGTGGTTTAGTTGAGATGTTAACAAATATCGATGTTTGATTCGATATATCGATGTCATTATTACAGTATCGGAACCGATATTTTGCTTCCTCACTACCGAAGGTAGGGAAGCTTTGTGTTCATGATAGAAGTCGAAAAAATTGCTGTCCTTCATAATTAAAATGTCCACTTGCTTTTTGCATTTCAGAGCTTGCTGATCAATTTTCGTTCCGTGTCTGTGGTAAATCCTAGTCACGCTCAAAACAATACCAAGGTTCAGTCTGATTCCGATGAAATTTTCAGGGATTATGCGGGTTAGCTCCTATACGTTCCCCTATAATTTTCAATGCCATCGAATCAACATAAGTATATGTGCATGCGCAAACGTGAATTTCTCATAACGTCGATTTCCCATAATCTGTTGGTCCGATATCGTTCAAACTCGGTACCTAGATAATTGGGTATATGTTCTCGAAAAACGTCCTATATATTATAGTTATAGAGTAATAACCATTCATTCATTTCTTTCAGAAAGTTGTTCGTAGTGTTGTGTTTTATACATACCAACCTTCGTTGATAGAACGATATAACGAATCACTAGATCGAAATTTTTCGATATATCGATTTTTATCCGATATCGACATCCCAAGGCGTTGGGCGACGGGAACAAAAGAAGTGGGGGCAACACTCACCTCCTTCTCACTGCCCGAGTCAGTTTGAAGAAGTGCGTTTATTTTTATTTTTCATAAAGAAAAATAATTCGTTGAAATAAAATTAATTCGTTTTTATTTATTTATTTAATAGGGAACAGACGTGATTTTTTTAAATTTATTTTTCTCGAAGTTCTAATCTAATAATAGCATAAAACGGTGGTAAAAAAATGTCTGGAGTAGGTAGAGTATTTCTAGAAGCGTTTCTGATGAATCATCAGAAGAGAACGGCTGACCCATGCAGTGATGACGTCACAGCCGTGGAATGGCCGCTTTTGTCGCTCCAAAAATACTGAATAATAATGAATAATTATACTTAACTTCAAATAATCGAATTTCGGAGTTCAAAATCGGCACAGGGGCGTTTTTGAGAGTCCTGAATCCGAATCTGAGGTCGAAAATGCCGAATTCCGACCAACGTCTGTTCCCTATAATATCTTACATTCAGGCCTCAATGCGTCTCTGCCTCTCAATTATAATAATGATCATAAAGTTCCACTCAGGCCGCCATTATCGTATACTATAACTTATATTGTTTTGAAATTTGATCACTTTGAGTGTAACGAAATTGTTAACTAGATACCAATTTCATGGCAAAAAAAACTTAATTATCTTACATAATATTCTGCAATTCAAAAACTATGTTGAATTTTTAGCTTTTTTTGGGAGTTTTATCAATTTTCAGCGAATATCATTGAAATGTACATTTTTCAACATAATTTTGTAGGTACATAAACTTTTTGATGTAGTTCATTGTCGATAAACCTCTTTTGACTTAAACTCTGCTAAAAAAAAATTTATAACTTCAACGATTTTTAGCCATTATTGGCCATTTTTTAGGACGTCCTTCAGAAGCTAGGTCTTACAGGCAAGGCTTCTTATTCAAGAGGGACGCCTATTGGAATTGATCCAGGGGACAACCGAAGCATGAGAAACAAAATAACCGCATACAAATCCGTTTCAGACCGAAACCGGGCCACAATTCTCTACTGATTTTCGATATTCTTTCATTGCTCGATCCCGTTTTTTAGTCTAGTTGTGGAACCAATCTTGGAAATTTTGAATTTCGAAATGGGAGAGGGGGAATGGAGGGGGTAAAGCGAAAAAACGTGGTTTTTTTTTCGATAAATTTTGTTGACGCTACTCAGGCTACAATTCTCAACCGATTTTCGTGATTCTTATTTCGTTCGATTCCAATTTTAGTCTAATTGTGAAACCAATCTTGGAAATTTTGAATTTCGAAATGGGAGAGGGGGAATGGAGGGGCGCTACTCAGGCTACAATTCTCAACTGATTTTCGTGATTCATATTTCGTTCGATCCCAATTTTAGTCTAGTTGTGGAATCAATCTTGGAAATTTTGAATTTCGAAATGGAAGAGGGGGAATGGAGGGGGTAAAGCGAAAAAACGCGGTTTTTTTTCGATAAATTTTGTCGATGCTACTCAGGCTACAATTCTCAACCGATTTTCGTGATTCTTATTTCGTTCGATCCCAATTTTCGTCTAGTTGTGAAACCAATCTTGGAAATTTTGAATTTCGAAATGGAAGAGGGGGTAAAGCCGAAAAAACGTGTTTTTTTCGACAAATTTTGTCGACGCTACCCAGGCTACAATTCTCAACCGATTTTCATGATTTTCATTTCCTTCGATTCCAATTTGTCTAGTTGTGCAGCAAACCTAGGAAATTTCGGATTTGCTGTCGTGGTGGAGGGTGGAGGGGATAATTACCGATTTGGTCAAACGCTGCCCAAACTACAAACCAATTTTTGTGGTTCCATTATGAATTCAATAAAGTTTTGGAAAGTATATCAGGATTTTCAAGTTTCATCAAGAGAGGGGGAGAATGGAGGGGGTATTATTGATAAATCATGAAGTTTTAACTGTTCTCGTCCGGAGGTTTTTTTTTGCCAACTTCGAATTCAGTCTAGTTTTGGAATATGTGATAGGAGTTTTAAATTTCATGAGGGAAGGGGGTGAATGGAGGGGGTAATAACGATATATCATATTTGTATATTTTTATTATATCATCGGAATTTTCGTATCATCAGAAAATTTTTATTTCCAAGGAGTTATTGTGTGGAATGACACACACACGCGCGCACACACACTCTCACACACACAAACACACACTCACGCACGTTGAAATTTATACCAGTCTTCAAACTTTTATTGAAAACATTCTTAGAGACGATTTCGGAATCATGTGTTATGATGATACTTGGCACATGTACAAGCCATGTCTTGGAGTAAGCATCCTCAAAGAACGTCCCAATCATCTTATTATCATTTCGAATCCGTTTTCTGCGCCAAACGAACTTTGGCCCATTCAAATGATTGAGGGATCATAAGATCATCTTTTGCAATACTATCCACAAATTTTCCTGATTGAACATTTCGGCTGATTGTCGAACTGTCATATACGATTTTGACTAGAAACTGGATTTCTAAATTTCAGTTTTACGATCTCCACCACGGCCAAATTAAATGAACAGAAACGAAGTGCGTCCTGGGATCAGCACTACTGATGATCGTTCCTTATTTATAACATATTCTCCAAATTCAAGTATGAGAGAGACCAAATAATCATCTTGGTTGAAATTTAGAATCCCAAACTAGGTGTGATTATTGCAAACAGGCTAACTAACAAGTTTGGAATGATCTTCAATGATGATCCGAGGTATACTTGCAATCCAATTATTTGAGTATCCTCTGACATACGAAAGTCAAAATATCATATTATCAGGTCGAATTCAAAGTTCAGTGTCACCGTAAAAACTTAGCCCATTGAAGTAATTTATGGGTTATCTCATCAACCATCACGATAATATCCAAAAATATTAATGCCTGATAGTACAGTTCGTCGTTTATCTATTTTCGAGGTAATCTAATTCTCTGAATTTAAGCACCTCCAGTGTCGGAAACAGAAAATACTCAGCTAGAGTACACAAACATGTTTGACATTTGGAATGCCAGTCTTGTTGAATTTATTGAAAACAGGCTTAGTGAAAAATTCGGCATTATGTTCGATGATGATCTCTGGCATGATGATCAAGGCATAATGACAATCCATTTCATTGAGTATGCAAGAAGGTCCATTATCTAATTATCAGATCGAATTCATTTTCAGTGAATCACGTTACAATTTAGCCTACTCGTTACTAATTGATCATCAGATGATCCTTACCAATTATTTGATAATTTCTCTATGAAATTCCTCCTGATCGTAACACGTAAAATGGAAATATAGGGATCTGATATCGCTATACTAGGCCTGAAGGAAGACTAAAGACACTAACATGGGTCGGCACTTCATCAGACATAGTGATATTATTACAACTCCAGAAGCGTGAGCTGCAACATGGAAGTGACAAAATACTCAGCTAGAATACCCCAAATTTGGTTGTGATTGGTCAGGTGGTGGGATTGGTGGGGTTTTCTACAATTATACCAAAGTAGAAGGACGTAAAATTAGAAACGCCGAGACCTGATATTGCTTTACGCTCTCCTATTTTAGTCTGAATGGTGAGAACAGACACTAACATGGGTGACCACTGATATTTATTCCAAACTAATCTGATTCACCAGAAAAGTGAACTGCAACATTGGAGTGACAAAATACTCAGATTGAGTACAAACTTGGTTGGCCTTTAGAATCTGAATCTTCGATCAACTGTTGAGAACAGACTTAGTGACAAGTATATAATCATGTTCTATGAAGATCCCTGGATGTTTGCACTGCAACTTTTGAGAATCCTTAGAAAAATGAAAGTCCATTATTAGATAATCGGGGCGAATCGTGTTCACTGTCAAAGGTCAACATTTAATCCATTCGGGTAATAATGGATCAGCAGATCATCTTTCACTATAACGTCAACAAATTGCCCTGATTGTAAATTTCGGCTGATTTTCTAACCATAATTTAACATTCAAACTCAAACTGAATTTCAAAATTTCAGGTTCACGATCTCCTACTTCTGTCGATAACGAGAAGAGACAGTAATTGAGCTTGAGATCATCACTATCTGATTCGCCGTATTCGTGCACCTCCATTATGGGAGTGACAAAATACTCAGCCAGAATAAACAACTTTGATATCTTGGTTGACATTTGGAACACCATTCTAGGTAAAATGATAGGAAAATGGCTTAGTGATAAATTCAGAATGTTCTTGGAGGATGATCCAAGATATAATTACAAACCACGAGTATCCCAGACATGAGAAAGTCCAAATTATCTGTTATCAAGTAGAATTCACGTTCAGTGCCACATGTAATTACATACGTTATTTATTTTTGCGTTATTAGATCATCAAAATAAAATAAGAAACGCCGAGACCTGATATTGCTTTAATTTCGCCTATTTTGGTCTGAATGAAGAGAACAGACACTAACATGGGTGACCACTGATATTTATTCCAAACTAATCTGATTCACCAGAAAATTGAACTGCAACATTGGAGTGACCAAATACTCAGATTGAGTACAAGCTTGGTTGGCATTTAGAATCTGAATCTTCGAACAACCATTGAGAACAGACTTAGTGACAAGTATATAATCATGTTCTATGATGATCCCTCGATGTTTGCACTGCAATTTTTGAGAATCCTTAGAAAACAGAAAGTCCATTATTATATAATCAGGGCGAATTCGTGTTCAGTGCCAAAGGTTACATTTAATCCATTCGGGTAATGATGGATCAACGGATCATCTTCCACAATAACGTCAACAAATTGGCCTGATTGTAAATTTCGGCTGATTGTCCAACCCTGATTTAACATTCAAACTCGAACTGAATTTCAAAATTTCAGGTTTACGATCTCCTACCTCGGCTAGATAAAGAGAACAGACAGTAATTGCATCTTGAGATCATCACTATCTGATTAACTGTATTCGTGCACCTCCATTATGGGAGTGACAAAAAAACTCTGCTAGATTACACTAGCTTTGTTAGCATTTAGAATACCAGTCTTCAAACAATTATTGGAAACAAACTTAGAGACAAATTGGAAATCATGTAATATGATGATCTTTGGATCCTTTAAAATCCATGTCTCTGAGTATCCTCAGATGCAAGAAGAACGTCCCAATAATTTTATTATCATTTCTAATCCGTGTTCAGTGCCAAACATTGAACTTTAACCCATTCAAATGATTGAGAGATCATAAGATCATCTCTGGCAAAACTATGTATACACAAATTTTCCTGATTGAACATTTCGGCTGATTATCAAACTGTCATATACGATTTTCACTGAAAACTGAAAATCTCAATTTCAGCTTTACTATCTCCACTACGACCAAATAAAATGAACAGAAACGAAGTGCGTCCTGGGATCAGCACTACTGATGATCGTTCCTTATTTTTAACATCTCATTCTCCGAATTCGAACACGTCCAGTATGAGAGAGACCAAATAATCAACTAGCTTGGTTGAATTTCAGAATCCCAATCTAGGTATGTGTGATTAATGCGAACACATTTAATAACAAATTTGGATTGATCTTCAATGATGATCAACTACTTGCAATCCAATTATTTGAGTATCCACTGACATAAGAAAGTCCAAAATATCATATTATCAGGTCGAATTCAAAGTTCAGTGCCACCATAAAAACTTAGCCCATTGAAGTAATTTATGGTTATCTCATCATCCTTCACGATAGTATCCAAAAATCTTATTGCCTGATAGTACAGTTCGTCCAAGACTTCAACTCCGATATAATAATTCAGGTGGAAACGGAATTAGTAATTTCGGTTTTATGATCTCCTACCTTGGTCAAATGAAAATGAAAAACTACAGAGACATTTCGGCGGATGGTCCTACACTGATTGAAGTTTTCAAAGTGATGATCTTTCTTCATTTTTGAACTAGTCTTATTCTCCGAAATCGTGAACCTCCAGTAAAGGGCGGGACAAAATACCAAGCCAGAGTACACTAGGTTGGTTGAAATTTACAATCCCAATCTACATAAATTTAGTGAAATCAGGCTTAGTGACAACTTTGAAACGTGCTCTATGATCTATGATGATCCTTCATTTAATTACAAGCCAATTCTCTGAGTATCCTCTGACATAATATGTAAGTACAAATTAGTAGGATTAATGTTCAGTGCCACGTGTTAAAATGTAGCCCTTCAAGTAATTGACCATAACTTAATTTGATTGATTCAAGCTGATTGATTCGATTTAAATTATTAGAGTTGATTGATCATCCTACAAATAAAATGCATAAATTGTGGATGAAATTTCATCTGATTGTCCAAATTTGATATAAGATTTCAACTGGAAACTAAATTTCTAAATATTTTTTACACAATCTCTTACCATAGTCAAATAAAAATACATGCCTACACAAAATGCGTTCTAGGATCATCACTAATGATGAGCACCTCATTGTAAGAATTCATGCATCTCCAATTATGGGATTGTCAAAATAGCCAGCATTAACAACTTGGATAGCTTGGTTGACAATTAGAATACCATTCTAGGTACAATAATTGAAAAGTTCAAATCATCTGTTATCAAGTAGAATTCACGTTCAGTGCAGAATTCGTGCACCTCCATTATGGGAGTAACAAAATAAGCAGCTAGAGTACACTAGCTTGGTTGAAAGTTATAATACCAGTCTTCGAACATTTATTGAATACATTCAAATTGAAATATTCATTTATTGAAAGCATTCTTTGAGACGATTTCGGAATCATGTTCTACGTCCCTCGATGTTTGAACTGCAATTTTTGAGAATCCTTAGAAAACAGAAAGTCCATTATTATATAATCAGGGCGAATTCGTGTTCAGTGCCAAAGGTTACATTTAATCCATTCGGGTAATGATGGATCAACGGATCATCTTCCACAATAACGTCAACAAATTGGCCTGATTGTAAATTTCGGCTGATTGTCCAACCCTGATTTAACATTCAAACTCGAACTGAATTTCAAAATTTCAGGTTTACGATCTCCTACCTCGGCTAGATAAAGAGAACAGACAGTAATTGCATCTTGAGATCATCACTATCTGATTAACTGTATTCGTGCACCTCCATTATGGGAGTGACAAAATACTGTGCTAGAGCGCACTAGCTTTGTTAACATTTAGAATACCAGTCTTCAAACCGTTATTGAAAACAAGCTTAGAGACGAATTGGAAATCATGTAATATGATGATCCTTGGTCCATTTAAAATCCATGTCTTCCTCAGATGTATCCTCAGATGTAATAACGTCCCAATCAGCTTATTATCATTTCTAATCCGTGTTCAGTGCCTAACATTGAACTTTAACCCATTCAAATGATTGAGGGACCATAAGATCATCTTTTGCAAAACTAAGACAAATTTTCCTGATTGAACATTTCGGCTGATTATCCAAATGTCATATATGATTTTCACTAAAAACTGAAAATCTCAATTTCAGCTTTACTATCTCCACCACGGCCAAATAAAATGAACAGTAACGAAGTGCGTCCTGGTATCAGCACTACTGATGATCGTTCCTTATTTTTAACATCTCATTCTCCGAATTCGAACACGTCCAGTATGAGAGAGACCAAATAATCAACTAGCTTGGTTGAATTTCAGAATCCCAATCTAGGTATGTGTGATTAATGCGAACACATTTAATAACAAATTTGGATTGATCTTCAATGATGATCAACTACTTGCAATCCAATTATTTGAGTATCCACTGACATAAGAAAGTCCAAAATATCATATTATCAGGTCGAATTCAAAGTTCAGTGCCACCATAAAAACTTAGCCCATTGAAGTAATTTATGGTTATCTCATCATCCTTCACGATAGTATCCAAAAATCTTATTGCCTGATAGTACAGTTCGTCCAAGACTTCAACTCCGATATAATAATTCAGGTGGAAACGGAATTAGTAATTTCGGTTTTATGATCTCCTACCTTGGTCAAATGAAAATGAAAAACTACAGAGACATTTCGGCGGATGGTCCTACACTGATTGAAGTTTTCAAAGTGATGATCTTTCTTCATTTTTGAACTAGTCTTATTCTCCGAAATCGTGAACCTCCAGTAAAGGGCGGGACAAAATACCAAGCCAGAGTACACTAGGTTGGTTGAAATTTACAATCCCAATCTACATAAATTTAGTGAAATCAGGCTTAGTGACAACTTTGAAACGTGCTCTATGATCTATGATGATCCTTCATTTAATTACAAGCCAATTCTCTGAGTATCCTCTGACATAATATGTAAGTACAAATTAGTAGGATTAATGTTCAGTGCCACGTGTTAAAATGTAGCCCTTCAAGTAATTGACCATAACTTAATTTGATTGATTCAAGCTGATTGATTCGATTTAAATTATTAGAGTTGATTGATCATCCTACAAATAAAATGCATAAATTGTGGATGAAATTTCGTCTGATTGTCCATATTTGATATAAGATTCAAACTAGAAACTAAATTTTTAAATAATTTTTACACAATCTCCTACCTTATTTAAATAAAAAGACATTCCTACACAAAATGCGTTCTAGGATCATCACTAATGATGAGCACCTCATTGTAAGAATTCATGCATCTCCAATTATGGGATTGTCAAAATACGCAGCCAGCATTAACAACTTGGATAGCTTGGTTGACACTTAGAATACCATTCTAGGTACAATAATTGAAAAGTTCAAATCATCTGTTATCAAGTAGAATTCACGTTCAGTGCAGAATTCGTGCACCTCCATTATGGGAGTAACAAAATAAGCAGCTAGAGTACACTAGCTTGGTTGAAAGTTATAATACCAGTCTTCGAACATTTATTGAATACATTCAAATTGAAATATTCATTTATTGAAAGCATTCTTTGAGACGATTTCGGAATCATGTTCTACGTCCCTCGATGTTTGAACTGCAATTTTTGAGAATCCTTAGAAAACAGAAAGTCCATTATTATATAATCAGGGCGAATTCGTGTTCAGTGCCAAAGGTTACATTTAATCCATTCGGGTAATGATGGATCAACGGATCATCTTCCACAATAACGTCAACAAATTGCCCTGATTGTAAATTTCGGCTGATTGTCCAACCCTGATTTAACATTCAAACTCGAACTGAATTTCAAAATTTCAGGTTTACGATCTCCTACCTCGGCCAGATAAAGAGAACAGACAGTAATTGAGCTTGAGATCATCACTATTTGATTCACTGTATTCGTGAACCTCCATTATGGGAGTGACAAAATACTGTGCTAGAGTGCACTAGCTTTGTTAGCATTTAGAATACCAGTCTTCAAACCGTTATTGAAAACAAGCTTAGAGACAAATTGGAAATCATGTAATATGATGATCCTTGGTCCATTTAAAATCCATGTCCTCGAGTATCCTCAGATGTAATAACGTCCCAATCAGCTTATTATCATTTCTAATCCGTGTTCAGTGCCTAACATTGAACTTTAACCCATTCAAATGATTGAGGGACCATAAGATCATCTTTTGCAAAACTAAGACAAATTTTCCTGATTGAACATTTCGGCTGATTATCCAAATGTCATATATGATTTTCACTAAAAACTGAAAATCTCAATTTCAGCTTTACTATCTCCACCACGGCCAAATAAAATGAACAGTAACGAAGTGCGTCCTGGTATCAGCACTACTGATGATCGTTCCTTATTTTTAACATCTCATTCTCCGAATTCGAACACGTCCAGTATGAGAGAGACCAAATAATCAACTAGCTTGGTTGAATTTCAGAATCCCAATCTAGGTATGTGTGATTAATGCGAACACATTTAATAACAAATTTGGATTGATCTTCAATGATGATCAACTACTTGCAATCCAATTATTTGAGTATCCACTGACATAAGAAAGTCCAAAATATCATATTATCAGGTCGAATTCAAAGTTCAGTGCCACCATAAAAACTTAGCCCATTGAAGTAATTTATGGTTATCTCATCATCCTTCACGATAGTATCCAAAAATCTTATTGCCTGATAGTACAGTTCGTCCAAGACTTCAACTCCGATATAATAATTCAGGTGGAAACGGAATTAGTAATTTCGGTTTTATGATCTCCTACCTTGGTCAAATGAAAATGAAAAACTACAGAGACATTTCGGCGGATGGTCCTACACTGATTGAAGTTTTCAAAGTGATGATCTTTCTTCATTTTTGAACTAGTCTTATTCTCCGAAATCGTGAACCTCCAGTAAAGGGCGGGACAAAATACCAAGCCAGAGTACACTAGGTTGGTTGAAATTTACAATCCCAATCTACATAAATTTAGTGAAATCAGGCTTAGTGACAACTTTGAAACGTGCTCTATGATCTATGATGATCCTTCATTTAATTACAAGCCAATTCTCTGAGTATCCTCTGACATAATATGTAAGTACAAATTAGTAGGATTAATGTTCAGTGCCACGTGTTAAAATGTAGCCCTTCAAGTAATTGACCATAACTTAATTTGATTGATTCAAGCTGATTGATTCGATTTAAATTATTAGAGTTGATTGATCATCCTACAAATAAAATGCATAAATTGTGGATGAAATTTCGTCTGATTGTCCATATTTGATATAAGATTCAAACTAGAAACTAAATTTTTAAATAATTTTTACACAATCTCCTACCTTATTCAAATAAAAAGACATACCTACACAAAATGCGTACTAGGATCATCACTAATGATGAGCACCTCATTGTAAGAATTCATGCATCTCCAATTATGGGATTGTCAAAATACGCAGCCAGCATTAACAACTTGGATAGCTTGGTTGACACTTAGAATACCATTCTAGGTAAAATAATTGAAAAGTTCAAATCTTTTACACAATCTCCTACCTTATTCAAATAAAAAGACATACCTACACAAAATGCGTTCTAGGATCATCACTAATGATGAGCACCTCATTGTAAGAATTCATGCATCTCCAATTATGGGATTGTCAAAATACGCAGCCAGCATTAACAACTTGGATAGCTTGGTTGACACTTAGAATACCATTCTAGGTAAAATAATTGAAAAGTTCAAATCATCTGTTATCAAGTAGAATTCACGTTCAGTGCAGAATTCGTGCACCTCCATTATGGGAGTAACAAAATAAGCAGCTAGAGTACACTAGCTTGGTTGAAAGTTATAATACCAGTCTTCGAACATTTATTGAATACATTCAAATTGAAATATTCATTTATTGAAAGCATTCTTTGAGACGATTTCGGAATCATGTTCTACGTCCCTCGATGTTTGAACTGCAATTTTTGAGAATCCTTAGAAAACAGAAAGTCCATTATTATATAATCAGGGCGAATTCGTGTTCAGTGCCAAAGGTTACATTTAATCCATTCGGGTAATGATGGATCAACGGATCATCTTCCACAATAACGTCAACAAATTGCCCTGATTGTAAATTTCGGCTGATTGTCCAACCCTGATTTAACATTCAAACTCGAACTGAATTTCAAAATTTCAGGTTTACGATCTCCTACCTCGGCCAGATAAAGAGAACAGACAGTAATTGAGCTTGAGATCATCACTATTTGATTCACTGTATTCGTGAACCTCCATTATGGGAGTGACAAAATACTGTGCTAGAGTGCACTAGCTTTGTTAGCATTTAGAATACCAGTCTTCAAACCGTTATTGAAAACAAGCTTAGAGACAAATTGGAAATCATGTAATATGATGATCCTTGGTCCATTTAAAATCCATGTCCTCGAGTATCCTCAGATGTAATAACGTCCCAATCAGCTTATTATCATTTCTAATCCGTGTTCAGTGCCTAACATTGAACTTTAACCCATTCAAATGATTGAGGGACCATAAGATCATCTTTTGCAAAACTAAGACAAATTTTCCTGATTGAACATTTCGGCTGATTATCCAAATGTCATATATGATTTTCACTAAAAACTGAAAATCTCAATTTCAGCTTTACTATCTCCACCACGGCCAAATAAAATGAACAGTAACGAAGTGCGTCCTGGTATCAGCACTAGTGATGATCGTTCCTTATTTTTAACATCTCATTCTCCGAATTCGAACACGTCCAGTATGAGAGAGACCAAATAATCAACTAGCTTGGTTGAATTTCAGAATCCCAAACTAGGTATGTGTGATTAATGCGAACACATTTAATAACAAATTTGGATTGATCTTCAATGATGATCAACTACTTGCAATCCAATTATTTGAGTATCCACTGACATAAGAAAGTCCAAAATATCATATTATCAGGTCGAATTCAAAGTTCAGTGCCACCATAAAAACTTAGCCCATTGAAGTAATTTATGGTTATCTCATCATCCTTCACGATAGTATCCAAAAATCTTATTGCCTGATAGTACAGTTCGTCCAAGACTTCAACTCCGATATAATAATTCAGGTGGAAACGGAATTAGTAATTTCGGTTTTATGATCTCCTACCTTGGTCAAATGAAAATGAAAAACTACAGAGACATTTCGGCGGATGGTCCTACACTGATTGAAGTTTTCAAAGTGATGATCTTTCTTCATTTTTGAACTAGTCTTATTCTCCGAAATCGTGAACCTCCAGTAAAGGGCGGGACAAAATACCAAGCCAGAGTACACTAGGTTGGTTGAAATTTACAATCCCAATCTACATAAATTTAGTGAAATCAGGCTTAGTGACAACTTTGAAACGTGCTCTATGATCTATGATGATCCTTCATTTAATTACAAGCCAATTCTCTGAGTATCCTCTGACATAATATGTAAGTACAAATTAGTAGGATTAATGTTCAGTGCCACGTGTTAAAATGTAGCCCTTCAAGTAATTGACCATAACTTAATTTGATTGATTCAAGCTGATTGATTCGATTTAAATTATTAGAGTTGATTGATCATCCTACAAATAAAATGCATAAATTGTGGATGAAATTTCGTCTGATTGTCCATATTTGATATAAGATTCAAACTAGAAACTAAATTTTTAAATAATTTTTACACAATCTCCTACCTTATTTAAATAAAAAGACATTCCTACACAAAATGCGTTCTAGGATCATCACTAATGATGAGCACCTCATTGTAAGAATTCATGCATCTCCAATTATGGGATTGTCAAAATACGCAGCCAGCATTAACAACTTGGATAGCTTGGTTGACACTTAGAATACCATTCTAGGTACAATAATTGAAAAGTTCAAATCATCTGTTATCAAGTAGAATTCACGTTCAGTGCAGAATTCGTGCACCTCCATTATGGGAGTAACAAAATAAGCAGCTAGAGTACACTAGCTTGGTTGAAAGTTATAATACCAGTCTTCGAACATTTATTGAATACATTCAAATTGAAATATTCATTTATTGAAAGCATTCTTTGAGACGATTTCGGAATCATGTTCTACGTCCCTCGATGTTTGAACTGCAATTTTTGAGAATCCTTAGAAAACAGAAAGTCCATTATTATATAATCAGGGCGAATTCGTGTTCAGTGCCAAAGGTTACATTTAATCCATTCGGGTAATGATGGATCAACGGATCATCTTCCACAATAACGTCAACAAATTGGCCTGATTGTAAATTTCGGCTGATTGTCCAACCCTGATTTAACATTCAAACTCGAACTGAATTTCAAAATTTCAGGTTTACGATCTCCTACCTCGGCTAGATAAAGAGAACAGACAGTAATTGCATCTTGAGATCATCACTATCTGATTAACTGTATTCGTGCACCTCCATTATGGGAGTGACAAAATACTGTGCTAGAGCGCACTAGCTTTGTTAACATTTAGAATACCAGTCTTCAAACCGTTATTGAAAACAAGCTTAGAGACGAATTGGAAATCATGTAATATGATGATCCTTGGTCCATTTAAAATCCATGTCCTCGAGTATCCTCAGATGTAATAACGTCCCAATCAGCTTATTATCATTTCTAATCCGTGTTCAGTGCCTAACATTGAACTTTAACCCATTCAAATGATTGAGGGACCATAAGATCATCTTTTGCAAAACTAAGACAAATTTTCCTGATTGAACATTTCGGCTGATTATCCAAATGTCATATATGATTTTCACTAAAAACTGAAAATCTCAATTTCAGCTTTACTATCTCCACCACGGCCAAATAAAATGAACAGTAACGAAGTGCGTCCTGGTATCAGCACTACTGATGATCGTTCCTTATTTTTAACATCTCATTCTCCGAATTCGAACACGTCCAGTATGAGAGAGACCAAATAATCAACTAGCTTGGTTGAATTTCAGAATCCCAATCTAGGTATGTGTGATTAATGCGAACACATTTAATAACAAATTTGGATTGATCTTCAATGATGATCAACTACTTGCAATCCAATTATTTGAGTATCCACTGACATAAGAAAGTCCAAAATATCATATTATCAGGTCGAATTCAAAGTTCAGTGCCACCATAAAAACTTAGCCCATTGAAGTAATTTATGGTTATCTCATCATCCTTCACGATAGTATCCAAAAATCTTATTGCCTGATAGTACAGTTCGTCCAAGACTTCAACTCCGATATAATAATTCAGGTGGAAACGGAATTAGTAATTTCGGTTTTATGATCTCCTACCTTGGTCAAATGAAAATGAAAAACTACAGAGACATTTCGGCGGATGGTCCTACACTGATTGAAGTTTTCAAAGTGATGATCTTTCTTCATTTTTGAACTAGTCTTATTCTCCGAAATCGTGAACCTCCAGTAAAGGGCGGGACAAAATACCAAGCCAGAGTACACTAGGTTGGTTGAAATTTACAATCCCAATCTACATAAATTTAGTGAAATCAGGCTTAGTGACAACTTTGAAACGTGCTCTATGATCTATGATGATCCTTCATTTAATTACAAGCCAATTCTCTGAGTATCCTCTGACATAATATGTAAGTACAAATTAGTAGGATTAATGTTCAGTGCCACGTGTTAAAATGTAGCCCTTCAAGTAATTGACCATAACTTAATTTGATTGATTCAAGCTGATTGATTCGATTTAAATTATTAGAGTTGATTGATCATCCTACAAATAAAATGCATAAATTGTGGATGAAATTTCGTCTGATTGTCCATATTTGATATAAGATTCAAACTAGAAACTAAATTTTTAAATAATTTTTACACAATCTCCTACCTTATTTAAATAAAAAGACATTCCTACACAAAATGCGTTCTAGGATCATCACTAATGATGAGCACCTCATTGTAAGAATTCATGCATCTCCAATTATGGGATTGTCAAAATACGCAGCCAGCATTAACAACTTGGATAGCTTGGTTGACACTTAGAATACCATTCTAGGTAAAATAATTGAAAAGTTCAAATCATCTGTTATCAAGTAGAATTCACGTTCAGTGCAGAATTCGTGCACCTCCATTATGGGAGTAACAAAATAAGCAGCTAGAGTACACTAGCTTGGTTGAAAGTTATAATACCAGTCTTCGAACATTTATTGAATACATTCAAATTGAAATATTCATTTATTGAAAACATTCTTTGAGACGATTTCGGAATCATGTTCTACGTCCCTCGATGTTTGAACTGCAATTTTTGAGAATCCTTAGAAAACAGAAAGTCCATTATTATATAATCAGGGCGAATTCGTGTTCAGTGCCAAAGGTTACATTTAATCCATTCGGGTAATGATGGATCAACGGATCATCTTCCACAATAACGTCAACAAATTGCCCTGATTGTAAATTTCGGCTGATTGTCCAACCCTGATTTAACATTCAAACTCGAACTGAATTTCAAAATTTCAGGTTTACGATCTCCTACCAGAGGAGATCGACCTCGGCCAGATAAAGAGAACAGACAGTAATTGAGCTTGAGATCATCACTATCTGATTTACTGTATTCGTGCACCTCCATTATGGGAGTGACAAAATACTGTGCTAGAGTGCACTAGCTTTGTTAGCATTTAGAATACCATTCTTCAAACCGTTATTGAAAACAAGCTTAGAGACAAATTGGAAATCATGTAATATGATGATCCTTGGTCCATTTAAAATCCATGTCTTTGAGTATCCTCAGATGTAATAACGTCCCAATCAGCTTATTATCATTTCTTATCCGTGTTCAGTGCCTAACATTGAACTTTAACCCATTCAAATGATTGAGGGACCATAAGATCATCTTTTGCAAAACTAAGACAAATTTTCCTGATTGAACATTTCGGCTGATTATCCAAATGTCATATATGATTTTCACTAAAAACTGAAAATCTCAATTTCAGCTTTACTATCTCCACCACGGCCAAATAAAATGAACAGTAACGAAGTGCGTCCTGGTATCAGCACTACTGATGATCGTTCCTTATTTTTAACATCTCATTCTCCGAATTCGAACACGTCCAGTATGAGAGAGACCAAATAATCAACTAGCTTGGTTGAATTTCAGAATCCCAATCTAGGTATGTGTGATTAATGCGAACACATTTAATAACAAATTTGGATTGATCTTCAATGATGATCAACTACTTGCAATCCAATTATTTGAGTATCCACTGACATAAGAAAGTCCAAAATATCATATTATCAGGTCGAATTCAAAGTTCAGTGCCACCATAAAAACTTAGCCCATTGAAGTAATTTATGGTTATCTCATCATCCTTCACGATAGTATCCAAAAATCTTATTGCCTGATAGTACAGTTCGTCCAAGACTTCAACTCCGATATAATAATTCAGGTGGAAACGGAATTAGTAATTTCGGTTTTATGATCTCCTACCTTGGTCAAATGAAAATGAAAAACTACAGAGACATTTCGGCGGATGGTCCTACACTGATTGAAGTTTTCAAAGTGATGATCTTTCTTCATTTTTGAACTAGTCTTATTCTCCGAAATCGTGAACCTCCAGTAAAGGGCGGGACAAAATACCAAGCTAGAGTACACTAGGTTGGTTGAAATTTACAATCCCAATCTACATAAATTTAGTGAAATCAGGCTTAGTGACAACTTTGAAACGTGCTCTATGATCTATGATGATCCTTCATTTAATTACAAGCCAATTCTCTGAGTATCCTCTGACATAATATGTAAGTACAAATTAGTAGGATTAATGTTCAGTGCCACGTGTTAAAATGTAGCCCTTCAAGTAATTGACCATAACTTAATTTGATTGATTCAAGCTGATTGATTCGATTTAAATTATTAGAGTTGATTGATCATCCTACAAATAAAATGCATAAATTGTGGATGAAATTTCGTCTGATTGTCCAAATTTGATATAAGATTCAAACTAGAAACTAAATTTTTAAATAATTTTTACACAATCTCCTACCTTATTCAAATAAAAAGACATACCTACACAAAATGCGTTCTAGGATCATCACAAACGATGAGCATCTCATTGTCAGAATTCATGCATCTCCAATATGGGAGTGTCAAAATACTCAGCCAGCATAAACAACTTGGATAGCTTGGTTGACACTTAGAATACCATTCTAGGTACAATAATTGAAAAGTTCAAATCATCTGTTATCAAGTAGAATTCACGTTCAGTGCAGAATTCGTGCACCTCCATTATGGGAGTAACAAAATAAGCAGCTAGAGTACACTAGCTTGGTTGAAAGTTATAATACCAGTCTTCGAACATTTATTGAATACATTCAAATTGAAATATTCATTTATTGAAAACATTCTTTGAGACGATTTCGGAATCATGTTCTACGTCCCTCGATGTTTGAACTGCAATTTTTGAGAATCCTTAGAAAACAGAAAGTCCATTATTATATAATCAGGGCGAATTCGTGTTCAGTGCCAAAGGTTACATTTAATCCATTCGGGTAATGATGGATCAACGGATCATCTTCCACAATAACGTCAACAAATTGGCCTGATTGTAAATTTCGGCTGATTGTCCAACCCTGATTTAACATTCAAACTCGAACTGAATTTCAAAATTTCAGGTTTACGATCTCCTACCTCGGCCAGATGAAGAGAACAACAGTAATTGTGTTTTGAGATCATCACTACCTGATTTACTGAATTCGTGCACCTCCATTATGGGAGTGACAAAATACTGTGCTAGATTACACTAGCTTTGTTAGCATTTAGAATATCATTCTTCAAACAATTATTGAAAACAAGCTTAGAGACAAATTAGAAATCATATAATATGATGATCCTTGATCCATTTACAATCCATGTCTTTTGAGTATCCTCAGATGTAATAACGTCCCAGTCAGCTTATTATCATTTCTAATCCGTGTTCAGTGCCAAACG
This sequence comes from Adelphocoris suturalis, assembly GCA_030762985.1. Lineage (NCBI taxonomy): Eukaryota > Metazoa > Arthropoda > Insecta > Hemiptera > Miridae > Adelphocoris > Adelphocoris suturalis. The sequence continues at coordinate 4,383,129 of CM061042.1, read as the reverse complement.
TTGAACTTAACCCATTCAAATGATTGAGGGATCATCCTTTGCAATACTACCTACAAATTTTCTTGATTGAACATTTCGGCTGAATATCCACCTGTCATATACGATTTTAACTGGAAACTGAAAATCTCAATTTCAGCTTTACTATCTCCACCACGGCCAAATGAAATGAACAGAAACGAAGTGCGTCCTGGGATCAGCACTACTGATGATCGTTCCTTATTTTTAACATCTCATTCTCCGAATTCAAGCACCTCCAGTATGCGAGAGACCAAATAATAATCATCTACCTTGGTTGAAATTTAGAATCCCAAACTATGTGTGAACAGGCTTAATGACAAGATTGGAATGATCTTCAATGATGATCCTAGGTGTAATAATAATCCAAATATTTAAGTATCCTTTGACATACGAAAGTCCAAAATGTTTCTAAATTTCGCTTCTACGATCTCCTCCTACCTTGGTCGAATGAAATATATACTAATAACTTACAACGATCATCAATGATGATCTTGCTTCATTTTTAAACTAATCTCATTTTTCCCAATTCGAGCACCTCCAGTATGGGAGGGACAAAATACTCAGTAGAGCAGACTAGCTTGGAAGACATTTAGAATCCCAATCTGGTTATAATTATTGAAAACAGGCACAGTGATAAGCTTGGAATCATGTTCCGTGATGATCCCTGAAATAATCACAATCGAGTATTGAGTATCCTCAGACATAAGAAAGTTCAGATTATCTGATTATTGGATCGAATTAATGTTCAGTGCCATACGTTACATGTTTAACCTATGCAGGTTACTTAGGGATCATCAGATGATCCTTCTCATTTATTTCCCCATTTCTCAAATTTAATGCCGCCCGATCTTACCTCAATATAAAATGGAAATGTAGGGACCTGATAGTGATTTACGATCTCCTATGAGTCAGAATTGATGTTTTTCCAAACTAAATTGATTCTCCAGAGGCGTAAGCTGCGACATGGGAGTACCCAAATACCTAAAGTACCACATTTTGGTTTCGATTCAGAATCTAAATCCACTTTTACGACCTCCTATTTTGGTATAATCGTGTAAAACAAGCTTACTGAGAAATTTCGCATCACCATAAATGAAGATCCCCATCGTAATTCCAACCCAATTCTCGAAGCTTTTGGCATTTTAAAGCCAAAAATCATCAGAATATTCAATCCAATAAATGTTCAGTGACCAACTAAAATTTAAAGTTCAACTAAATGTTTGATCATCTGATGGTCCTTAGAAAGTATTCCAACTGTTTATAGGGAGATATCGGCTGATGGTCCTACTTTGATATAAGATTTCAAATGGAAACTGAATTTTTAAATTTAGGATTTTAGCATCTTCTACCTTGGTCAAATGAAAAGCTTTATTTTTAAACTAATCTGATTTTCCGAATTCATGTACCTCCGGTATCAGAGGGACAAAATACTCAGCTAGAGTACACTAGCTTGGGAGACATTTAGAATCCCAATCTGGGTATAATGATTGAAAACAGGCTTAGTGATAAGCTTGGAATCATGTTCTATGATAATCCCTGGTATAATCACAATCCAATTCTTTGGACATGAGAAAGTCAAGATCATCTGATTATAGGTCGAATTTATTTTCAGTGCCACACAGTGAAATTTGGCCTATTCAAAAATTTATTGATCATTCCATAATCCTTTAGAATGATTTCCACCATTTTCAGTGAAATTTTGCCTGATCACATTTTATGGCCGTCAGCAGTCACTCGAGGCTCATGGCAGAGGTTGTTCCTGTTCCTTTCGTTCGGTGGAACTTAGTTAATCCATGACTAATAATTAATTTCGTGTATTTCCAATGAAACATTTTTCATAAATAGAGTTTCTCATTCAAAGACATTATATATACATACCCGGGACCAAGTACGCTCCCTTATGGAACACCTGCAGTGATCAGTTTTAGCTCTGAGAAGACATCTTCTTGCTTTATTCTGAAACTAGGGGGACACCCCCTGCAGGCTTTGCCTGTCAACCCCCGCCATTTCGGCCTGGCAGGCCGACCATTGCGCTCTGACGCCAATGAGTATCCAATAATACTGTTTAATAATAATCCAATTTATACTGTCCATTCCATTGGCGAGCTTTATACTGCCCACCTCCTTGGCAGATTTATACTGCCCACCTCCTTGGCGAGATTTATACTGCCCACCTCCTTGGCGAGATTTAAACTGCCCACCTCCTTGGGGAGATTTATACTGCCCACTTCCTTGGCAGATTTATACCGCCCGCACCTTGGAAGTAGAAGGCGGGCGGAGAAAATCGCGAAAATCCCTTCTTCAAACGATGGGGGCCACCATTTGTTTTTTGATCTAACCAAGTTTTTTGACACTTTCGCAATTTAAACGAATATGGTTTGAAATTTTGGAAAACTAAGGTTTTTACACATTAATCAGGAGATCCAGAGCTCGAATTTGAGTACCAATATGTTAGGGTTCTGTTGAGCCGAAATGGGCGATCTTTTGATCCTCATCATTCTTGTTGTGCAGTTATATATAATAACGATTGGTGAGGTATGATTGAAGCAGCTTAGCTGATTTGGGATGGGGCTTTTCTGGGTATGTTGGAGAATAATTTTACAACTTGATAAGCTACCTCGTTCTGAACTTCAGCCTGAAAAGTTGGATTGGAACAAAATCAGGTACAGAGTTTAGCTGATTAGAGTGATTCTTCTGTTCCTTAAAATGTAGGTACTTGTTATACTCACCACACCCAGAGAGGTCCCGTTCAAAAGTTCAATATCTTAAGCTGAATTGGAACAAAATTAGCTGATTGAACTCAATAAGAACTCATTTTCAGCTGATTAGAGTGGTTGATCAAGTTGCAGTATTGTGTACTCTACCACTCCAGAGAAGCCTGGTTCCGAATTTCTACTAACTCGATTCATGATGTCCCAAGTTCCGGTGAGAAAAGAGTGAAGCCAAGTCCTGATGTCCAGACTAGTGGACGTACTTTTAAAATTACTCTATTTACTGTGGAATTGGACTGAAATGTGTATTGGAGAGCTATAACTAGTGTTGACAATGTAAACTAACAAAACTAAGTGCCATCCTAGTGGGTTTTTCGCTTAAAATACTAAAAAGTTATGGAAAATAGACTTACCTGCCATAGTGGATATAATACTGTTGAAATCGCGTACAAAAACAGGATAATTTACACATTAAAAAAGAATTATTATGTTACTCAATAGCGCCAGAAACGCGTTGCTACAGTGAAATGGAAACCACTTATGTTGCCAATGGTCCGATAATAATGTTTGGATTTGAAAGACTGAGGGGGATAACTTAGATAGGAAAAATATTACAGAGCCCAATCTGCTGATTAGAGTGATGTCCTAGTGATGCTCTACTACATTCAGAAAGGTTCTGTTAAAAAGTTTAGCATCTTAAGCTCAACAGGAACAAAATCAACTAGAATCCACGCTGCTGATTACTTCAAGTTGTAATTATAGGTACTCTACCACACAGAAAGGTTGTAATTTTAATCAGCCACACCCAGAGAGATCCCGATCCAAAGTTCAGAGATTAAGTTGATGAAAGAAAAAAATCAATTATTTATATAGGTATAGAAACTCGCTCCTCTTTCATGTCCTATTGCGTAGGTTGCAGTTCAATACAACTGTGTATCGCAAATTAAGTTTACTAGTATATACCTCTAATTGAATATCTTCCCAGAACAATAAAAATCTATTTACCTACATAATTTGCAGTTTCGAAAATTTGTGAATATTCACTCACGACACTAACAAGACAAAGGAACTTTCTCAAACCTCTTAATCACCGAGTTGTTATTAATTTTCAATGTCTCCCCAAACCAGGACTTATTTCAACTGGTAATTCAACAATACTGAGCTTTTGGGATACTTAGTGTTAGTATTGTTGAGCATTCAGATCAAGCATGAAATTCACTTACACTAGGTATCAAACGCAAGAAGAATAGCCAATTTTTAATATACAGCGGTGTCCCCGTGCTCCGCTATTGGGCAATTTACAGTAATTACATAGCAGTCACCAGCAGTCCCAAAAAGGCTCCAAGTTAAATTTCAGCAATCAAGTTTCAACTTGTACCATAAAATGGGATTATTAGGGTCACTTACCCACTCACTAGCCATTTAGTTAAAGAAGTCTACCTACTCGGTGTCATTGTGTCAGCCTCAGCTTGCAAAATCGATTCTATTGTCTACATCAATTCAAACATGTGTTCTTGAACTTATATATTTTTTAATGCCCTGACCCTAATTACCCTTGACTCGGGGTGATTAGGGTCAGTAACATTATTTCGTCGAAATAATGAAATTCAACTACTCCAATCAAGCTATCAAGTAGTACCTAATTCATTTTTCAACCAAGTGTCTTCGCTTCTTACTCAATGTATACTTAAACTTAGTAACGTTAAAACTCTTCCGGACCAACATTGCAGCAGTTAATAAGGACTGGCCGAGGCGTAGCTGATAGAATACTCGCTTACAGCCTTGTAGAATTAAAGCATTGGTCCTTACTGGCACCACTGTGGCATCTAGCAGGATGGTAGCAGTGAGTTGGCGATTATGCCTCAGCGGCCATAATTGACAAGTTTATTGTTTACATAGCAGTAAACGTGGTATTGATTGTTTACCTGTTTTTTTTTTTTTTTTTTTTCACGGTTTTAATGTGGAGGTCCCTTTATTCTGTGTAGTTAATGCACCGACAAGCAGACTACTGAGCGCCACTGTGTGTACGTACAGCTAGGTTACCAAGGAGTATGCGTGCATGCGACCTGCCTTGCTACCAGTCAGACTCCACTGTGTTCTTACCCTAAGAAAGTATGAACGAAGCTTGTGTGGAACAAAACGCTATGCTGGATCTTTACAACTGAAGCGATGCGGATGCGAGAGTGGGAAAGGAGAATAAAAAGGCAAAACACTAGCGAATTATGCTTTCAATGGATTGCACTTAAATTTACGAAATGCTGCTAAATTAACAAGTGTATAAGGGATTCAGCATATATGAAATAAATGTCAGCAAAAACGGCTAAAGGACCATGCGGTTTTGTGGAAAGATGGTGAACAACTGCAACTACTCCTATTTTAGCACTCACGGCGCAACAGTAGTGCTACGACTCCTATCTCGCGTTTTTCAATTAGGAATCTCCAGTTTTTATTGCAGATTCGGAATTCCGTTCAAATTTTGGACTGCACGAAACTGGCACAATCAATGAAACGTACAGGTTTTTGAGATATAGAGGACACACATTTTTCTGACTTTTTGCAAGAAAACAAAGCTGCCCTACCATTGGTAATTAGGAAACAAAAATCCAACGTTCAACCTGCAAAACTCAATTACTGTCAACACTTGACCACATATCTTATTCTTTGATGAAGGTTTGGTATTTCCATTTCTAAATTTGTGAACACTTAAGAGTCTAGTTTAGGAACCATTTACAAAGTTACACGATGGGAGAAACATTCACAAATTAAATACCATCTACCGATTATAACTCAAACTCACGTTTATTAACAAGTACAATTGATTAGAACTATCAGTAGCACATTGAAAATTGATGAATCTAAAGTTAACTTTCTACAATATTATTTGTATTTACAATTATAATTTACAATTTATACGGCAGCAGCAGACCTCGGACTAGACAGGAAGTCTTTGTAGTTCTTGTAGGCAAGCTCCAATTTAGCTTTTTCGTTGGAACAGTTGTCAATATACGCCTGAAAAGAACACGTAAATTTTGGGTTACACAAAATCTATATAAATACCAGAATAAAACAAAACTTTGGCCACAAGTAAGTGATACATGCACTACATGGACGTCCCTATGAATGGATTGTATATCTTTGGATGAGAATTGAAATAAGAGAAGAAAAAAATATCATGATTTCTTGGAATTACCCTTGTCGGATTTACCGACAGTAAATTAGTAATTTCCAAGGTTGGGTAACTGGTCTAAAATCTGGATCGAACAAATAGTAAAAGTTGACAAGAAAATCAGATGCATATTAGTTGCAATACCACAATTTATCGCTATTACCCCCTTCATTCACCCCTTCCATCATGAAATTTGAAACTCCTGACATATTTTCCAAAACTAGACCAAATTCATAATTGAACAACGAAAGTATCGGGAAAAGCTGACGAGAATAGTGACAACATCACGAATTATTACTATTAACCCCTCCATTCACCCCCTTCCACAATGAAATTTGAAACTATTGATATACATTCCAAAACTAGACCAAATTCATAGTAGTCCAGTAACCAAAGTTTCAAAAGTTTTTCAAGACAAAACCCCAGACGTTTTTTCCCCAACATTTCCTTATGTTTTTTCGGGGTGCTGAATCCGAATTTGGGGTTTGCCCCTGATCCGAGTCTGGCGTATGTTCAAAAATCGCAAAAATCTCAAAAATGTTTTTCAGTTTTTTGCTTATATCTTGGAAAACTATGCAATTTTCGAAAATTGCCATTATTATTATAAGATTTAAAGTAGACAAAATTCTCTACGAAATGCTCTAGTTAACTTTGAAATTTGCACCACCAGGATTGGCGCAACAGCTTGTTGAAAAAACGTGATTTTTTGCTCTTTGGAGAAAAAGTTGAAAATTAACATTTAGAAGTTCGGTAGGTAGCGCCTAGTAGCTTTTGAGCCTAAAACTCATTATTCCTCTGGTTTCTTCCACAAATAGTCAGTTGTAATGAATAACTGAACGCCATTGAGGGACCATTAAACAGTGTTTGTATCATGTGACTAACTATTCAAGTCATGTCAGCGCTATAGGGGAAGTATGGCTGAAGAAGTGAAATTTAATGTGAACAAAATTTATCGGTTCTCTTTTGCAATAATAAGAACAAAAGGCACAGTCGGTCAAAGTGTCGGACTTTTTTCACTTTTCGCTTAAATCTTGAAAACTAAGCATGCAATTTTCGAAGTTTGTCACTGTATAACTGCTTTATGAAATCACATTCATTAGTTAACAGCCATTTATTAAATTCCCCCCAAGCAATCACAATACTATACTTTCTTACAGCTTGATGCGTATTAAGGAAACAGTGAAATCCTAAGGACAGCAAATCTACATTTCAACTTTCGAAAAACCTCTCTAGCGAGAGAAATCAAGGAAAATCACTCAAGCGATTGTCAACCCTCGTGAATGCACGTCTACCATGCCTTCTACCATTTGAAGAGTACATGGGTAGAACGGGCTATCATGGTTTTTCCTAGTTTCGAGAAAAACGAATTTGAATACAAAAAAACACAATAAAATGTAGATCTTGCGATCAAAAAATCTGAAATTTTGAAATTATAATGTCAACGTACAGGTAAAAGTAATAAAAATGCCAAATTACCTCACCACATTAATTTTATTGAAATATAACGGGGAAAAAAGCCGAACATCACAGAAAACAGCGAAAGAACGGGATAACTCCCTTGACAGCGATTGATTTCCTCACTTGTGGGTTAATTTCTCGAAATTCCTCCTGGCTTTCTCAGTACAGAATATTTTTGAATAAATCAAATCCCTGGATTTTGCGGAAGAGATCGAAATTTTTCTCGTGTAGGAACTTGATGGGAAGTAAAATTCTGATGGACAAAGTGGCTTCTGAGCCTATAACACAGGACCGAACGATGAATATTGAATTTGAGACAGCAACAGATCGGAAAAGTGGAAGAGTGTGAAATGTGAAACACAGCTAACCTGCTGTGATTCAAGGGCTGGACAATGAACTAACAAGGATGGGGGAAGTGGCAGCCCTAAGTTAGCCTGTTCTTTCCCTGGACCGCTCACTCACACGCTGTTTTGAAGTATTTAGACTCGTTTATTCCCTGTTTTGACCACACCACCGTGTTTGGCCACCCCATCCATACACATAAGGTACCATTCTCAACTCACTTTTGACAAAAAATCGAGCTAGCCCGTTCTTTCCCTGGACCACTCCCATAAGCTCGTTCTTTCGTTGTATACGAAATACTCACCCGCTGTTTTGAAGTATTTAGACTCGTTTATTCCCTGTTTTGACCACACCACCGTGTTCGGCTACCCCATACACACAAGGTATCATTCTCAACTCATTTTGACAAAAAATCGAGCTAGCCCGTTCTTTCCCTGGACCGCTCCCATAAGCTCGTTCTTTCGCTGTATACGAAATACTCACCCGCTGTTTTGAAGTATTTAGACTCGTTTATTCCCTGTTTTGACCACACCACCGTGTTTGGCTACCCCCAATACATGAGGTACCATTCTCAACTCACTTTTGACAAAAAATCGAGTTAGCCCGTTCTTCCCCTGTACTCTTCATTTGATGTCGTTTCTGGGCGCTGTGGGGTCATCATGGAAGAGAATACGAACTGAACTGATCTGTTCAACCTAATTTATGCTGTTCTCAGTACAGAAAAAGTTATGAAAGGTCCCGCTTAAACTAGAGATGTTAGAGCCCACCCCCTTGCTCATCGAGCTCTGGCCTCGCTGATATTGAAGACCATTCAGTTTTCACATTTATTTTGATCTGAAATCTGGGGTGTTGTATGGCAGGTGGTGGTCGTGTGATAGATCAGATATTCTGAATGGATTAAAAATTCTATATCTACATAATTTAAAACGTGAATGTATAAAGGAACTTCTAACACAGAAGTTCAACACCCAGCTTCAAACTATCACAAGCCGAGGTCCCACTGCAAAGCTTTGGTTTCAATACAACCAAATGGAGACATTGATAATGAACTTGGAGCCTGGACCTTCTGATGGACCGTTAAACCCACTGAGTCCTGCCATGGCTTACCAATCTAGTAATTGCACTGGTTCACATACATAAGTATCGTTGTTCCTTTTTCATATCCCTTCAATTGGGTACCTCAAATGCTGATTTATATACTGTGTCGTTGTTTCCTACTATATCTACAACATTCCCCTTTCTTTATTTCACATGTGACACTCTTCTCCCCACTTTGACCGACTGTGCCTTTTGTTCATATTATTGCAAAAGAGAACCGATAAATTTTGTTCACATCAAATTTCACTTCTTCAGCCATACTTCCCCTATAGCGCTGACATGACTTAAATAGTTAGTTACATGATACAAACAGTGTGTACTGGTCCTTCAATGGCGTTTGGTAGTTCATTACTACTGAATATTTGTGGACGAAAACAGAGGAATAATGAGTTTTAGGCTCAAAAGTTATTACTACAGTCGGGTCAGCGTAGGAAGTTACGTGAAAGCAAGGAGGTTGGGGAAATCAGCTGACCGCAGTCCGTCACCCCCTCTACACTCATCTAACACTTCCCCACCGTCTGCATGCCAATGGCAGGAGGAGGAGGGAGGGAAGGGGTATCAGACTGCTACTTCCCCTCTTCCCACAGCCCATCTGGTGATGGGGCCATCTCATGTAACTTCTTATGCTGACCTGACTACAGGCGCTACCTACCGAACTTCTAAATGTTAATTTTCAACTTTTTCTCCAAACAGCAAAAAATGACGTTTTTTCAACAAGCTGTAGCGCCAATTCTGGTGGTGCAAATTTCAAAGTTAACTAGTGCATTTCGTAGAGAATTTTGTCTACTTTAAATCTTATAATAATGGCAATTTTCGAAAATTGCATAGTTTTCAAGATATAAGCAAAAAACTGAAAAAAGTTGGAAATTTTTGAGATTTTTTTGCAATTTTTGAACATACGCCACACTCGGATCAGGGGGCAAACCTCAAATTCGGATTCAGCACCCCGAAAAACATGAGGAAAGGGTGAATAAAAAACGTCTGGACTATAATTGGAAAAAGAAAACAATCAATTAGATGATAATAGTTGAAACATCATGATTCATCAATACTACCCCTCCCAAGATGAAATTTGAAACTCCTGGCATACCTTTATCAAATTCTTTTTAGCACACAGTATTTTACACAAAAATTGTCACCTTCTAATTTAAGGTTGATAAGGTTTTCTAGGTAGATACCTGATATTCTGCAATAAATTGCTTAAAACTATCATTAACTGTTTCTGAGCATGTTAAACTGGAATTTGAGCAATTTCTGTCATCCTTGGTGGGAGGAATTGGGTAAGTATGTAAGTACTCAACTTAGGTACTTTGGACAATACCTTGACAAAGTCCAGTTCCGAGCCTCGTTCCAATGCGCCAATTTTAGCCTCGGGGTGGAGGATCGTATACAATTGAATCGCCCAACATGCATCTTCCAGTCTGCAAAGATCAAAACAAACATCAACAAAAGACTGAAGGGTACCTAACTACGGTGGAAATTTAATTAGACGGATATCTTTATTGGCACGCATGAATATACTGTAGAAAGAAAAACAGTCATGCAGCATGATCGTACGAGCGAATTTTCGATAATTATTATCGTATTATAATATGTTACATAGTTATGAAATGTGAGCACTTTAAGTGCAAAAAACTGTTAACTACCAGTTTTATGACAAAAAATTAGTTCTAAATAATATTCACTAAAATAAAATAAAATATTTTGGACTTTTAACTATTTTTTGTAGTGTTTATCGATTTTTCAGCAAACCTTAATGAAATTCAAGAACATTTTGCAGCATAATTTTGTGTAAACTTTTTCTAATACACTAGTTCATCGTTGATAAAAATTTGATGACTGAAATTATGCATAAAAATATAAATGTAAACATTTTTAGCCGTTTTTAGCCATTTTTCGTAATTTTTTATTGCACATTTTTTGAAATTTGACCAATTCAATTTGCTCAAAAAGTGCTAACCAAAGAACTCATCCTTTCATCTGGAAGGCTTGTTTTTTTGGCGCAAGAACGGAATTTTCATCTCAATCCTTGAGAGTTATCGTCTGGAATGACACACGGGGGACACACACACACACACACACACAGATATATATAAGTGTTAAAAATCTAGGATCAATTTTAGAATACCTTGAAACTCAAAACGGATTTCTATGAAGAAATTTTTCGAATATTTTGAGTTTAAAATTTTTGGAGCCATTGCAATAGCTTCATTTTCTACGGAAATTCGCTAAAAGAGAATGGAAAACAGTAGTAGTAAATAAATGAATCAGATGAAAATCCCGTGGAAACATTACCATGGATAAGATTTCTTAAGAGTGCAAACTACCAACAAACTTGGTATGCCGATAATTCGACCTGTACTGGGAAAGTAGGTGAAATTAAAAATTGGCTCATCCTTTTGCAGAATGAGAACCCAAAGCGGGGATATTTTCTCCAATCAACCAAGCCAGGCTTATAAGGGGAAGCTCAGGCCGTTTTTGGCAACTTGAATGTGCAAGTAGCCTACATCCAAAGATTGTTGGGAGGAATCATTAGTAGAGCAGGCGAACGAGGAGGGAGCAGGAGTACGTGAGGGGGAAAGTTCGGGATTGGGTGATCATGATTAGAAAGTGGTTGAAGAGACCGAGAAGAGTCCTCAAGCAGGATATGTGAAATTCACAAAATTCCTTTCTAAGGGGTAGACTTTTTTCAACGCATAGTTCAGGGGTGTGAGGAAGGTACAAGCTCCTGAAGACTTCCATCAAGTGATTCCCATTCACCCTCCAGGGGACTTGTAACCTTATTTTCTGGATAACCCTCGTGTAACCCAATGCTAACCTCACCTACCTTCACCCTCTTATGGTATCTTCTTACCTATTATTAAATTATATTCTATATATATCAACTTCAGATCTCCCTCTTTATCTCTTCCTTGGAGTGCCATATAAAGAAATTGGTTTTAAAATTGCTTAAAGGGACTAAGCCTCGTATCTAATTTAATAACCCTTAAACATGAGCTGGAACTACCGGCGGAGAACACGACCGTCATCTGACAGATTTCCTTCAGTCACAACCTTCTTCTTTGGGATTCAGAAGATGAATGGGATCCTCTGGGAACTGCAACCAATACTGACTTCCAGTCCCCCTGACCCGTGATTTGTTCAAGGATATGCCTCAACTGACTTACCACCAGGGAAGAAATATAGCAGGAATACTGTCTCATAGGCATCCACGAGTTCAGACTTCAAAAGTGCAGCGGCCTGGTTTACACCGATATGAGCGTCCACGGAGCAAACTATGTGACATTGTTATTGAAGGTTCTCACTTTACCTCTCCCAATACCTCTCAATCCTACACATGTCAAGGGCAGGCAGAATGTCAGTCACGAATGTGTGTCTACCAGCTGATCTGTAAGCAGCGCACAGAAGATCAGCACAGAAGCTTTCATGTTGGGAAAGCAACTCAACGAAATTTGAGAATAAACAACCATAGAGCTTCCTTAAACCAAGATCGGCCCCTGCCATTAAAACTGCATGAAAGATCACACATTCCTACAGTGACATTTAACGAATGCTTCGGAGTGAAAATTCTGAAGCAGATGCCACAACCAACCAACGACAGACTGCTACAGCAGTCTGAACGGGCTCATAGGTGGGTACTGGGATCAATGAGGCCTCCTGGTCTCAATCTAAACGATTGAGCTGCACTGAGCTAAAAGTAAAGAAGCCATACATGGTTACAAGCTTCCAAGAAACACTCCAAGTCCCATCATTCAGAAAAAACCATTTTTCTTCTTATTTTGAAAAAGATTTACACGAAATATCAAATCACTCTTTCAATTTCTATAATTTGAGTTCATGTAATATATAGTTCAGTAGAACAATCACTAATCAAGTATATATATATATATATATATATATATATATATATATATATATATATATAAATATATACAGTAGAGAAATAATAAATTTAATCAAAATCATCACTAAGATTGTCTCAAGGTTGAAAAGTAAATCGGCCTTTAATCTCACAATAGTAGATAGACAGATAGATCTCCATTATCAATGTAACCATTACCAGTTAAATTTGAAATTACCTGTCGGTTTCTAGATTCTCTAATAAAAGCAGGTCCAAATTGTTGGTGAGAGCCAAATAGAAGACGAGAGGTCCATAATGGCGAGTGGACCGGAGAAGCTCAAAATCTCCTGATGCATTCGCGAACTCATAAACCTAGTTAAAATAGAATGATCCCATTTAAATGTGTTCAACAACTTATTCTAATTTATTCAATAATAAATAAATTAATATTCCCTAAAATATAACGAAATATCATAAAAATGTCAATAGTTGAAGGTTGAAGAACCTAACAAAGGAATGTTCAAGTACTCTAGCTTTTTTGATAGTCATCTGCAGTCTTGACTGTGGTGGTAATTCTATTATTTTATGGGTCCAACATTTATGCCCCTCAGGTTAGCTGAGTATGATCCGTAGCTAATTTCTTTGGTATTCAACCTAAGAAGCTGAAATTTGAAATGGAGAACCCTTGGGGCGTCTGGAAAAGAATTATGGAGTCTAGAGTCCCCCAGATCAGCTGAGTGAGATCCGGAGCTAAGTTCTTCCCTATTCGACCTAAGAATCTTAAAATTTATATGGAGCGTGTACTACGTTCCTCCAATGTTTAGCCGAGACTCAAAGTGAAAGCAAAAGCGGGTCTGGGGTCCCCCTGCATGGTCAAGGGCCGGGTTTTTAATTTTTATGAGTCTTTTGTCATAGCCATGTTTCTACTTCAAGTTTTTCGTTCAAACTCGTTCAGTAAATGTAAGAGACACTCCGTAACAAAATAAAAAACAATCAAGTCCCTAGCACTATCAAATAAATACTCAGGAAAATATAAATAAGTGATGAAAACCGGCGGTTTTTCAGTTTGGAGAAAAACAGCAGTTTAGAGAAGGTGGCTGTTTTTCGAGGTACTCCATTCTAAATTGGTAGTTACTTCATTTTGGAGAAATTTAAAATGAGGTCTGATGAGGTCTGGTCTGAGGCCTTATCTATGATTCTTATCACTAGTTGGCTTAGGTTATGGTATATCACTTTCTGATAAAGGAATATTTACATAATTTATCTAGGTACGCTTGATTTGGCGCATTCAATCTACCCTTCCCATTCTCCCACGTTCTTTTGTTTGAACTTCGAATTGTCCCAGGTAAGCTTATAAGTAGAATAGATTATGTTCGTTACTTATTGAGTCTTACCACAACAGTCTCAAAAAAAAAAAAAAAAAAAAAAAAAAACCCGGCGCTGGCCCCCCGGTTACCTCTATTTACATACTTCGGACGAAATTATTGAAACACAGAATGTGTTTGCGTTGTCGCGCAACCAAGTGACAACCAAACAAGCGTCATTGTTTACTATTAATTTATAACATCAATTTATATAGTTATAGTATGAAACTACGAAAAGAAATACGAAATAAATTCGTGATAAATCAAGAGCGATTTATCAAGTAAATGTCCTAAAGAGGCTACATACGAAATTACAGCTTCCTAGAGTGTAAAAACTTTATTGCCATAAGCACCTATATATGGAAAATAAGTAGGGCAATCGTCAAGAAAAATATATACATTTGAAAATTGAAATAGAGCCAACAGCTATAGCAGAAAATAACAACAACAAGATAAAAAAAATCAACAGATAGGCAGTCGAAATTAGTCATCGATCATAAAGTTCCTTGGATGCAAGAAATTTTTTCAATTTTCTTTTTAACATGTTAAACAGTGTGCCAAACGGGCGTACAGTATTCTGGAGATGGGTGACAAAACGATTGTAGATCACAACTGTCCTGTATCCCAGGCTTTGCTTGAAGAACTCCAAATCGTGACCAGGAATAGGAAGAAGCGAGCATCCTCCTCTAGTGTCATACATAATATGTTCAAATCTGGCAGACTCATACAATGGTTTCAGCTTCCGGTATTAAAGGAGGTCGTCATATAGTGAGGATACCTTCAGTGGCGAAAAGTCCTCCACACGACGATGAAGGTGGTTTATCAAGGATAATATATGCAGGATTCTCTTTTGTAACTTAAATATTACCTCAATATTACTTGGGCTAGCATAGTAAACAAGAGCATACTTTGCCTTGGGATATAACAGGCCATAATAAGCATTCAACATGGTATGCTTGGAACAAGATGGCTTTAACTTACACAAGCAATAGCAAGCCTGGAACTAATAAGCTCATCTTCATGGAGTTTGGAACCCCCCACACCCCCACTCCTCACCATAATCTCTCCCTCGCCATTTCCCATGGTGGGAGACTATTAGGAATGGTAGAGCTCTCTCAGGTTTTGGAATTAAACAAGGAGCGGTACAGCGCTGTAGCCAGACTGGAACATTTGAACCCCCCTCCCCTCCTACTGCCCCTTCCCACAGCGAATTCGTGATTCACAAGAGCCCAAGGTAACGGGGGAACCACGAATCACGATCTGTGAAGCTGGATTCACATGGAGCGGAACGAGCACGGAAAGCGGAAGGGCATAAAAACCAGTGGAGGGGGTGGCGGAGTTGGGAAGAGTGTTCACATGAAGCGGTCTCCGTGGTGAACGGAATCATAACCTTCCTACTGAAAGCCTCTCTGATCTGAAACCTCTACTTGCGCGGAGCTCGAAGACGGAATGCGGAAACGGTATGAAAATTTCTACCGCTGACTGCCCCTTCCGACATGTCGGCCACCCTCTTCAACTGTTGTCCCAACAGCCAATTAGATTGCATCCGTCCTTCCGTTTTGCTGCTTCCGTTCCGCTCCATGTGAATCCAGCTTGAATTTACTGTGGGGTGGTGAGTAGAAGGGGAGGGGGCTGCAAATGGCCCAGCCCGCTGCAGCCCCATCCCACTCCTTGTGCACTTCTAAAACCTGAGAGAGCTCTACAAGTACTGTTAGAAACCCACTACTAACTTCCATTTTCTTACTACCTGCCCTTTTTTCTATAAATGGCGGGCACTGAAGAGTAAAGTATCGTGCAAACTTTGGAACTCTTGAACTCGTTTAACTCTTTTGAATTCATATTCGTATTCATGTTCCAATAAAGTACCCTCATTACCGATGTAAACCACATACCAGAAGGCCCACCATTTTTAGCTATTGTTAACTTTATTTTGTTAAGAGCAAAGCGGGAACTTTGTTCCCATTTTTCACAAATAAAATATGTTTCCATTCTATATTGAAAAAAATATTCAATAGCAATTAAAGGAAAAGATTTGCCACAATCCAACATGCTTACCTTCCTGGTGATCCGGATGAACTCAGGGTCGTCGGGTTCAAACTGGGCACAGGCTCTGTCGAGAATGAATTCCCATTCTTTCTTCTCCAAGAGAGTCTATGGTAAAACAGATAATTTCAAATTAAGAAGCGTATAAAACTAGCACAGCCAGATCATTCAAGTAACATGTAGGTTAAAAAATAAATAGTCCAGAGTGTTCATTACACTGAAAATTTGTTCGACAGCATCAGTGTTCCCAACGTGCCCCAGAAGTGGAAGTGTAGTTGTACTAATACTCTCCGTGTCCTGCTTCCCTGGCTAGTCGAATATATGAGGGTTATGTTCAGGGAAAATTCCTGCAGTGGAAGGGGTTTGATTACATTAACGCTGCACAGTGGTTCAAAAACCCAATCTAGCTAGACAAAATTAAATTTCCGAGCACAATTATTGTAACTTGAACAACAACTCTAATCATCAAAGGAAGCTCTCTAGCTAAAATCTGCGTTATTAATTCCTGAAATTACTGAAAAACTGAACCCCAACACAGCACATAGGGATACCATATTCGAATCCCTACAAACTAACTTGGGGAAAGACCTGTCAGGGTTAGGATCTAGCATTGATACTATTCCTAAGGAAACTTCCGAAAAAATTCTTCCTCCCTTATGGGATTCAGGTAAAATATTTTCTGCTCATTATGAAGCCTCTCAATTGACGTAACCATATGATCCCACATCTTAACAGCGCTATACTCTCTATTGCTCAATCAATGAACCGCTCACTTCCCTTTTTTAAGGATTTCTGTAGAATTAGTACTCCCCAACCCTCTTACTCCGGTCTCTAGGCCACCATAGGATCCTCAGAGGGTTAAACTCCTACCATCTGGACCACATGGTTAAGCAAATACCAGGGAAACTACGGCTAAAATTATTAGCAAGCCACAAAGGGCTACCCACAACAAACCTACAACAGAAACCACAAGCAACCCCACAGGACCGACACAATTACTCTCTTCATAGAAATAATAAGCAATGCAAAGTAATTATGTCAGTCGTTAACAGTTTTTCATTGAGGCTTGGAAACAGTTTGGTAGAACTTATGCTGGCTAGCTCAAGTGACTCCAAGATTGCAAATTCCCTGGAGAAATAATAAGCAGTACCAAGTATGCCAGTCATCTACCATTTTTCTTTGATGCTTAGAAATAGATTGATACACTACCTTGCTTCAGTGGCTCCAAGGTTACAAATTAGGTACCTTCACCAGTACTCCCAGTCAGGATGGGAGACCTCCTACTCCTGCCCTCCCTACTAATAGCAGCCATTTGCATGAAGTAATTTCTATCTTTTGTCTATAGGCCTCATGCATATCGATTCTAGAGCTGGCAGTGTGGCTGACATAAGCTTCGGTTGTACCCATGCAAAAGAGTGCCTGGAGGCAAGGGGCGGTGCTGAACCCCTTCTATTCGCTTTGTACAAATGTCTTCCAGAAATCATAAAAATAATATTAATCCATGCTACGAAACAGAATGGATACTATTCATTAAAAAGGAACTTTTTGTCCACCAAGAAGCTTTGGGTAGGTAAAACATTCAAGAAGAACCTGGTTTAGGTATCAGGTTATTTTTGTGTTGGGTCAGCTCCTATAACATTTTTAGGCTGAACGGATTATGTATCATTAAGTACTAATCATTATGAAACATCTTTATTTGAAATAAATTTACCTACTTGGAAAAATGTGCGGTTATAGTGTTGTTGATTGTAATGGTTGATCCCATCGAATCTAATTTACCTTTCTCTACTTACCTTTCCCTCTGATGTCCTATTAAATGATCAAAAGCGAAAGTGGATTCTTGCTACTAAGTGAAGGAAGTAAGTCTAAGAAAATTCGTACATCAATAAATTATATCCAATATAATTGTACCTAATAAGAACAATTAGATACCTAACATTCTTGGTGGCTAGGTAGGTACTTTTTACGTAGGATGGCATAAACAAGCACTAGATTTGTTTTGTAGTCAATGTTTTTGAAGAGAACTTTTTCAAAAAGTTTATTATTTCGGATTCCCGTATATACTTAAAAGATATTTCAGTATATATGTATATATATATATATATATATATATATATATATATATATATATATATATATATATATATACACAAACCTACCTATCTTCAATTGTGTTTTTGTAAAGCCAGTTCGGTGTTTGTGAAAGTTTTTAGTTTATTTGTTTAATCTCAATATCTGAAATGGGGCGGCCGTGTAGGCGAGCTGCGTTCATCCAAAATTTGCGACATAATGCGTTGTCCCAAGGTAAGTTTCATTTTAAACCTGTTGATGTTGTGTGTTTACCTAATAAGATTTTCGTTGTCAAGGCTCCTATAATCTGAAAATTCATACCAAAGTTCAATATTATTTTGATCGCTAAATTGATAGGGAGGGCTCCAAAGAGTGAGCTCCACAATGTTGGAAAGGGCGCTGCAAAATCATGAATTTTCGGGGTTTTTCTAGGAGGTT
Organism: Adelphocoris suturalis; assembly: GCA_030762985.1. NCBI lineage: Eukaryota > Metazoa > Arthropoda > Insecta > Hemiptera > Miridae > Adelphocoris > Adelphocoris suturalis. The sequence goes on along the minus strand of CM061042.1, from coordinate 4,364,580 downwards.
TCGGGAATCAAGTGGGTGACAATATTGTTCCTACACAATTATTCAAGTTGAAGAGCATTTTCTTCGTACAAGATGATAGCAGTTCGTATGAATTTTTTTCAGGAAATAAATATCGAACACTACCTCCAAACACACGCAAAATTGGTTATCATGAACGACCGGGATCGGAACTACCCTTTTATGAATCAACAAAGGGACTACGAAGTGAAGAAGTGGAAAAATTTCTAACCCTGAAGAACAGTGGTAAGTAAATATCAATCAATTAGCTCGGTAGGTACCTAAATGACCGCATAATGCCAAAATGTTCTCCATAATACCTATTTCGGTTTCGATCAGTTTACTGCTTCACAATAGGCGCGGAAACCAACGAGGTTGGGCCTACAAAGTTGGCGCCTCCAGTGATAATGACAGGACAGAGACTGGTGGGCTACTCAACTTGTGATGGTAAGTAGGCAGTATTTTTAGGACGTCCCTCAGAAGCAAGGCTTCGCCAATAGAGGGACGTCTATTAGAATTGATCCAAAACATGAGAAAAAAATAACTAAATTCAAATCCGTTTCAGACTATTCTAAAACAGAACCCGTGAAAAAACGAATGTGTACGTCTGTGTTTGCGTGTGTGTATGTGTGTGTGTAAGAGAGAGAGAGAGAGTATGTGTGTGTGTGTTTGTGAGTGAGAGAGAGAGTGTGTGTATGTGCGTGCGCGTGACAAATGTTGCCTACGGTACCCAGCCTGCAATTCTTAACCGATTTTCGTGATTCATTTTTTGTTCAATCCCAATTTTTCCCTCGTGCGAAAAAACCTCGGAAATGTCGAATTTCATGCCAGATGGGAGGAATTGGAGAGGGTAATGCAAAAAAAAACGTGTTTTTTGGACAAATATTGTCGACGCTACTCAGGTCATAATTCTCAACCGATTTTCGTGATTCTTATTCTTTTCGATCCCAATTTTAGTTAAATTGTGCAGCAGACCTCGGGGATTTTGAATTTGCTGTTGGGAGGGGTGATGGAGGGGGAATCCATTCAATAGCTGACCAAGCGAGAATTCTCGACCGGTTCATGTAATTATTTTTTTGTTCAGTTGAGATTTCAGAACTTTCAATTTTCATTATGAATGAGGGTAATATTTAGTGATAAATCGTTTCATCTTCACTATTATCATCTGATTCTATTGAGTTTTATAAATTTTTTGTTCGACCCCAATTTTAGTGTAGGTGTGCAAAAACCTCAGAAATTATAATTTTCTGTCGGGAGGGGGGATGGTGGGGGTAATGGCTATCAAGCGCTTCTCATACCTATTAGAATTCTCGGCCAATTTGCATGCTTATTTTTTATTCGATTAAAAATGTGTTCTACTTTTTAAAAATATTTTAGAACATTTAAATTGTATTATAGAATGGGGTGACTGGAGGGGGTTATAGTTTTAAATCGTTGTATCCTCACCATTTTCATCTGTATATAATGTTCGGCCCCAACTCTAGTCAAGTTGTGCAACAGACCTCGGGGATTTTGAGTTTGCTGTCGGGAGGGGTGCTGGAGGGGGTAATAGCCGATCTATCCAAGCGCTGCCCAAGCCAACATTTTCAACCGATTTTCGTGATTCTTTTTTCGTTTAATTAATAACTTGGTCTGGTTGTGGGACTCATTTCAGTTTCAAATTTCATTATGAAAGGAGATGAATTAGAGGCGTTTATGAGTTTCATCATATAAAAACCGGACATAGGGACGTCCCTGTAATGCAAGCATTACTTACCAATATTTTTCTCGCTACCGTTTGCCAAGTTCTATCCATGTCTGACCAAGACGTCGAACAGTTAGCTTTGTTTATGGGGCACACTGGAAACATCCACAGAAACGAATACCGACTACCCGACGACGTTTTCCTAACTGCCAAAGTCAGTAAGGTGCTGCTAATGATGGAGTCGGGACAAGCTGCTCAGTTCAAAGGTTGGAAAATAGTTTTCAGCGAATTTTTGAAGAAAATTAAGCTATTGTTCTCGCCTCAAAATTTTTAGAATGTGAATTTTTGAAAACATTTTATGCAGAAATCCGTTTCAGGCTATTCTGAATCATATTCTGAAGTTTAACGCATTTTTTAATGTATGTATTTATGTATGTATATATGTATGTGTCATTCCAGACGATAACTGTCCGTAGAATTGTGCTAGAAACTTCAAACAAATTTTAAAATGTTAAGGACACAAAACGAAAGTTCAAGTTCGTTGGCCAGCATGATCGGATTACATCTTCGGGTTGAAATTTTCAAAAATGTAGTCAAAAATTTCAAAATAGCCTGTTTTTTGTGATTTGTTGTGCGAAATAATTTGTTCAGCATACTAACATGTGGTATATTCGGAATCAGCGTAAAATTTTCTATAAGAATATGTATCAAGTTTTCAAAAATTTTAAAGTTGAAAAATCAGTCAAAAATCGAAATAATGCTGTTCGCTAGTTGTAAATTTCTCTACACGATCAATAGCGACTGAAATGTCGAAGATTTCTTCAAAAATTCGCTCATGGGGTCATGCTGCATGACTGGACTTTTTGATTATGCCAATTTTAACCATAATGTGAGCAAATATCCTAGATTTTATTGTTTACAGGAAAAACCCTACACGAAATCAATCTTGACTTGGAGGAGGACCTCCTCACAGAAACCCAGGACGAAATCTATCATGAAGATGAAGAGGAACCTGTTGGACTCAAAGACGGACTTTTCGAGGTTGTACAAAACCCAAAGGCAACAAAGTCTTCTGCTCTTGCTCCAACAACAAAAGAGAAAAAGAATCGAATTCTCGTAAAGTGGACCGAGAGTAAAAAAAAAACTCGTAGTCTCCTATTTTGCGAATCACATTAAAAACAAAAGGCCTCCGAAAAGAGGGGAGTGTGAAATGTTAGTTTCTCAAAATTCCGATTTGTTGAAAAATAAATCTTGGGAAAAGATCAAAGTTTATATTCAAAATGTTTACACTAAAAAAAACTAAATTTAAACATTGACTCTGGTGGTTCCAGTTTTTACTGGTTCATCTTGTAAATACCTAATGCTAAAAAACAGCCAAACATTTTTTGAAAAATACATTTTCTGAAAAGTATAAGAACGGTTTGTTTATTGACCATTTTTCCCCTTTTTGACATGTATAAGTATGTATATGGCTTGCAAGATACGGGTTCAAAAGGGCTTCAAATTTCTGGCAAAGTTTTCCATATTCAAGGTCCAAAATGTTGATCAAGTTCATTTAGTCCCGTTGAAATCAAACTTCAATTTCTTAATTTTCGTTTATTATTTTCAATAATGAACCTTTTTAATGGGAGCAATAATGAACCCTTGATGAATGGGAGCAAGCACATTGTTAAGTAATGCATGAATTCCAAGGGACGTCCCATGACGTTGTGAATAGATCACTTTCAACTATCTCACTCACTCTGTCTTGCCTCCCTTTGTAACAGAGACAGCTTAACAGAGAAGAATGCATGCATTACTCAACATTTGGTTAAGAGCCCTGAATTTTAAAAGCATTTTAAAATCCATGATCTACGACACCCAACACGCGAATTCGAGTCAACCCCCCCCCCCCCCCCCCCCCCCCCCCTGGCACTACAGCGGTGATACATGGTGTCGTTACACTTGTATCTGTTGGTTTTCTAGGTAGTCCGAAGATAAAATCTGTATTCAAGGGGAAGCACCCAAAAACTTACGCTATGACGAGCTTTCTCGTGTCCTGGCACCATGATGACACCACTGCTTTGTGGCCACGGTGGCACCAAGGACAGTTTACGCGAATTCAGAGGTATATTAATTATATTCCCGGAATTTCAAAGCATGGATGCAATGAGTAAGGCTTAATAGGCACCAAAATGTTGAAAATCGGGGTTTTTGTGGATATAATCCCCCAACTTGTCCCCTTCCTCAGCAAATTTCGGAACTCTGGCGAATTAATGTACAATTGGAAAGTTGTCTGTGACCAACAAGAAAGGAATCACACACACATACACAGACATACACCCATGGTTTTTTTTGCGGATTCGGATTCAGAATGGTCTAAAACGGATTAGGGTGGAGGGGTCTAACACCCCCCGTGTTAGACACCTTAAGAGAAATTTCGACTTTTACAAGCTATTAAGTTATGTTTTTTCATTTGTTCAAACTTGAGACTTACATCCATTGCTGCATCAGGATGTCCTCAAACTGCTCAGTATTGGAAAAATCACTAATTCAAGCCATAAAGCATCACAAATTTGTTTTTTCGAAATCAATTTTTTGACCCAGTGTTTGACAGCCAAATTTTTGGTTGCACCTGTGATTGACACCCTATGATTGACATATCAGTTCTTCTGCAATAAATGATTCCGTGTATTAACAAAACGTTTATTTAAACAGGTTATAAATAAATTGAGCATTTTAACTCAGTTTTGTACAAATATAATTGAATTTTATATAAATATTAACTATAAATAACAAATGAAAAGAACGAATAGAAATCCATGTTTAACTATACATTTAAAATCAGTCTTCAACTTCTCCTAAATCGGAACCGTCTGAGGTTCTTTCGAACAAGTAAAAATAGCTGCTGACAAGAATAATTGGAGATCAATAAAATAAACAAGAATGACTGGAATCTATGTAACATTGAGCTGAAGTGTTTGAACAATGAATTGAGATTCACTAAAAGTGAAGTTCCATCGAATTAGCTAGGGAACTACACTCGTCACACGCAGTTAGATTTTACTCCTTATGCTCGGCTTCTCCAAGTCCCAAACAGGAATGATGAAATTGCTTCTCGCATATATCACAAGCCCTCCCAGATCGTTGTTGTGAAATAGAGGCACCATAACGAAAGCATAGCCCCTCGAGTAGGATTTCTTTTTCACATCTCATGTCACTATCCACAATGACTTGAGTGGTCATCAAATCTGTATCTAATATTTCAACTGATTCAAGAACTGATTGATCTTATGATTATCACTGATACGAAGGATGCAATTTCATGAGCCCGTGAGTTCGTTGGAACAGCGGTGCAACCCCCTACTCTAATTGCCTGTATGGATTCAATTCTGAGCCTTTGTAGTTATTTTCCGCGTTGATTTTAATTATTTCTCTATTTTCAATTAGGTCTTGGATTCATTAGGTGAACTATGATTACTGTAATAAGTTTACGCGAACGGTTTATCCACATCTTGGATTTCATCATATCACCGCTTCATTTCTGCCACACATTTTCATTTCATTTTCAAGCCGTTCTTTTGCTTTGTTATTTTTTTTATTTTTTTTTACCTTTCTTCTAGTGGGAGCCATATTAAGTATTTAAACCTGTATATTATAGAAGTTGATATTAGCCAAAAAGCATCTTAGGTAACTAAGAAATTATGAGAACGTGTCAAACACTAGTGCTGGTAGCTGTGAAAGACTGAATCCCTTCCCGACTCAGTGATTGACAATTTATTGAACCAGTGTTTGACATCACTTTCAACCATGTCATACACTGGTCCAGCATTTGATTTTCGTCAAAATTTGATTAGGAACTACTTTATTATGATTTAACCTTCAATTAGAATGTAAAAAAAAAATTAGGAGAGGGAAAATTGGAAAAGGATCAGTAATTGACAGCACTGTCAATCACTGAGGGTAGTATCAGTTTGGGGACTAGTAGTTGACATTTGCATTTAAACAGGTTATATTTGATTATTTCCAAAAAATGATAGCATAAATGCAATCTACACAAAAAACTGATTGGGAAAAACCATAGGAACAATCGAATTTGAAAATGTGGAAGGCATGGTGAAACAAAATAAAACACTTACTTCCTTAGCTAAATCACAAGAAACTGCAATAAAGAAATGATAACACGAGCTTCTGTTGGGTAGACTTCTCCAGATTTCACAAAATCACACTTGAAACCATTTTCCGCCTTAATACTTCACGGAGAAGGTATTTTGTCCCAAAATTAAAAAGGATCAAGCCCGTAAAACACTTCTATACCTTATTATTTAAACTTTTTGGTGAGATGTCAATCACTGGGTCCATGTCAAACACTGGTCCCTCCAACCTAGTACGTGGTTATTTATTTTATTTATTTATTTTTTCGTTGAGTGTTGTCCTCCTTCACCCTAGATTAATCGGATAAAGACGCCCAAGTCTAACAGTGGGACGTCCTAAAAATGAGATTTGAGGTCTAGTTGGGACTGAATTCTCGGCTTGGTGTTCACTAAGTTATATTTATGACGAAGTCATCCTACCGACTTTGGGACATCTAGAAGTCAATTAAAAGGAATGGACACACACTGATCAGCTGAAGGACCCTTGTGGCTAATTTTTTTCCTAATCGATCTACCGTGCTGAAATATAAATAGAGCTCTTTTTGAGGCATCTTGGCTACAACTACAAGGTATGAAGGCGCGAAACGCCCAGTTTAGGTACCTATGTACCACAGACTACGTTTAATAAACAGAGATGAGTGATTTACATTGAAGGGTTATATAATATAGAAACATTAAATCTTTGTGTAATAATTTGCAGCGTTTGATAATCAAAATTGACTCAAAGACAAAACACTACTATCCATGAAGCACGAAATGTGGAGTTTCTCCATATTCCTAACGTTGAGCCCAAAGGATCTGTGTGCAATATTAAAAAAAAAATTATGGATTTAAAGGCAGGAAAATAAAAATAACAATCAAAAAGGTTGGCAGCACATTTTTTTAGTCAGCTAAGGACTCATTTTCCTCCAGCCTGTGAATCATCAAGTATTGTGGCGCCGGATACTCTGGAAATACTTCTGATGAGATATTGCTGTCTTGTGACACCCGGGTTCTCTAAGGCGCTAAAATGAAAAGGTGCCACAATGATACACTTTATACAGAGATTTAAAAGCATTACTATTGGAAGATGGATGATGATTCATTAACAATAGTGGAAAAAAGAACCACTATACATGACAAGCCACCGATATACACGGTCGGATCTGGTGGGTGCAACAAACACGAAATTTGAAATGGTGCCATAGTGATAGCAGTTTGTAAATATATATATATATATATATATATATATAAATTATGTGATCCTCTAACATAGGGAGGAAAAATAATAAAACTAATGCCTTCAGCAGTTCTCCCCTCCTAGTGGAAGCACCTCGCTTCGGACCTCCCGAAGCTCGGGGCAGTCGCTGTTGGGCAATCTCTCGTGCGGTACGTTCCCTCTCTGTACGTAGTCGTGTGTGTTTCTTTTCATATTTTAATAAATTGTATTCGGGAATTAAACGATTGTTTTTTAAAAACCGATTCCCGATTAAAGGACATTTAAGTGGCGCAGTCTCGTGGACAAATCAATTAACTTTGGGCAAATCAATCAATCAAAATCGATTGCATTCTGACCCAAAGGGAACCTGCTGTTCACCAAGAAGAAAATCTATCATCTCTACTCACTCTGTGACTTCAAGAGAACATCACACGCTCCACAAGAGGAAACTACGCGAATTCGCCAAAAACAGGACGCCCGAGCAAAGACACTTGGCTCGTTAAATAAATAGAAGTGGATTTCCGCCTGTGAAGACGGAAGAACGCCGTGCTCTTTCGCTATCTTTTTCTCAGAAGCCGCTGGCCGCAACAAGACACCGAGGTACCTACTCTGTCAACCTTCACCTAAAGCCGAGATAAGAAAACTCAGATGTTTACTCTCGTCGTGTTGTAAGTACCAACCCAGCTTCATCTTTTAATTCTCCAGGAGTAGCGAGATCACCGGCAAATTTTGAAGGAAGATTCAAACTTCTAATTCAACTCCATTTGATTTTTTTATAATTGTTAAACCTCCCCATTTCATACCACCCGTTACCTGGTGGGAAGGAACAATTCAATTTTATTCTAATAATCGTTAAACCTCCCCATTTCATACCACCCGTTACCTGGTGGGAAGGAACGATCAAGTTTTATTGCAACCGCGTTTCAAGCCACCTGTCATCTGGCGCGGTATTGCAGGAAAAAAAAAAAAAAAAAAAAAAAAAACTAACCAATTTTTATTGTCTTTTTCAAAGACGTTTTATTTTATTTGTATTTAATTATTGAAATTACGTTTCAAGCCACCCGTCATCTGACGTTAATTTCATAATTAACCAATTTTTATTGTCTTAATTTAAAGACACTTTATTTTATTTGTATGTAATTATTGAAATTGCGTTTCAAGCCACCCGTCATCTGACGTTAATTTCATAATTAATCAATTTTATTGTCTTAATTTAAGATACTTGATTTCATTTTTATAATTGAATATTATAAACTTGTGTTTCTGTACAATTACACACTGACACAAACGAACACTTGGAGTAGACACTGAACAGTACATACTTTCCTGTCAAAATTCCAAAAAACTACAGAAAATATTTCTTAAGGAAGGTTCGCTCACCTTTCGAAAGACTACCTGTAATAGAGGAAGATTCTGATATGTCTGAGGGACAGTCACAACCTGGGGCGGCAAACCCGATCCCGAGCAACCCTTTTAATGATCCCAACTTTGTAGATTATTTTATTTCTCAAAGAATTCAGGAGTCTCTCAGAAACTTAAATATCAATCAAAATACTAGGGACCAAGTCCCCGAATTTAAAAAGAAACATGCGGACATGATCCCGACCTTTGAGGGAAACCCAGGAAAGCTCCGGAAATTTTTGGATACGTGTGAATCTATAGCTAATAGGTTCATAGATGATGAAGATCCCACAAATTATCAAAATGAAGAGGTCCTTAAGACCATTATGTCCAAAATACAGGGACCAGCCTCGGATATGCTAGATAATTACGCACTTACGGACTTTCCTAGTATTAAAACTGCATTGCTAGAGACGTACTCCGACAAACGGGACATATTCACTTTATGTCACGAACTAACTGGACTGAGACATAGGGAGAGCGAAGATCCTTTTCAGTTTCATAATAAAATTAAAGCAAAACTAAATTTGGCTATTGCTTGGATTAAAAACCATGAAACTGAAACGAAACAAGAGATATTGATCGAGCACTACCAAGATATTAGTCTACGGACGTTACTCTTGCACCTACGGGAACCGCTCGGAAGTCAACTTCGGAGTAGGAAACCGAAAACGATGGGCGAAGCCCTTTCGATACTAACGAACGATTATCAAATCATGCAGTATCAAAAGGGTAGACTCGATCGGAACCCCCAACACAAACCGGCGATAAAACCGGAAAATAAAAATACGACTCCGGCAACCAAACCGTCATATTATGGCCAAGGATTTAAGCCCAAAACATTCCCAAATAAAACCCAAAATCAAGTGCCATCCAAGCCCTTTACCCCCAATAAAAATAACACTTCACAAATCACAAGGCCCCCACAGACTCAAGTTCCAACTCAAGGAACGTCCAATTTTGCAAAGTCGACTCCAATGTCTTGGCAAACAACTCGACCGAATTTAGATTTGAACAATGTGGAAATTCCCGAGGAAGAAAGTATGGGAAGTTCTGACCCCGAATACAACGCGGAAAATCCGGCCGATGAGGACTCTTTTTTAGAGGAGGAGTCCGAATCGCTACATTCTCCCTAATACATTTGAAACCAAAGGCTGGACAAAAACTACCATACATAGTATTTCCGAAGCATAAAATTAGAATCCTGTTGGACTCCGGAAGCACTTCAAGTTTTGTGCATCCAGAGGTCATTAAAAAATTTTTCCCCGACAAAATCATAACAGAGAAATTTCAAGTTAGGTCAATCCACGGATTGTCATATGGGAGCAATAGTGCAAGGATCCCATGTGGCGAAATGTTCAAAATTAAAAACCTAAATCTCCTTTTTAGAATTCACAAATTCCATAGCCGATTCGGATTGCTATTAGGTACAGATAACCTTGAGTTACTTGGCGCTCATATTGATTATGAGAACAAGTTACTGATAATAAAAAATTTCAAAATCCCTTTTAAATATCACTACGTTGATCAAGAAATAAATAAAAAACCGATCTATGAACAAAAAATACCACCTAGGGCAATTTCGCAGATTAAAATTCCCGTACGATGTGATTCAACAAAAAAGGAAGGAGTAATTCCATATCTGAAACAAAATTCACTAGAAATTCCTGAATGCCTGGTCAAAATTCAAGATAAGGAATGTTACGTAGGAATTTTAAATAATAGTGATTCTGAATGTAATTTCAAACTGTTTGAACCCATCCAAGTTGAAGAAATCCCCATTTTAGACAAAGTGAAAAGTCCAAATGTGAATTATTATGATACGCAAAATTATGTATTTGACCCCACTAATATTCGAACGGATCATATGAACGAAGAAGAAAAGAGACAAATTTTGAACTTAGTATATCAGTACAAAGATTTGTTTCATTGTGAAGGAAACACCTTAACGTGTACTAATAAAGTCCAACATGTAATCCGTACCATTGACGAGATCCCCGTGTATACCCGCAATTACCGATATCCCGAGGTATATAAAAAGGAAATTGATAACCAAATACAAGATATGCTCAAACAGGGAATTATTCAACCCAGCTCTTCACCTTGGAATAGTCCACTCTGGCTCGTACCCAAAAAATTAGATGCATCCGGCAAACAAAAGTATCGACTGGTTATTGATTACCGCGGACTTAACAACAAGACAATAGACGATAAGTACCCACTTCCAGTCATAAATGATTTGCTCGACAAACTTGGTAGGTGTATGTACTTCACTTGCCTTGACCTCAAAAGCGGTTTTCATCAAATTCCAATGCACCCGGATAGTATTGCCAAAACTGCTTTCTCTTCGGAAAATGGTCATTGGGAATTTAGTAGAATGCCGATGGGTTTAAAAAACGGACCTCCTAGTTTCCAACGGTTGCTCGACAATGTACTACGCGGTTTGCAGAATGAAATTTGCACTGTTTTTATTGACGATGTTATCATCTATAGTACAAGTCTCGAAGAACATATAAATAGTCTCAGAAAAGTTTTTGACAGACTCCGTGAAGCTAATTTGAAAATACAATTGGATAAAACGGAGTTCCTCAAAAGAGAATGTGTCTATTTAGGACATCTTATCACCCCTGAAGGAGTTAAGCCAAACCCCCTCAAAACCGAAGCTATATCCAAATATCCGATTCCCACAACTCCAAAACAAATTAAGGGTTTTCTCGGACTACTGGGTTATTATAGAAAATTTATTAAAAATTTTGCCCAAATAACCAAACCATTAACCCAATGTTTGAAGAAGGGAGCGACGATCGATCCTCAAAACCCCGAGTATAAAGAGTGTTTTGAGAAATGTAAAACTCTGCTCATAAATGATCCGATTTTACAATATCCCGACTTCTCGAAGCCCTTTAACCTTACAACTGATGCTTCGAACATTGCGTTAGGCGCGGTTTTAAGCCAGTGCACTAACGGTGCTGACTTACCTATAGCGTACGCTAGCCGGACTCTGAATGACCATGAACGCAACCTCTCTACCATCGAGAAGGAATGCCTTGCATGTGTCTGGGCTACACAATACTTTAGACCATACCTTTTTGGCCGAAAATTCAAAATTTTTACTGACCATAAGCCTCTTCAGTGGTTATTTTCACTGAAGGAACCCAATTCTAAATTATTCAGATGGAGGCTTAAATTAGAGCAATATGATTATGAGATCCACTACAAAAAAGGATCCACTAATCAAAATGCCGATGCCCTTTCCCGAGTGGAAATTAACATCAACGAAAATTCACCTGATGTTGAGCAAATTGTTCAAGATGCTCTCACCGGGGATAGTCCTCCAACTCCACTCATGAATGAAGTACTGGGAGAACTAAATGATCCCGTAAATAATTCATCGGAATCAATGGTCGTCAATGTGGACGAGAACGCCAGTGATTCAGCGTCTTTAGCTCCCACTGTTCATTCTAATTACGAGGGAAACACAATACTGAATATTCCTATAACCGAAAAACCTGTTAATTATGGAACTAACCAAATCATCATTGTAGTAGCCGACAGAGAAGAAATCAGAAACCCTAGGATTGAAAATATTTTTGAAAGAATCACTAGAATAACAGTAACGCTTAGGAAAAATAATCTTGAATCAGATATAATTCACTTTGTGAAAACCTACATAGTTCCGAAGAGAAAATATTCCTTATTTTTTGTCAATGATATCTATGAAGAATTCAGCCGAATAATGATAAGAAATTTCAAACATTCTGAAATAAGTTTCGTCAAGTGTTCCGCTAGGCTAGAAGATGTCACAGATCCAGAAACAGCTAGGGAATATATCCAACAACAACATATAGGGAAAACCAATCATCGAGGCATTACGGAGACCTTAGAGAAACTTAAGAGGAAATATTTTTGGCCGAATATGAAAACCACAATCCAAAATTATATTAATAAATGCGAAATATGTCTTGCCTGCAAATATGACAGACATCCCATTAAACCAAAATTAAACGTTACCCCCACGCCTTCTAGACCATTCGAAATCCTACATATCGACAAATTGTCTTTGGAGAAATCCAAGTTTTTAACAATCATCGATTCATTTTCAAAGTATGCCCAAGCCTACATTCTAAAATCATCTAATAGTATTGACACAGTCGGAGCCCTTCTAAAATTCTTTTCCCACCATGGGATACCAAAAATGATCGTGGCCGATAATGGAGCAGAATTCGGTAGCTCATTGGTCAAAGAGTTACTAGAGACCCACAAAATTAAAGTTCATTACATTTGTTCTCAAAACCCAAATTCGAATGGATTAATAGAAAGATTTCACTCGACTCTAATTGAACACGTTAGAATACTGTCAAATAGAGACGAATTCAAAAATGAAAGCATAAAAAATAAAGTTAACTATGCACTAATAGCTTATAATAGTAGTATCCACTCTGTTACAAAACTAACGCCATTCGAAGTAATAAATGGTCATGTAGAGAACGACCCTTTACTAGAAGCCGACTTAGAGAAAAACTTAATGACGAATTTTATAGACAAACATCGAGACAAAGTAAAACTAATTTATGACATAATCAAAGAAAGAACTCAAGCCCAAAAGGAACGTATTGCTGAAAGAAGGAATCAGGATAGAGAGGAAGTTCCAGAATTACCCACAGAAATATTTGTAAGAACTAGACAAATTCAAGATAAAACTAAACAAAAATATCATAAGGAAACCTTACAATCAACCAATCCCGAATTAAAAACCGCTCAAATAGTTCCTCGACACCATAACACACAAGGAAAAATTCATACGTCTAATATAAAAAGACCACGTAAACAAACTACGAGTGACTTACCCACTGACACTTCACCTCGTGAACCTGTTCCAGGACCCTCCTCTTCTCAATCGGAAGCTCCGAGGTGAGAAATATAACAACTAATCAAGGGATACTGCCTATTCTATTAGGACCAGCCCGACTTATAAACTCCCAACATACTCTGGTTCACCATTATAAAATTGACAGCTTAATAGATGAATTTTACGAACTAACCTCACAGTACGAAAATCTGTTGAATAAGATCAAAGTAAATCAATTCCAGGTCAGACAGACAGACGAATATTGTAAATTATTAAATTATACTATTAGTATTATTAAGGAAAAAATTACCCACATTAATGTTAATCAAGGTAGAAAAAAAAGGGGATTAGTAAATGGGTTAGGTAATATAATTAAATTTATAACTGGCAATCTAGACGCCTCTGACGGTAAACGTTATGAAAAGCTGTTTACTCAAATTAAGAATAATGAAATAACTGTTCAGGATCAATTGGATTCTCAATTCTCACTCATTGCAGATCTGATGTCCGATTTTAATTCGACCATTCAAGACATTCGTTTCAATAATGAGCAAATAAAAAACAAACTGTTAGAAATTGATAATTTCATGAAAATTAGTTCTAATCAGGCTCTCGCTGATTCCATAAAGGAAATACTCAACCTTCAACAACTAGTATTTAATGTGATACTGACAATATTCCAAGATATTGAGAATTCAATAACATTTTGCAAATTGAGAACATTACATCCTAGTATAATTGGAACGCATCAGCTGTTTGTAGAACTCCAAAAATTGTCAAATACTTACGGTTCCAAATTACCTTTAGAAATAAAGTACGAAAATATTCTAGAAATAGAATCCACTATTCAAGTTACTTGTGCAATCAAGGACGATGAAATAATGTATTTTCTCAATCTACCATTGACCGATGGGTTACAATACCACTTGTACTTTTTACGACCAATACCCACGCTTAGGCAAAATCAGTATGTTTCTATATTTCCTAAGATAAATTATCTTCTCAAGTCTAAGTCAAATAATACAACAATACCCCTATCAGATAATTGTCAAAGGGGTAGTATCATTCATTGTAGTAAAAAATTAATATCAAACCAGAACGTTAAATGTGAAGAAGAAATACTTAGTTCCAGTACTGCAGAACATTGTGAATACGTAACAGTAAACATTGAGGATAATTGGATTGAATCAATTCCAGAATCAAATCAGCATCTAGCAGTCTTCCCCTTTGGAGACAAAATAGAAATAAATAATAGGCATGGTTCTGAAATAGTGGAATTAAAAGGTATATTTTTAATTTCGGAAGGTAACAGTAGGATGTATTACAAGGGACAACCCCTTCATTCAGAAAGTGAATCGTTAGGCCAACCTAAACTATTAACCGACTTAAATTTTGAAATTAAAGACTCACAAATGTCAAATACAACGCTTACTCTAAAAGAACTCAGTTTCAAAAATGTCAAACTAAACAGAGTAACACGTCTAGAGCCATTAAATATAATTGAATATTTTGTTCCAAGCTTTTGGACTATAATTTTGTATTTTCTTATTATCATGTTTATTACTTATACCATAATTGCGTATTGTAAACAGAAGAGTAAGCTAACCGCAACGAGAACATGAAGGCCTTGCTATTTATTCAAGTCTTTTCTTGTGAAAATTTAGTTTATTTTTAATTTTCTAAATTTTCAGCTTAAGGAGGGAGGAATTATGTGATCCTCTAACATAGGGAGGAAAAATAATAAAACTAATGCCTTCAGCAGTTCTCCCCTCCTAGTGGAAGCACCTCGCTTCGGACCTCCCGAAGCTCGGGGCAGTCGCTGTTGGGCAATCTCTCGTGCGGTACGTTCCCTCTCTGTACGTAGTCGTGTGTGTTTCTTTTCATATTTTAATAAATTGTATTCGGGAATTAAACGATTGTTTTTTAAAAACCGATTCCCGATTAAAGGACATTTAAGTTATATATATATATATATATATATATATATATATATATATATATATATATATACTGGTTATACATTCTACACAAACTATATCACTCGCAACGAAGTTGTGGAAACCCATTTCAATAAAGAAAACGGTTAGGTTTAATGTAAAAGTTAGAAAACTGAATTAATCTATTTCAATTAAAAAATAGGAGTTGCAATGTTCAATCAATTTTGACGGTTAGGTCATCATTAGTACCAAACAATAAAATAGGCAATAATAAATTAATAAACGTCGACGAGAATAAGCTTATGGTTGAGGTGCGGCTTAAACCTATATATAGGTACCTTATATAATTATTTATGAGAAAGAAATTTAGATAGATATATAGAATGAAAGAATTGTTTCTAATATTTCGAGCAAATCTTACGAGACGTTTGCGAACAATCAATTTGAGACACGAGACTCTCGACCCTGACCAACTAATCTAAATTCTTACTAAGGGATAGCGAGCATCCAGACCACTAATCTAAGCAGAAAACTGACCTGTGTAAAATCTCATGGCGACTGGAGAGCTCGGAATGCCATGCAGTGGGTAGTCGAACTAAAGAGCAAGTCAGTCTCAACTTGATTGTTCACGAACGTCTCGTGTAAATCTTGAGCACAGAGAAAAAATGATTTTGTGAGTCCTGGTTGCATCGTCGTTTCAATGTTAGTATCCATGGCCGAAACAGAATAATTTGTGGCACCATTTTTTTTGCAATTAATTAGTCATTTAAATTGAGGCCAGGGGGTCTGTTAGCTCCTAAAACCCATCGGTGAGCCCTTTCTGATTGTTGCAAAAGACGATCATTGGCCGTATCTGAATTTTTGCGCAATTATACTTCAACTCCAAAGCATTCACCAAAAGATGCATTATGAGATCGTGCAAGGACCCCACCTGGAGGTGTTCTTGGTTGAAGATCTGAGGCCCTGTGATTGTTCATCCGCAGATTCTGGGCTTTTCCCACGTAAAAAGCTGGTCCATGGTAAAAAGAGGACCCTACTGTCCCTTCGGGTTACACGGATGAGGGAGTCGCTTAGTATTTGAATATGGGGATGATCTTCATAAATCTACTTCGGAATCTTCTTCCATGCATGGGGAGGATCCTCATAAATCTACTTCGGGAATCATCTTCCATGCGTGGGGATGATCCTCAGAATTCTACTTCGGGATCATCTTCCATGCATGGGGATGATCCCCTCACTCGGAAGATCCCATAAACTTCAACGCCAAAAACGAGTTACTGCAAGCCCATATTATGGAAATTATAGGTGAGGTAGATACATCTACATACAGCGAAAAATGGAAGCGGAAAATTGAAAGCAAGAGAATATTTACCTTGAGATTATCATCTTGGAACATGGCTGGAACCCAGAGCTCGCGACCGGGCCTTGGAAAGTATATTTGATTCATTCGTTCCCTTTCTTCCCAGTTAGCCAAGCGGAGCGTTCCGTTTTCATCTCTCACAGCAATCGTTCGGCTCTGGAAGACAATAAAATTACTTAATGTCAAAAAACTAAATTGAATGTGGAATAAGATGTAATTAAGATCAAGAATAAAAACAACCTTTCCGCCAGCTTGCTGCCCCCTCACAGTGACGGCTGAGCCTCCAACTCATATTCATCCCACTTCATAACTTAATCACAAGCCATATATATCCCAACTCATTATCACGGCTAAAGCGAAGTGAATTTAATGGGTTTTTTCACGCAAGGTGAATTACAGTGTTATTTACTATTTCGTATACTAAAGAAATCTTTAACGTTACGGGACAACGTGCAATTAGTACCCATCCTACCATTAGGACCATCCTATTTCGTTTCTACGATCATCCGATCTCTATGAGATAGGATGATTGATCTTTAGTGGTCTTTGCTTCTTTACGCATGCTGGCCATTGTATGACACTGAAAACATACCTCCATGTACTAATAGTAAAATATTGATCTTACCGCAATGCTGTAGATATGATGATCTTATCAACAATCATCCCTATACCCCTTAGGGGCGCTGGCCAATTTTAGAGTGTTGAAACACTGCAACAATGTACTAATGATATACAATCTCGGAACGTATAAACAGTTGTTCCTATGTTCTTTGTCAAAAATAGACGCCCTTGGAGCAATGCTTAGATATGATGATGCTATACCTTACATTGATTATCCGATCATCCCAACGCCCTTTACTGGCGGTGGTCAATTTTAGAATGCTGGAAACATCATAATACCTCCATGTTCAAATGATTAACTGAAACTCTTACCGCAACTTTATAAATCAAATAATCTTAATGACGAAATCGGATGATCCTATCCAAAATTATCCCATACCCTTTACGGGTGCTGGTCCATTTCAAACGTACTGCCTCCATGAACTAATGTCGAACTATGTAATTTCTAACCGCAACGCTATAATTGGATGATTCTAAGGACGAGATGGGATGATCCTGTCAATAGGGATTTCTACTCGCCTTACGCATGCTGGCCAATTGTAGAAAGCTGAAAATTACTATAATAAAAAATTATTGAAGCTTGTACTGCAACGCTGTTGGTACAATCCTATCAATAACCTAACCATTATAATGCCGGCCGTTTATTAATCCTGGAATTCCTTCTTACGCTTTCATATACAAATCGTTAGTAACTGGAGGCAGTATGTTTCCAGTGTTCTACAATGGCCAACATACTTGGAAGCAAAGATCACTAATGATAGAATCATCCTATTTCGTAGTAAGAATCATTGATCAAATGCGTAGCGGTGATTTTTCCCACCATAACCTAACACATGGAGATACTATGATGTTTCTAGCGTCCCAAAATTAGCCAGCACTTCAAGGGGAGTATAGATAATTATAGATAAGATTATACCACTACGTTTTTAGGATCTATCTAATCTAATCTATATCTCTTGAAATAAGGCGTAAAAAATTCGTTCCAACGTAGAAAAATCCGTGTTGGCAAAAGGCCGAGTTCGTTGGCCAGCCTCGAAACGCTCTAGAATTTCAAGTTTAAATTTACAATTTAGTGTCCCAAAAAATGCTAAAACGTCGGTTTTTTGACAGGAGGGCATGTGGGGCGTCACAGTCGGAGTATTTTTCAGCGCTGTGTCGATTGCGACCACTCCCAGATCTCTAAGATTAATAAATAATTGAAAAAATCGATTTTTAGGTGAAAAATTCTAATAATTGACCAAATTTTCGAGTTCGGCTGCGTGTCCTATAATTTTCTTGGCGATCTCGTTAGACCCTTCAGTTTTATTCACAAATTTTCTTTGAAAATGCGCTCTATTAGCCATGCTGGTGTAGTACTCTTAGAATTGTGTTTTTCATTAAAAAATATATAGCCAACATGCGAGTATTCCTCATTGAATGGAAGGAGTGGGTACAGAGCAGTGTTGCATGACCCCGTCCAACAAAAAGTGATATTATAGATCTTAAAAAAAAAAAAAAAAAAAATTAAATTTCTTTCTAGGTCAATTAAAAAGGTTCATAATTGAAAATAAACCAAAAGGGGTATAAAGGGGGACCTGAGGATTCCAAAAGGGGTACATATTTTTTGGATAATTACACAATACTCACATGTATAAAATTGTAGTTGAATTTGAATGAGTGATTTTAGTTGATGCTTGATGTATGGAAGGAATCAAACATAGTAAATGACACAAAGTTTCTGGGATCATTGATTCAGGCCTCGATACTTAATATTTTTTAGTGATGAATGACGAAGTTGAAACTTGCCAAGGTCTACATGAGACCAATAATTATACTAAAATATTAACAGAAAATACATTTTTGTAAAAAATTTAGCTTTTTTTGCATTGTTTTCTGAATTTGTTGATAACCAACACGTTTGGAAGTTAGAGATTGCAAGTAAATTATCAGTATTGCCAGAATTTACTAGTGAATTGACCGAAATAGAAAAAGTAGGTAGTCTATCTTCAGAAATTCCACAAGGAGGACCTCCCACTTGATGAAGATTATTCTTTCAATAATATGAAAAGTGTTCAAGATGTGAAAGAGACGGAATTATATATATTGCGAATTCAATTGCTGTTTCATTTATCTTCTTCCATGGCTTATTGCTTCCGAGTCTACACAAGGTAGCGGAAGCATTGTATTCACTTTCGGGAGAAAAAAAATTTTTGGACTCCAAAATCAAAATTTCCACTCGCATTTTACGTTTTAGGCCATTCTGAACAACTTTGGTTCCGTGCCTGTCGTGTGTCCGCGAATCCTTGTAACAAGCCTATTGTCCAGAGAATGAACAGACGATTTTCGAGCTATGAAACCAAGGGAGTTACACTTCGCTAGTAACGCATTGGTTGTTCGTGAAAATCAATAGAAAAGAACGTAAAGACGAAACGCTTGCATACGAGTCTGCAACACATTGGGACATTTTATATCTTTAGTTGCAGACTCGTATGTGTTGCACACTCATATGCAAGCTCTAAGCTCATCTGATCCGGACCCTGGGCATCGTCAAGTAAATGTCCTAGAGGCTACATACGAAATTACAGCTTCCTAGAGTGTAAAGTATAGAAATTACCTATTAAAATGATTTAACCACCGCTTCACAAATCAAACCATTCTCGCAATATTCGGATCACCTGCTATGAATCAAATCATCGAAACACCAGCTCAATGAAATCATCAGAAATTAACAAGCGGTTGCAATCATGTTCACAATATCAATTATTGAGAATGATAGCCTGAGTGTACACAATTATTCAAATAGCCATGCTCTTTACTCAGCTTGGCCACGCACTTCGCAGTAGTTAACATAATATGGTTGGATAAATCGAGAGCTTTCGAACAAATGGTCAACGAATTTTGTGGGGTGAAAAACGACGAAGCACCATTTCCCTAGAAACGACTTGGTTGTAAGCAGAAATCATCAGAATTTTTTCGTGAGCAATTTTCGTGACCTGTACACTTTTCCGGGCTAAAAAAAAAAAAAAAGTTACACAATTTTTTCAAATACCCCTAGCCAAAAGACATATTTATGTCAAAACGGAAATCAATCTTTGAAACGTTGAACCTCAATGATTCTTGATCCAATACGTTATTTTGAGCGGGTTTTCAGGGGGAAAAAAAATTACTTGCTATACTCACCCTGTCAGTTTTTCCAAGAGAGATGTCGGTGAAGACAAATTTCGATGCGAACCGACCGATCAGTTTTTCGTCTTTCACCAAAACGTGATCGATTTCTTCTCTCTCGCTCATAACGGGAGGCATCTGCAGGAGGCGATCTGCTTTCTGTTCAGCCTTTTTCACGGCCTAGACAATTCAAATTCTCTTAGATTATTATATAATTACGTATATACAGTTATATAGTATATAATCAAGTCGCATAAAGATGTACCTGTCGTAATGCAAGGTACCTAGGTATGTTGCACATTGCTCCAAACTGTACAAGTTTATACACACTAAAAATTCGAGTAATCAGTCATTTTTCCATAAAATTTTGCACATAATAAAACTGAACCCCCTGTACAAAAAAAGAACGAATTTACATTGAAAAGTACTACATGGAATGATGAAACGACTCAAATACAAAATAAGCACCGTTCACGATTTCACCTGGTGATACTCGAAAAATCTCAAAATGTTGAAACTTCGGACCAATTAGAGATAGAAATATGAAATGAAAATTATTTTAAAGTGGATCTAATACTCTACAACTTCTTATACGTTAACTATCGTAAAAGTAGAGGTTGACGCACAGGGATGAAATGTTGGTCGAAAAATATGAGTGGAAAACTTTTTTTCTCGTGAACTAGCAATTTTGGCAAGCTCGCAGGCTGTAGGGAAAATTTTCAAAGACAGTCTTGTAGGAAATTTAATGAGCTTATTTTTATTAACATGTATCATGTTTTAGCCCTGGGGTCCTAGCAAATTTTGCGAGTCAATTTTTTTCCGCGCACGAAAAAAATTACAGTGATTTCCGCCTACAACCGAGTCGTTGCTTAGGGAATGGTACTTCGTCGTTTTTCATCCCACAAAATTCGTTGACCATTCGTTCGAAAGCTCTCGATTTATCCAACAATATTATGTTAACTACTGCGAAGTGCGTGTCCAACAAACTGAGTTATGAGCATGGTTATATAAATAATTGTTTACACACAGGTGATCATTCTCAATATTGATATTGTGAACATGATTGCAACCGCTTGGAATCGAGGAGAAAACATGATACATGGTTGAAATTTTTGGTTCTAGAACAGAAATTTATGTAGGAACTTATAAGTCAGATTTAATTTTTGTATGGTGGACCGTTTTTGAATTAAGGACAAAAAACCAATTTTTGGGAGCTTCCCACCCTCTCCCGCATAACGTAGGGGTTACAGGACTTGCAGTATGTTCATCTAGTTATTGTCTGTTCAAATCAAACTAACCCTGTATAACCAAGTTTTAAAACTAGTGTGGACTTACGGAGCGCAGCTGTGGGGCTGCACGGCCAGAGCAATCGGAAGCTTATTCAGACTTTCCAAAATAGCGTGCTCATGAACGTACATTCAGAATGATAGACTCCACAATGATCTAGAGGTGGAAACTATGGGTGATATTCTCGAGACTTGGACACTAGCGCATCCTTACATCGAGGCAAGCGAAATCGAAGTTATTCCACCTTGTTGTCATGGTGACGAGTAAACATATTCGAAAATGCCCCATTTGTAGTCGCAGCTGGACAACAGCATAACATAGTCTCACCTAGTTCCGAGTCAATATTTTCATTATTTGTAATATGCAAGGTAATAAATTGTACGCAAATTACATCAAGTTATTATCAGGTGTTGACCTCAAACGCTACGAATGCAAGATTTAATCTGTGGGGTAGAGATCCATATGAAATGTGTGTTGGGGAGTTGACATACAAGTGTTCTAGATGATCCAGACATCAGCCGCAAAAATGTTGTGGATTACCTATCTAGTTTTAGAACTGTTCTTTGAACCAATTGAAACTAAAAATCTTTAGAGTACTGTGAAAGTGGTCTTGTGAAAGGATGTGTTATGAGAGCTCTATTAGGCGGGAATAGTAAGTTGTATCACATGTAGAAAGGTAAGTACCTTTCTACATACTCCTACATACTTTCCGTATATCATTTCTTGTTCATGTAGGTACTTCATTGATCAAAACGAAAGTAGGTACCTAATTACCTTTTCTGTCCATAAAATTTGCGCAACTGCAAAACTCGCGCAATAACTGCACTGCCAATGCCGTCTTTATGAAATCTTACCGTCAGAGGAATGCATTTCAAGGTTTTTTCCTTGCAGCTGGTTTTTAATTCATGTTGCATTTTCCCTGATTCGATATTTGACAAACTTGCTAATCAGCGGTTGTATTCGTCAGCAAAGCAACGACCCACCTACTTTGTTTAGGCACTTTAAACCAACAGCAAATCTGGTAGGACGTCGTTTCTTGGTGTAGCAACAACCTGCCTTGTTTATTTTGACATACTATCAAATCTCTCCTTTTATTCATTCAATATAACAAGTAAAGCTTCCTCAGTTAAGCATAGTTCTACGAACTTATAATAAAACGCTGATGAAGCTACCTGAGCAATGGCTAGGTACCTACAGAGCAGTACAGACACCTGAGGAATTTTCAATCATCTTTTCTTTACTATTTTTCAGGTTAATTATTCTCAAAGCCTAAACGAATTGAAGTTCTTTAGTTTTCTGACACTGATTAACTACCTACTGTAGTTAGTAGGCTCCTAGTCCAAATAAAAACTCGTTCACGTTAGATTGGTATTGTTGACAGCAATCTACAATCAATTATTGTGCTGGCAGGCATGATTATTATAACATTTAGTCGAATTGAAACTTTGTATTGCTACAATATTATACTTTTTCAAAACAAAACTGTTGAAAAATGGCCTTATAACCACGAATTATGTTGACGTGAGACGGCAAACTTCTTGTGAGAAATAGGTTGGTTGAGTTGCGATTCATTGACCAGGGTGGTATCATGGCCGACTTTGGCTGAAACGCGAACCTACTCCAGGCGTGACGTCACGAGAATATGGGCCATAGATGAAACTATCAAGAAAATTGTCATCACCCATCAAGAGCGACTAAGAGATCATTTCAACACCGAAGCTGTCCATTTGCTTAAATGAAAACGACATGCTGAGAAGACTAAAGAGAAGAAAACCGAACGAACTAGCACAGTAAAAGTGAAATAATAAACTATAATTAGTTCATTAATCATCAGACTTTGTCAAAACATGTTCTGTATCTTTGTTTTGGATTGTTTATGCAGTAAATAAGATCAACATCAAATTGCTAATAAGTACAACTTGTTACAAAATTTGGTGTAATTAAAAATGGTAAAAAACTCGGCGCTTCGGGCGTCGCAAGGGCCCCCTCTGGACCCCCTGGTTGCTTTAAGCTTTGAGCCTTCGGCTAAAATGCTAAAACATGGAACATGTTTGCTTCCCACTAATTCATAAATGTAAATAAATTTAAAACTACGACATAAATGATTTACCAATCGAAATTAGAACAGAGTACCAAGGTAGGTAATTTTCTGTTATGGTGCGCATCTAAAATTACTATAACCAAGATTATAGTACCAAAGTTCTAGCCGAAAAATTGGCTGAAAAATGATTAAGATTAACCAAGATTAACTTCCCAACCATGACAACCAAACAATCGGCATTGTTTACTATATCCATTTATAACATAAATAAATATAAAACTACGACGTGAATAGAAGAACAAGTACGAAAGAAATGCGTGATAAATCGAGAGCTTTCCAACGAGTGGAGAACGTTTTTTGTCAGGTGAAAACTAAAGAAGTTTCATTTCCCCAACAACGGCTTGGATGTGCGTGAAAATCAAAGGAAGGCCTCTGAACTCTGTTTATCATTCAAAACAAAAAGATGATTTAGCTCCTCGCTCTCACTTTATTATAGAAATGATCACGACCATTGAGCTCTTGTGAGATGATGATCTCCTAATAGAAACTAGAGGCTAAAGAGGCTACATACGAAATTACAGCTTCCTATAGTGTAAAGTATAGAAATTACCTATTAAAATAATTTAACCACCGCTTCACAAATCTAACCGTTCTCGCAATATTCGGATCACCTGCTATGAATCACATAATCGAAACACCGGCTCAATGAAATCATCAGAAATTAACAAGCGGTTGCAATCATGTTCACAATATCAATAATTGAGAATGATCACCTGTGTGTAAACAATTATTCATATAACCATGCTCATAACTCAGCTTGTTGGCCACGCACTTCGCAGTAGTTAATATAGTACGGTTGGATAAATCGAGAGCTTTCGAACGAATGGTCAACGAATTTTGTGGGATGAAAAACGACGAAGTATCATAAAAATTTCGTGACATATCTGCGTGACGTTTTTCGCTAGTTAGTCCAAGGCTAAAGCATGTTCCATGCTAAAAGTTTATCTAGTAACTACTCTCAACACATCCCCGAAGAAATAAATTCACTGGTCCAAAATATTTTTGACAAATCTTTCATTCACTGGACTACAAACTAGTTTTGTTTGAGGTCGCTAGAATGTCAGACAAAACGTACTTCTTCTAGTTGAGCAGTGGTCATAAATTGGTAAACACTATCTTCAACTTTGCGGCCATCCTTCCTCTTCCTGAAAACTTTGTTCATGTCCTTCCTCGTCAGCTTTTTGAGGAGACTTTGAACATTGTCATCGAAGAAGAATTTCGTTTTTTCGGGACCTGAAAATTGGTTGAAGAATATTACTTACCACATGAGTCATTCCGTCATACAGTAGGTATACATCTACACAAATTGCATTCATTATAGTACAGACTAGCACTTCATAAAGCACACGACTATCGTAATTATCATAATTATTTTTCAAAACAATAAACACAATTATTAGATCATTTGTCATCCTTATAGCTGAGTTGAACAAAAATTGAAGATACAGCTCGGCAGTAATCGAATTAGAACCTTTCCAGGCAGATGTTTTATTAAAGATTCCCTACTGAAATCCATAAATTTCTGCAATAATCATGGTACCTTTTCTTATAAGTATAGTACTCATGGTTGGGGATCGTTTCAACCTTAGCCTCTATATATCCTGTGGAACAATGGTCTGAAAGAGGAGAGTGGGGTAATACCGCCACCCCATATAATTATTTAACCACCTGAGTGACAAATCTTGTAGCCAAATATCGTCACCTTTAGATCAACAGTAATGTTGGAAAAAGTTGGTTTGGGGTCATTAATTTGTTTTCATCAAAGATAAGCGAGCTCACAGTTTTTGAAGCTTGGCGTCCTAGTTTTACTGTTGCCGAATTTTCGAGGTAAGTAACAGTTTTTCATACGTTTATGTAAATTGTTGAGCATGACGACGTAGAAAAATCATTTGGCTTTAATGTCCACCCAATACTTCAATGTTTTATAAATTATTATTATTATTTTTTTTTTTTAAACAAAAACAGAAGGTAGTTTTTAATGATTTTTTTATCTCGAAAAATTTACTGGGGCAATATCGCCGCACCAAATTCAGGCTAATTCCGCAATGGCGGTATTGCTCCAATGCTCCATTCCTCAGTCTTGTTGGACTTCTTTCAAAGTTTTTTGTTGTAATAATCACCTATTTCTATTGATCTGAGTAATTAAATTATAAATGAATATTTAAAAGACGAATTATATCGTGATAGCTTATCTCAGTAAGCACCTCTATATTTATCTAATCGTGGTTTATTAGATATTTACCTCCCTTATTAGTTCCTATCTACCTAACTTCCTTCCTATATTAACACAATCGTTGTAAGATTCCACTCTTCATGCTCCCGTTTTAATTTTGACAATGGACGTTAGTCTTGTGAATTTTGCTGCAACCTGAAGAAGAGCCAAATTTAAAACTGGAACAGCCGGGAAGATGGAATGCTATGCTATATAATATTTCTATTTTTTTTTAACGAGTTCCGCGTTGAACGCTGTCAATTCAATGTCAGCACCTGTGAAGAACCAATATTATTTTGTTCCAAATATACTATTCTGATGTGGAAATTTTTTGTCAACCTTTATTGAATCCTTTTCTTGTCAACTAAGTTCCCAATATAGTGTGAAGCTAGGTACCCTGGAAGAGTTTTTGAAATTAGTTTTGGAATAAAACGTTATTCGGATGTTCTGAAGTGAAGCATTTCCCACTTGTTTTAATAGGGCGATATTACCCTTACCCCATGGCGGTTTAATATCACGGGTGCCATTTACAAGGGTTTCGTAAATTGTTGTTTACTAATATAAAGTTGCCACACAACCAGTAAATTCACAATAATTCACTACTGGAGATTTTTTTTAATTTTTTTATTTTTTTATAATTTGCTTCAAAATCTGAAGCTTCCAAGTGCAAACCCGGGCTGTGATAGACAAATATGCTTAAGGTGGCGATATTACCCCATTTTCCCCTACTGGTAATAGGATGGGAGTTGATCTGGCAATCCTCATATATCTAGACAGAACCAAAAACATGTTACGTACTTGCCCCCTAATTCTCATGATTGGAAGAGCTCCATTGAGTATGACCACATGACCATAACGCTCTAGCAGCAGTTTGCGTAACTACCAACGTACTAGCTCTTTGTTCCCCCTCATAAGTTTGATCTTTCTCCTCACTTATTATTTACATACCTTTCGTAGGAGTCTGTGGTCACTAGCAAGACGAGTACCGGAGGCAAGCCCTTTCGATGTAAAGACATCATCATCAGGCGGTCAAAACAGTACCTTTTCAACGGCCTGATGATGACGTCTTTACATCAAAAGCACTCGCCCCTGGTACTCGACTTGCTTGTGAAGATGGACTCCTCTGAAAGGTACGTAAATGATAATTTTACATTTACTACTAGTGGTAATTTTACCATTAGATTTCTCATCACTTTTCCTTATTGAGTACTGTAGTAGGCTCACCCATCCTTCATCATCTCTAAAGGTCCCTAATAATATTTTCCTAATATCTTACGAATCCAAAAAGACGTCGTTCTTCCTCAAATCTATAGGCCTAACCTTCCCGGGAACAACGAACCGTGGCTCAATCGACTGCCGAAAGCGAGTCCATGGCGTTGTCACAGGCTGCAAAATAAGCCTAAGATTTAAAGACCCTTACGGGAGACGTCGAGTTGTCACATCCAAAACGGACAACCAAGCAGCCTGAAGTTGGGCGAAAAATCCCATTATCAATTCCACGTCAAAACATTTCGCTGCAAAGGAGCGTTACATTTGACAATGTGTAGAGGAATGCGTAGAGGTCCCAAACTGTACAAGTTTATACACACTAAAAATTCGAGTAATCAGTCATTTTTCCATGAAATTTCGCATAAAATACAAAACTGCAATAAAAAGTAGGGGCTCCCATTACAAATAAAGAACAAATTTACAATCAAATGCACTACATGAAATGATGAAACGACTGAAACACAAAATAAGCAGCGTTCACGATTTCACCATGTGATACTCGAAAAATCTCAAAATGTTGCGTTCAGCTACCAACGTACTAGCTCTTTGCTCCGTCTCATAAGTTGGACTCTTACATTGAATTCTTTTTTCTTGGACAGTACCTTTCGGAAGAGTCTGTGGTCACTAGCAAGACGAGTACTGGGGGCAAGCCCTTTCGATGTAAAGACATCATCATCAGGCTGTCAAAACAGTACCTTTTCAACGGCCTGATGATGACGTCTTTACATCAAAAGCACTCGCCCCTGGTACTCGACTTGCTTGTGAAGATGGACTCTTCTGAAAGGTACGTAAATGATAATTTTACATTTACTACTAGCGGAAATAACCCATTAGATTTCTTATCACTTTTCCTTATTCACCCATCCCTCATCATCTCTAAAGGTCCCTAATAATATTTTCCTAATATCTAACAAATCCAAAAAGACGTCGTTCTTCCTCAAATCTATAGGCCTAACCTTCCCGGGAACAACGAACCGTGGCTCAATCGACTGCCGAAAGCGAGTCCATGGCGTTGTCACAGGCTGCAAAATAAGCTCAAGATTTCAAGACCCTTACCGGAAAAGTCGAGTTGTCACATCCAAAACGGACAACCAAGCAGCCTGAAGTTGGGCGAAAAATCCCATAATCAATTCCACGTCAAAACATTTCGCTGTAAAGGAGCGTTACATTTGACAATGTGTAGAGGAGCCAGAAGTCGAACTGGAATATTGTCCCACTAAAGAGATGACAGCGGATATATTCACAAAAACTCTCAATTCAAGTTTTCTATTCGCACCTGAGACTTGAACAATCCTCGCAAGGGGGAGTGAAGAAACTCAAGTTATACCAATTACTTTATTATGTTAGTTTTCTCGACCACTTGTACAATAATGAAGTTGGTCAACCCTCGCTAACCCTCAACTTCAATATTAATTACTCGCATGTGTTCACCCAATATAGGAACTGTAACATTCGAGTTCCAAAAATGTATTATTCGTTTTGACTGACAGCAAGTTGTATCTATACATTATTCTGTGAATTAATTTCACTGCGAGCAACAATAAAATTTTTTATACATGCTTAAATGTAACGAGAGTGAAGTTAGCGACTGTCCATATCTCCGTTAATAGAGAGTTTTAGCAAATTTTTGAAGGAAATTAAGCTATTGCTCTCGTCTCAAAATTTGTAGAATGTGAATTTTTGAAAAAATTTTATGCAGAAATCCGTTTCAGGCTATTCTGAATCATATTCTGAAGTTAAACGATTTTTTTTATGTATGTATATGTCATTCCAGACGATAACTGTCCGTAGAATTGTGCTAGAAACTTCAAACAAATTTTAAAATGTTAAGGACACAAAACGAAAGTTCAAGTTCGTTGGCCAGCATGATCGGATTACGTTTTTTGCATTTTTTTGTGCAAAAATTTTAAAATAGCCTGTTTTTTGCATTTTTTTGTGCGAAATAATTTTTTCAGCATACAAACATGTGGTATATTTGGAATCAGCGTAAAATTTCCTATAAGAATATGTAACAAGTTTTCAAAAATGTCAAAGTTGAAAAATCAGTCAAAAATCGAAATAATGCCGTTCGCTAGTTGTAAAAATCGGTAATATTTGCATGAAACATTGTCCAAATTCAGATTGAACTACTCTTATGGAAGTATAACCAATCCTAGAACCATGCTGTTTAAAACGTAGGTAAGTAGTAAGTGCTTGTTAAAAAAAAAAAAAGTCATTGCAACTGATGAGTTTACTCTGTGAAATATTCCGTCCTTCGATTCTCTCGGCCGCTCTCTTTAATGTTTTACGCTCTACTGGTTTAGGACTTGATGTAGCTTTAATACTGACTGTGGCTTAGAAAATATCAGCCATGAAATTATGAAGAAGTTCTATTTATGTACGTACTTGCACGCAGACCCAAAGTCGAAGATTTCTTCAAAAATTTGCTCATGGGGTCATGCTGCATGACTGGACTTTTTTTGTTCTTCCCGTGTACGCGAAAATGCGTATACACGTAGGTGGGGAAAACGCTTTCGTTGAAATCCTGTCCTACGCGTTGTCATAACCTGACGAAAAGGTGACCACAGTTTTAAGAATAGGTTAGGTATTCGTTCTTCCTTTGACTCGTCTAATAACGTTTCCCTTCCACAATTAAGTACCCATCTAGTCGACAAAAGAAGAAACTGTGATAAATATAATTGTATTATTAAATCAAATTCCGTTAATTACGTGAACAAAGTAGGTACCTACTTCGTCCGACAATCAGACATCCTTTTCACCTACTTGGGAGTAAATGCAGTCGTTGATACTTTTCCGATTTTAAAGTAGATACCTATTCTTCGTAAGCATTCGCAAGTACATTTCGTACTACAAAATTGTATCTACCAACATAAAGATTCAGACCAGCAGGTATGTGTTTAAATAATAAGTTTGTATACAAAAGCTGTTGTCAGTTCAATAACAAATTGAGTAGGTTGGTTAGGTGGTAGAATTTGTGCTAGGTACCATCTCAGATCCTGGAAATACCATTTGATAGGGAAGGCACTCAAAACGAACTATTCCACGGGGCCTGATTACGTAAACTTGATGTAGCTAGATGAAAAATTGAATAATTAGACAAAAAATATGCCGTAATCGCGGCGCTCCCGGACGGTCACCCATCCAAGTACTAAGCAAGCCCGATGTTGCTTAACTTAGGTGATCTGACGGGAACCGATGTTTTCTACGAAATATGCGTGGCGAATACTATTTTTTCTTGGGTCTAACCTAGTTATTCGATGCCTGTGAAGATAGCTGGTAAAGCAGAGTGTAAAATGATTTCAAACTTCTTCAACTCGATCTCGAAATCAAGAGAATCGTAATACTAAAGAGACTTTGGTTAGTCGTGTACATACGTACAAACTCTCTAATAATGGTGCTAGAGACCTGAAACTTCGACCAGATGGTAACCCTTGGTTTTAAGCAGTTGCACAGGGGGTCGGGGGCGGCAAAAGTGGTGACCTGACAGAGTGACCGTCGCGAACTTCACTCTGGTTAGAATGTATACTTAAGTCAGGGGTAGTCATCATCTTATATTTGCAAGTTAGTATCGTTTATCTAGTGTTGACCTACGATTGGTCGGTTTCGAGATATACTTCTTTCAAGGGTTGACTTTTCTTTTCAATTTAAGTTACCTTCCGAACTGCTAAAGCAACAAGCAGTTTGTCGACTTGCTAGATATCGCAGGACACTTGAATCTACTCCTCGAAAACACTGGAAAGTTCTTTTCAAACTGAGCATTTTCACTTATACTAATCAAATTCTTGTATAAGTACACAATAATCCCCGGAAATTATTTAAAATACGAAAAATCTTGGATAATTGAATGAACCGTGGGATAAATATGTATGTTTCTCGTTATTTTTTGTCTCCGACTTCTTTTGCTTTCTCTTTGATATGGACGTGAAGACTTCTCCGTGTGTCCACAATGGATCGTTCCATGGAGATAAATGTCCGAAAACCTTTGGGTATTTATAAGATGGAGGGCTATTAGTGATGTTTCGGCCAGTCAAACCATACGTGCCACTACTGTCGTTTGGTCAAGGAATTGACCAGAGGCAAATCGGTCGAACACTCATCAGCTCATGTTAGATGTGATGTTGAGTTTGGAGAAAGAATGGGGATTGTATACCTGCATATTATTTCTTATTTTAGATTTACACCCAAATTGTGCACCATACATGTACACCGCTATTTTACACCGTTAATCTATATATATAAAAGTCAATTGCTGTTCGTTAGTCTCGCTAAAACTCGAGAACGACTGGACCAATTTGGCTAATTTTAGTCTTAAATTATTTGTGGAAGTCTAGAGAAGGTTTAAAAGGTTTAACATCTCAAATCTGCCCCATAGGGGGTGTTTTTAATAATAATAATAATAATTCATTTATTTGTAAAGGCCGGATTGGCAATACAATTGTCAACAATGTTAA
The DNA here is from genome assembly GCA_030762985.1 of Adelphocoris suturalis. Classification (NCBI taxonomy): domain Eukaryota; kingdom Metazoa; phylum Arthropoda; class Insecta; order Hemiptera; family Miridae; genus Adelphocoris; species Adelphocoris suturalis. The sequence goes on along the minus strand of CM061042.1, from coordinate 4,332,936 downwards.
TAAAATTTGAAATAAAATTTAAACGACCTACAACTAAAGTTCGGAAAAAATTAAAAATGAGGCAAAAAAAAAAAAAAAAAACTTATGGGAGGAGGGGGGAATGGGGTATATTTGTCATCACTGAACAAATTGAGGATTTGATAGTCGAGTATATTTGGATTACACCAAGTCAAAGACTACTTTTTCAAATCTGACCCACAATGGAGGGGGTGGGGGGAGTCGAAGCATTTCGAAAGTATCCTCTTGACAACAGTCGAGGACAACCGTTATGAAATCCCCAATCAAAGACATATTCATGTAACATGGTATCTACTTGTAAAGCGGATCGTGGTTTAATTTAAGTGATTTCACCTACTGTTTCTTATCTTACCTGCAAGTTAACTAGCATAATGGGTCCTACGAAAAATAATTGCAGTAAGGAAAACTAAAAATTAAAACGGGATTTGGGATTCAAGAAGAGCAACATTTCAACTCAACCCATCCAGCGGACCAGGACAACAATTCTGAAAACTGCATAGGTACCTAATGAGACCTAAGAATAATAATTGAAGTAGATAAGGAAAAAAATTATTAAAACGGGATTTTACCCGTGGTTACATTTCATATTTCAGTACTCATCTACCTTTATTATCTAAAACTATGTAATTTTAATTAGGTACATTTTATTATATTGTCAATAAATAATTGCCAAAAGACATGTCTATGCATGAGTTTTTTCTATGCAAGCGGTAAAAATTTACAAGTTTCCGTTTGCTTCATGCCATCGAATCTTTCGATGCATCGAATATGCTTCTCTCTCTAGATTTTTCTTAACTTGGAGGTGATAAGTTGGCGCTAACAAAACCTAATGTCCAAACAGTCTACCAATCAAATTTCAAGTTGATAGATCCGAAATTGCAGCCTGTACGCTTACAAATGCTAGCGAAGTCAAAGTAGAGACTCACTTCGACAATTAGAATAATGGGTATGAGATCTCTATCTATACTATCTATACTATTTTATAAGAATGAAACTCCGTTTGTCTGTTTGTCGTGTCTATGCACGGCCAAACGGCTGAGTGGGGGGAGTATACGAGTGGGGGGATCTTCTTGGGATTTTCCGATAGGGTGTATAAGCGAATTTAAAATTTTCTAATCCCAGCCGAACCATGGGCCGTAGGGCGGGAGGGGGGTCGAAGTAAGAATTAATGTGCGCTTTTTCCACTTCCCCGCATCCTCTACCCCTCTAAACGGCCGTTGAAAATTCCGGAAAAATACCGGTTTCGTAGGTTTTCCTACGAGGAAGACGACGGCGCGATCGGATCGCGAAAAAAGTATCGGGAAATGCGTCAAAAAAATGTGAGAGTACGGACCCGTTTTCTCGAAAAGTCCGACGAAAAACTACGTTTTTTCCCATTAAAATATACCTCGTAAAGGTACGTTTTTCGGAACGGTTTTTGCGGGCGAAATACAGCTTTGATCCCGCCGAATCTGAATCCGAAATCGGATATCGAAAAAAGTGACGGGAAGTAGGTCAAATTGCGAGCGGAAGCGAGACTAAGCTATTAAAATGAGAAATTATATGTGCCGTGGACGCGAGAAGGCTCTAGGAAGACGTGTTTGGGGTTCGATGACACAGGTGTTTCACAACCTTGCGAGGCGAGCAGGTACACATAGGTACCTTGCGAGCGAAGCGAGAACCATTTCAACAGAATAAATACGGACTTTATCCTACACATATACAGGTATACCTTGCGAGCGAAGCGAGCAACATCCCCGAATAAACTTTTCGTGGTTCCACGTAGTTTTATAAGATTTAATTTGTTTGTAAGAATTCCCAACTGAAAAAAACGTCTGCCAAGTTGGGTGGGCAGTATAACTTCCTCAAGCGAGCGAAGCGAGCAGCATCCCCTACAGAAGTTAAACCTACCCTTAGAGATCTACCGTTTGCGAGCAAAGCGAGCAACATCCCCTACACACGTTAAACCTACCCTTAGGGATCTACCGTTTGCGAGCGAAGCGAGCAGCATCCCCTACAGAAGTTAAACCTACCCTTAGGGATCTACCGTTTGCGAGCAAAGCGAGCAACATTCCCTACATGCCACACTTTGCGAGCGAAGCGAGCAAAATTCCCTACATGCCACATTTTGCGAGCGAAGCGAGCAATTTAAGGGGGGGTCCGGGAAGCCCCCCGGCTGGACGTGGAGGCGAGCGTAGCGAGCCGGAGCGGCTAGTTATTTATAAGAATGAAACTCCGTCTGTTTGTTTGTTTGTTTGTCGTGTCTATGCACGGCCAAACGGCTGAGGGGCGGGAGTCTAGGAGTGGGGGGATCTTCTTGGGATTTTCCGATTGGGTGTATAAGCGAATTTAAAATTTTCTAATCCCACCCGAACCATGGGCTGTAGGGCGGGAGGGGGGTCGAAGTTCGGTTTAATGTGCGCTTTTTCGACTTCCCCGCTTCCTGTACCTCTCTAAACGGCCGTTGAAAATTCCGGAAAAATACCGGTTTCGTGGGGTTTTCTACGAGGAAGACGACGCGACGGCGCGATCGGATTGCGAAGAAAGTATCGGGAAATATGTCAAAAAAATTAAAGAGTAGGGACCCGTTTTCTCCAAAATTCCTACAAAAAACTTGGTTTTTTCCGATTAAAATACACCCCATTAATCTACGTTTTTCAGGACGGTTTTCACTTGCGATATAAAGGTTTGATTCCCCAAATCTGAATCCGGATATCGAAAAAAATGACGGGAAGTCGGTCAAAATGCAAGGGGAAGCGAGGCGAAGCGATTAAAATGAGAAGTTAATCAAGCTCGCTGCCGTTTCACAATGTTGCAAGCAAGGTTGGAACTTTTCCGTTCGACATTTCAACAAAATAAATACGGGTTTTTTCCTACACATATACAGCAATACCCTGCAAGCGAAGCGAGCAACATCCTCAAATAAACTTTTTTGTGGTTCCATTTAGTTTTATAAGATTCATTTTGTTTATATGAATTTCCAACAGAAAAAAACGTCTGCCAAGTTGGGTGGGCAGTATAACTTCCTCAAGCGAGCGAAGCGAGCAGCATTCCCTACAGAAGTTAAACCTACCCTTAGAGACCTACCGTTCGCGAGTGAAGCGAGCAACATCCCCTACATGTTTCAATTGTAATACATCGCATGTACACAGCCACACCTTGCAAGCGAAGCTAGCAACATCCCCTACAGAAGTTAAACCTACCCTTAGGGATCTACCGTTTGCGAGCGAAGCGAGCAACATTTCCTACATGCCATACTTTGCGAGCGAAGCGAGCAACATTCTCTACATGTCACACTTTGCGAGCGAAGCGAACAATTTAATGGGGGGTCCGGGGGGCTTGCCCCCGGCTTGACGTGGAGGCGAGCAAAGCGAGCCGGAGCGGCTAGTATTCGAGGAACGTGAGCATGATCATAGACTACAGATTTATTAAAGTCTGGAATAACAATGTCGAGTTGTAAATGCTGACGTAACTCAGCTCGCTTTAAATTGTCAAAGAGACCGAATTCCGATTTCCAATATGTACACAGTGATATAAAACATCATAATCCAGGGGAAAAGAAAGTTAGTATCATATGTGTCTCTCTAACCAATAATAAATTATAGTTTTACATTTTTTACAAAATGTCACATCGTGGAAACTTTTTTTTCTAATTTTGTACTATGGATTTTTTTTAAACCAATTAAAACTAACTAAATCAACTTTACTTTATATCAGACATTCTACAAGAGACAGACACTCTATCACACTACAAGACAGCGGAACTCCTATTCAAACGAAGTAAAATTAATGTATAGGGTGAAGGATAAGCGATCAAGGATAAGGATAATAAAGCGCAAATTATTAACCGACGGACATTAAAATGTAACAGAGAAGAGTTGACAAGAGGAAAGAAAAATACTGTGACTACACAACTAGGCGACCACGGTCAGACTCGAAAAAAGAAGAAGAAGTGTTTCACTTTGTGTTTACTTTCCTCATGAACACCTTCCTCAGGACTGCCAATAGCCCGCCATACACGAGCAGATATCTGCGACAGATTTGGTCGCCCGATCTCATCTGACAGATATCGCTAACGATCTGGAGTGACCGATGAGATCGGTCGTTGCCCCTTAACACGAAAAACTTATCGGCCGATCTTTCATGCCCGAGATCTGTCACCTGACCAGTGCCCGATGTCATCTGTTCGTTCGTGGGATGAAATCTGACAGATTCAGGTCTGTCACCGACGTTCGTCTGGCAGACTCGAGTTATCGGTCGAATCCGAAATTTTTTCCAGATCGGTCACAGATTCCGTACGTTGATGCCATGGGGTCAGTGACTGTCCGTAGTAAAAAGCGTAAATTAGCGGCTTTTGCGGCGGGTATTTTTTTTAAATTGCCTATAAAACGGCTAAGCCAAAAAAATACAAGTTTGGGAGAAGTCATGGGTTTCGTCGTAAGCAATGTTTTTGACGTTTTTGTTCATGTAGTCAACATGCTTCAACTGCCACAGACAAGGTCTGTCTCTATACATGTCGATCATCATTTCAATTAACTCGTTTGGCCACTCTTTTTTACCCATTTTTTGATACCGCACAAAAAAACACCAATAGAAACTGATTTCTTTAGAGGAGAGATCTCACAGGGGAAAACACACGTGGACAACTGAACATCTTAACGTTAAGGGACGCTGCCCGATCCAATAGAACAGTTCTGTGTACCACAGACATCGCTTCCGAGAAGTCTGCAGGTTAAGGGGGACGCCCGACTACCAACTGCTAGATTTAAACTCTCGCAGATATCTCTGGTCGATTTTCACATCTTTCATCATTTTTTAACGTCCACTAACGCACAGATCTTTCCCACAGATATCGTTTAAAAACGTGATATCTGTCGCAGATATCTGCTCGTGTATGGGTGGCTAATGACGTCGCCAGCGCGTTCTGTCGACAGTTTTTGCGACTTCCTCTTATCTCTACCTACCATGGGGATGAAGGCGAGGCAAGCGTTTTGAAAGTTCTTGAATGTTTTAAAATACTGGGTGTCCCACAACCTACCTCCTCTTTATCAACCGTAATAAATGAGTTAGAAGAACGATTCAAATGGTAAACCCGTTGTTTTTCCCGTAGATCTCGAGAATGTTCTTTAATACTGCCACCCAATTTCAACGTTATATTTCTCTCATTCAAAACATCACTTTCTCATTTTGAAAATATGATTTGGACTCTTCAAAACTCCCTCTGCTTTACTGTTATAATTTTCAACATCCCAAGTATGATTAACATGATTAATTATGGTTTTTAAAATTGAGGGTGCAGTAGTTAAGTTTTTTACTAGGCAAAAACTTCACTGCTGCTCCCCAGGTTAACAACTAAATTAACAACACTTGAAAAATTCTCTTTCTATCAATTAGAAGGATAATTACTGCTGGACCCCCCCCCCCTCTCCCTCCCCCCTTCAATCCCATGAGAGTCTGGGGGAATTTCCACCCTCGATTCTAACCACAGGTTTGGTTCTATTTGTCCAACTAATTGCTTTTTACTATAAGGATAGATTTAGGGTATTTTTCGTTCTTGAGTTGCGAGTTTTTGAGGATCCAAAACCTCCTATACACATGATTCAGATCAATTTTCCAAATAATCCATATTTTACTAAAGGTCTGATTTAGGATGTATTTTAAGATATATATTGTGGTACTAAAACTGCGAAGTTCAGCTCTGAAAGTGCGAAAATTGTGAAATAATGAATTTTCGAAGATAGGTATTAAACATGAACCTAGGAGGGAAATGGACTGGGTATTGAAGAGTTGACACATCCCATGTATGATTAACACTAATTATTTGTGGTTCTATAAAATTGGGGGCAGTAGTGAAGTTTTGTCTAGTGAAAAACCTTACTTATTACTCTTTCAAACAGCAGAATAATACAATAAAGAGCTGTCTGATGAAGCAGATATTCGCTATCGAAAGTTAAGGGGTTGAGAATCAGAAACTTGATTAGGTACCTAACCAGGCCCTGGCTTGATTAGGTCCTGGGCTGGACTCCTTCCCGTCCGATTTCAAGCGATTCTGGGAACCACCCTCCCCCCCACCCGTGATCTATTTATGCAACTAACCTATACTATTTTACCAAAACGATTGATTTAGGATATCACTCTATTTTTGAGATCCAGACCACCAAAGAATACACATCATTCAGATCAATTTATCCTAAAATATATCCTAAATCAGTCCTGATCCAAAATCTTCTTTTATTGAGCACATTATTATTTAGAATAAGTTTTCTTTGACAATGAATTGGTAGTTTGCAATTTGATTACAATCACAGTGCTAAAAATTTCTAAACAATTCAACGTAATTAAACGAAAATTCGATCATTCGATCATGCTGCATGACAGGAATTTTTTGTTATAAAATTTGTCTTATTCATTGCATTTTTTACAGGGTATCAGTGATTCAGTATAGGTACTGATATGACAGAAAATGAAAAAAAAAAAAAGTAAATTAAAAACAGTGGGTATTTGAAATCAATCCTTAGTAGGTGGGTAGGAACGCTGTAGGAGGTAGTTGAAAAAACTCTCGACAGAACGCGCTGGCGGCGTCACTGGCATCCCATTTCCAGACACTCCTACTTTCCTCTAGCAGTGCGTTCCGAATCACGATCAATACGCCACTTTCGCCACTTCAGTTAAGGTACTTCCCCTCTTACTTGGTTTGCCGTAATTTCGTTAACAGACAATTATTCATATTCATGTTTCAAATTACTAGTTAAATCCCATGTCCATAAGGAGATACCTTTGACAAATACCTACTTGACTGGCCAACAACGATTAGGTAGAATCTGCCAAATGTACCTACTTGTGTGATTTGATGAAAGAATTTGTGGTTTCGATTAACGGGGATTAGTACCACGAATGCGTAAAAATTCAGTTTACTTCTCTTCTAGCGTACACATTTTCTTGTCTTACCTACTGTAAATCGCTCTGCTCAGCTTGCCGCAAACGGGGTTGACTATGGAATCATCTTCCGTTCACGGCTCTGTTGAAACGATGTACATGATTCAAGGTAAACAATAAGAATAGTTAGTTATAAATCTAGTTCCCAAGTATTCGGGTGTTATGGTGGATGATCGACTCAAGTGGAACGAGCACATAAATGATTTATCCAAAAAGATCAGAAATGCATCATTTATATTTTACAGAACAAGAAATATTTTCTCTCGTAAAATGCTCAAAACCATCTATATGTCTTTGATTCACTCACACCTAACTTATGCAGCTACATGTTGGGGGACTGCACTCGCCACCCACCTTCGGCCTATCATATCTGCCCAGAAATTAATTCTAAAAATATCAAACCTAGACTACGAGTCGGACCAAATATTTAATATAAAACAAATTTTCTCTTTGCAAACAATTAGATTTTTCCTTAAAAGAATAAACCTACTTGAACCGATAATCAATCTTCCTAATACCCGACGCCCAAATAAATTCTCTCTACCCTTCAGACGAACCCAGGTTGCGCAGCAACATATATCATTCACTGGACCAAAGTTAATAAATAAACTCCCCGATAACATTTACAATAATAAAAAAACCAACCGAATAATGGAAATAAAAAACTGGATACTCCATTCCTTAACCTAACTCTCCATAATTCACCAAATTTATTTTATTTTGTATGTTCCTGAAGTATTCATGCTTTAGTATTTTATAATACTGTTATTGTGGTTCTGTATTTCAACCATTATTGCCTTTGTCGAGTTTGGGACCCCTTTGTCCTACAAATGTTTTGATTTTTGGATTTAAATAGTTCCACTTCGTGTTTTATATCCTACATTCTATATTTTATATTTCTTTTATTTTTGTACCTACTGTTTTAAAATTTATATAGTTATTTACCTAATTATTTATTTAGTACATTCTACAACAACAACTTTGAAACGTTTCTCCCATTAGGAAATACCCACACTCAGGCATTGTCTTGTGGGATTTTCAGGTTGTCCACTATTTTTTGGGAAACGATTTTAGTGTAATTGTACCTATTGTATTGTACCTGAAAATGAAGTACTTTTACAAAAAAAAAAAAAGAAAAAAAAATAGTTCATAATATTTTGCGCTTAGTCAAGGGCGTACAGACTTTTAGCTTTACTGGGGTCAACGGTAATTTTACATGACCGATGTATGCAAAAACAATCACGAACATAATGAGGGTGAATGCAAAGTTATAATTTATGAATTGAGAACAACATCAACACAACAAACATCACAAACACAACACAACATCAGCACAACAATTCCTTCTCATGGACCAACTTTCTGTGTACATTCAATAGGCATAGTCCGTTAAAACGGGCTTCCGACATGGTTGACCTCAACCATGTTTTAACCCTTCTCAACGAGCTGAATGACCTTTCAATTGTACAGTTGTGCATAGCTGTGCGAGAAGAACGTTTAGCGCCGATTTCACTTGGGGGTAAAACCCCTTGGTCTCTTGCAGCACATTGATCAAATTCAATTCATTCAATTTTATCTTTTAATAATGATTAACAGGACGTTTCCATCATTGTTTTCGTCACGTCACGGTGGGATTTTCTATTGATTTTCACGTACAACCAATGCGTTACTCGGGAAGTTACTAATAATGTGTAAAATTAATCATTATGAAACGATCATCATTCTATAAACATAAAAACGCTGCAAATTATTTCAAAAAGGTTTATTATTTTTTCAATTGAGTATGATCGTAGTTTTAGTTGGCTTGCGTACGTCATAAGGCCCGTCCAGACTCCTCGGCGTGTCCTATTTCGAGTTGCCACAACCTATACTTCTATAATTATATACGCATGTTTATATTTCTCGAGTTGACCTCCTATCTATTCAAATAGTTATTGCCTTAATAATATCATTATCTAAGTACGTACGAAAAGTCGAGAGGATATGTTATTAAATATGCGTAGGAAAAGCATTGGTATTAACACACAAATGTGACCTAGAAAAAAAACATATTATTCATGCCTCGAAGGAACGCCGTACCCACCACAAGGTGCCGCGGCGCCTCCTCTCACTCCACCCCCTGCTCACCTCCATCACCACCCACCGTGACCCCCTGCCAGGCGTGCGTCCGTGCGTAAGTCTAACACAGAAAGCCTTGAAAAAGACACTTTTTCGGCCGTATTTGGCCCATAGCATCTATGCGAGTAAAGCGATCGGGATGGTTGAACGTTAGGAACAACTAGACCCCAAATGGAGTCTATGTGAGAAAGAACGGGGTTTTTAAGTCAATTCTTAGGCCTTTTATGGCCCGAACGACGGACGGACATTTCAAATTTGGATTCTACGCACCTTGAAACGTAAAGTGACAAAGTTTGAGGGGGGGTTATAAAAATTTTTTGCTACACGATCACGTAGGCTTATTATTAGAAATAATAAACCAAAAGGGGATGCAAAAACTGGCCCACCTGACAAGAATGAGAAAAGCCTAAGGGCACTGGGAAACTGGCGAGTGAGCTAGACAACGAAGTCAGCACGGTATTATAAATGTCAAAAATCAATTGTATTTTTATAACTCCCCCTCAAACTTTGTCACTTTACGTTTCAAGGTGCGTAGAATCCAAATTTGAAATGTCCGTCCGCAGTTTGCCATTCGCCGTCCGGGCCATAAAAGGCCTAAGAATTTTTTTTTTTTTTTTTTCGTGATTTATTTATTGCAACTGAAACATATACATCTCATCTAGCAATATTACATTTCATGTTAGGCTCACTAAGGGGGGAGGTTTACAGCAAAACCTGGCCCATACTTGTATCAAGTACAGTTAAAAGAACACTGGATTACACTTGCACTATTTGCACAGCACAGTTAGGTCCAGAGGTTTATTTCTCTTGAGTCGCCGAAGTTCTCCTTCGTTGTTTAAAACGTTGAGCATCTCCAGGTTCTCGTGTTTGTGGAGGCGATGTTCGTGCTTCCTTGCATATTTGGCGATAATTTCGGTGACCGTTTCTACCCTCAAGTCTCGATGAATATCATCATTCCGCATGAACCAGGGGGCCTGAACTATACTTCTCAGTATTATATTTTGTCGGGTTTGGATTGTTTTAATATTTGATTTTTTCGCACAACCCCAAAGCTGAATCCCATAGGTCCAGATAGGGCGCAGTATCTGTTTGTATATGAGTAATTTATTGTGTAGTGAGAGATGGGAGTTCCTTCCCATCAACCAGTACATCTTTCTGAACTTGATTTTTAGTTCCTGATTCTTTTTTTCAATGTGATATTTCCAGTTAAGTTTGGAATCAAGGTGCATCCCTAAGTATTTTACAGTGTCAGAGTATGGAATTTTATTTGAGTTGATCTCAACTTCTGGGGCTATGATTTTTCTATTAGTAAAGTTGATATGCACTGACTTTGTTTCATTTAGTTTCATTCTCCACATCTTGGTCCAATTGACAACCTTGTTAGTGGACGTCTGTAGATTGCGAGTTGCAGTTTCAGCGTCATCTCCAACAGAGAGGATGGCAGTATCATCTGCAAAAGTAGCTACAGTTGTGTTTTCCTGTTGTGGAAGATCTCGTGTGTACAGCAGGTAAAGTACTGGGCCCAGGACACTGCCTTGCGGTACCCCTGCTTTTATAGGCTTCAAGACAGAGTACTGGTCACCCTGCTTTACCCTGAAGTGTCTGTTCGCTAGGTAGGATTTTAGGAGTAAGTAAAACTGTTTTGGGAGATCCCTGTGCAGTTCATACTCAAGTCCCTTGTGCCAGACCTTGTCAAATGCCTGGGCCACGTCCAGGAAGATACTGGCACATATTTTTTTACCTTCTAGAGCCTTTTCTATTATGTTAGTGATTCTATGAACTTGATCTAGCGTAGAGTGGCGTTGCCTGAAACCGAATTGGTGGTCTGGTATCAATTTTCTGTCTTCAATAATTGGTTTAAGCCGTTTGAGCAACAATTTTTCGAACAGTTTTGATAAGACAGGGAGGAGGGATATGGGTCGGTACCCCGTCTTCTCATTTGGTGATTTTCCTGGTTTGGAGATCATTATGACTTCCGCTACTTTCCACTGGGAAGGTACATGTCGTAACCTGAACGTGGCGTTGATGATATGAAGTAGTTTTGTTATAGCCTTTTCAGGGAGCTCTTTCACAATTCGACCGGTTATCAGGTCATAGCCTGGGGTCTTTTTATGATTAATGTTGCCCTTAATTTCATCTTTGAGTTCTTTTAACGTAACGGGCCGAATATCAAGCTCATCCGTTTTTTCTATCAGTGTTGCGTTTTCTTCAGGTGTCTGCACTGGAAGAGGTTGAAAAGTTTCATAGAGATGATCTGCAAAAAGTTGAGCTTTCTCTCGGTTACTTCTGGCCCATGTCCCGTCATCCTTTTTGATTGGAGGAGAATGAACTTTAGGTCTATTTATATTTTTGGTTACCTTTTAGAGGGAGTATTCGGTGTCTTTCTCTGCAGTTAGGTTACTCAAAAAATGTTCAACTGATTGGTTATCTATTGATCTAATAAGATATTTAAGTTTGTTACCGAGTCTATTAAGAATAGTTTTGTTTTCAGGGGTTCTGTTATTCTTCCATTTCCTTCTGGCTTTACGTTTGGCGCACAGGAGATCCCTTACTTCTAACGGATATGATTTCGAATTAGTGTCATAGTTACAGTTTTGGTTTATTGGGGTACATAACCAGGCTGCTTGTTGTATGTTATTGATGAATAAGTCGAGTTCGTCTTCCAGTTGTTTAGGGGTTTTCAGAGGAACTTTAAGGTCGATCGATGTTTCCAATTGCTGCCGGAAACAGGACCAGCAAGTATTTCTATTGAATAAACTCGGAGAATTTTCACTAATGATTACTTTTTCACTGATTGTTATTATGACAGGCGAGTGGTCAGAGGGTAGGTCATCGCTGTCCTCTAGATTTATGTAACCACTTGAGATACCTTTGCTTATAAAGAAGTCTATTAGGTCTGGGGTTTTGTTAGCATCCGTGGGCCAGTATGTAGGCCTTCCAGTTGAGAGGAAGTCGCACTTGAAAGAAGCTGCTGCTTCATACAACTCTTTACCTTTAGCCGTGGTTAATCGCGAACCCCAGAAGGTATTTTTGGCATTGTAGTCACCTCCTATTATAAAGTTGTTACCAAGCGATTTAAGAAGGACCGTATAATCATCTTTCTTTAAGTTAAACCTGGGGGGACAGTATTGTAGTGGATTTTAATATGTTTTACTTGGTGTAGGTAGACCAAGTGGGACATTTATATTCTGATTATGCGGGTTAGTCCCCGGGTTATTCCTGTAAGGAATGTGAGCGAATCCGTCAAGGTCAGCTTGCTTGGCGGGATGAACTGAGAGATAGTTCGTGTCGCAGCCGCGTGGAGCACTGGGCTCGCATAGTGGGTGCTGGGTTCTATCAGTTTGGTACTGAGCCGTTTTGTAATATTCCGGCCTAAGATTTATATCTGTAGGAGGAATATGTTGAGCTTGGTTGAGGTACTGAAAAGTATCCTTTGTTTTTTGTACATTTGGAGTGTATTTGACACTCGGATCGGCCGGGTAGGCTTGTGTCGAATATCGTGGGTATTCGGAAAGCTTGGTCGAATCATAATGATTGACTTCAGAGCGGGTCTGAAAGGTATCCTCGATCTTTTGTATAGGCGAGGCTTGATCTAACGTTTCCTTCGTGAATACGTTAGGTGAGAAGGCTATCTCGTCGTGAGGATCGAGCCTTGCGCCGTCGCTGGGACCAGCGGATTGGCCGGGCAGCGTGTAGGTAGCGCTGCGGGGGCTAAGAGGCCCGGCCGCGCCGTCGTCTACCTCCCCTTGCATGAGGAAATAAGACGGCCGACGTTCCATCGAAATAGCCGAGTTATTAGCTCGTTTCGATGCCTCTATGTATAGAAATAGAGGGTTTAGAAAGGTGGACTCGCTTGACAGAGCTTCTTTCCTTTGCTCGTATGTCAGGGTCCTACCTTGTAGTCTTGAAAAAGACTTCCTTGGACGGTAAATTAGAGCGGATGAGCTGAGTAATTTACCGGCGTGCCCCAGCGGTCGGTGACGAGCTTAGTGCTACGAAACCCGGGTGACACGGCTAGGAACGTCCCTGCGGGCGTACGATCTAAAGAGAATATCGATAGATGTACCGGGTGGCGTCCTGACAGATGAACTACGTTGGGCAATGAGCAGGATGAATAATCACTGGACTCGTAGATGCCAATGCGAGATCTGTGTGGAGAGAAGGTAGGCCTTGTAGAAAGCAGTAGGAAGCCGTTCTTGAGATGAACTCGGGATGCAGAAGGTTCGTCAGCGTAGAGCGTGTAGAAATCTTCGTACTTCGAGGTGTCGTCGTCGAGAGCGGAGAGTAGAATGAATTTCGGAGGCTCCGAGCGGGGTATTTATAGGGAGGTGGCCGCCTCCTGCCGCCTCCTGATTGGTCCGCTTAATTTCATTAATTCGACTGTGTAATCTCATTGGCTCGCACATTGTTTTCTCAGTATCTGCGAGTATGATAGCTGAGCTGGTCCTCCGGGCTGGTTTCCCCACGTCCGTCGCTGCGACGGGGTCCCCGGGGGTGGCTTACGAGCGTCCGTCGCGGAGCCGACGACCTTGAGTTTAGACGGGGACCTCGGGTGCTTTCTCTGCGTCAGTTGTTCAGACGGGGTCCCCGGGGTGGCTGCTGGACCAGAGGTGGTTGCTTGCCGCCTCTTGGTTGGTTCGCCTATTGTCTCTCGTGTAATCAGTGTTTCTGATTGGCGAGTAGGCTTGTTTGAATTGTCCTTGTTAGTTTTAGAGGACGTTTGATTTTCTGTTTGAGTTTTCTCGTTCAAGGCGACTTGGTTCGAGATACTTGTCGCATCTCTCTCGCCCAGTAAGTGTCTAGGGAGGTCGCCTTGTATGTTTTTAGTTAATATTTCACTTTTGAGAGAGAAATTCGTATTTTCTCTCTGGTGAAATATTTTGTTTGACGGAGTTGTAACTCGACGTCTTATAAATATTTTTGTGTTGTGTCTACCTCTTTTTGGTAGCCCTGAAAAGGGCTGTTGAAAAGAGGGGGTGGTTTTCACCACAGGTGCCCCCCCAAGACGTCGTGTTATTAACGACGACGCCGGCTGGGGAGAACTGGGAGGTCCACACGGAATTCTCCGTAAGAAACCCTCACCAGTTGGGGCGGAGGCGGAGGTGCAGGCCTCGCGTCCCGCACCTGGGGTGCGCCCCGGCCTCGCCGGTTTCGACGAGCGCCGCGGGGCGGCCGTGGCCGGCCCGAGCTTTGCCGATGGGAGCCAAACCCGCGAGGGGAGGTGCTCGTTCCGGCTCCGTCCACCCCGCCGCGCTCATTTCGTCCCACCGAGGCACGGGCACGTCGCCCGAGCTGATCCACTTTCGTGGAGCCGGGAGGGGCTGTTGAGCGGGCGGAGCCCTGGGCAGCTGCGGAGCGGGTGTAGCCGGCCTCTTGAACGATGCTGGTGTTCTCCACACCACCTCTCTCGGCGCGCTGGCGTCCGCCGGTGTCTTCTTCTCCGGCGACGGCGGTAGCGGGCTGATGGCTGCCGGAATTTCCTCGGCGAGTAGGAGATTTTCGACTTCCTCCGTGATCATCTGCTCTTGGGTAGTGGGAGCTGCCATGGTCAAAGTTGGTATGAGCTCCTGGCGTGGGGTGTTCCATATTTATATCTCCCACTGTTCCTACCCGAGAAAAGTGGGCGTGGCTTGTTTCGAGTGCAGTCACCCACTTCTCGTCGAATTTGGTAGAGGGGACGCGCCCTCTGGCGGATTTTCGGGGAGTTTTCTCCTTACTTTCTGCCTGATTTTGGTTTCGTGACACAGCTTCGTCCGAGTTTAGAGTGTAAGCTGGTTTTATTTGCTGTTTGGGAACTTTTTTCGTATGTTCGCCAATTTGCACTGTAACCGAAAACTTATCTCTTTTAACCACTTTGAATGGTCCCGTGTAAGGACATTGCAGAGAGGTGAGCTGTGTGGGCACTCTGATATAGACATGTGTACATGTATCCAAATTTTTGGGCATGTTTACGGCATATTTCGTATTATTATGTTTAATATGCGTAGGCCGGAAGAAGAGAGGCTCCGAAAGGTTTGTAGAAGTTACGAAAATGTCTCCTGGGAGTGGTACGTCAATTCCGTAAACTTTTTGGAACGGTGTAGTTTCCGTTGCTGGGTCTACTGCCGTACGCATGGCGAGTAGAACTTTTGGAAGTGCGTCGAGCCAATTTTCGTTTTGTGCTTTGAGAGCCTCTTTCAAAGATCTATTTCTGCGTTCTACCATTCCGTTTGTTGATGGTTTGTATGGTAACGTGTGAGTATGTTTTACTCCGAGACGTTCCATAATGGAATTGAATAGATCTGATTCGAATTGTGTGCCTTGATCACTTGTGATGTATTTAGGTACGCCCTTTGAAGCTACCCAAATATTGATAAAGGCGTTTGTGATCGTGGTTGTTTCGATGTTGTTAAGAGGGACTGCCTCTAGCCAACCCGTTGCTCTATCAACCATCATTAAAATGTAACGTTTCCCTCCTTTAGCTAAAGGTAAGGGTCCGGTAATATCAACGTGTACATGTGAAAATTTGTTAGCCGTTTCAAATTCGGAGTAAGGGAGCTTCACGGAGCGAGTGATTTTTGCTCGTTGGCAAGTTTCGCACGCTCGGACCCAGTTGGAGACATCTGCACGGAGTCCGTGCCAAAAATATCTTTGTTTAACTTTATACACTGTAGAGTGTATACCTGGGTGTCCCAAATTGTGAATTTGGCTGATTATTTCTTGCCTTATTTCGTTTGGAATATAAGGTCTAGGGTGTCCTAGGTCTAGGTTACACCAAATTTCTCCTTGAGGGAATTCAACTTGTGTGAGTTTCAATTTGTCCTCTGCGTTAGGGGGAGAACGAATTTGTGCATTTGAAATGTGCAGTAGAAGATTGCACTCTATTGCAGCCGTAATTTGCGAAATTTCGGCTATGGGTGGACCCTCGTCAGTTTGTGTTGAAATCGATTTTGTTTGAATTTCAACTGGATCGAAGGGTCTGGAGAGTGCGTCGGCGACGACGTTGTTCTCTCCGGGTATATGACGAATGTCACTCGTCATTTGAGAGATGTATGTTAGCCATCTTAATCTCATTTTAGAAAAATGTGCATTTTTCTTAAGCATCGTGCCTAGCAGAGGCTTGTGATCTGAACAAATATGAAAAGATCGGCCGTCCAAGTCATTGTGCCAATGAATGCAAGCTTGGTAAACGGCGAACATCTCTTTGTCGAATGATGCTTTATTCTTCCATTGTTCCGGAATTTCTTTACTGAAAAATCCCAATGGTTGGTAAGATTTCGAGCCGTGTTTGTCTGTAATTTCCTGCTCTAGTGCCGCTCCGATGTGTGTGTCGGATGCGTCGCAGACTAATCTCCACTCTGCTGTAGGGTGTGGATGAGCGATATTATGTAATGTAGCTTTAATCATTGCTTGTTTTAAGCTGTTGAAAGCTTTTTCTCTCTCTGATGTCCATTCGATAGGTGTTTTGTCATTTTTTTTGTTTGACTGAATGGAGTCATACAGAGGTTGTGCCGTGTGAGCGAATTTACTTGAGCATGCTCGGTAGAAACCACACATACCTAGGAATCTGCGTAGACTTCGTACGTCTATTGGCCTAGGAAATTGTTCTATGGCTTCTATTTTATCTCGTTTAGGAATTATCCCTTCTTTCGAGATATTGAAACCTAGGAAATCGACGGTAGGTTTTGAAAAAATGCATTTATCAAAACCTACTCGAAGTCCGTGTTCCCCTAGCTTGTCAAAAATTTGTTTGAGGTGGTTCATGTGTTCTTTATAATTTTTAGAAGCCACCAGGATGTCATCTAGGTATACAAATGCGAAATCAAATTTTCGCATGATGCTGTCCATGTATCTTTGCCATGTTTGAGCCGCTCCGGCCAAACCCATGCTCATTTTCTTAAACTCATAAAGACCGAAAGGTGTAATAATTGCAGTTTTATGAGCGTCATCTGGGTGCATCGGAATATGATAATATGCCGATTTTAAATCTATTGTCGAATAGATTCGTGTATCATGTAAATTCGCTTGGAAAGAGCGAATGTGAGGAGGAGGGTAGGCGTCTTTCTTCGTTTTCGCGTTCAGGAAACGGTAGTCGCCGGTGATTCTCCATGACCCGTCTTTTTTTGGCACACAGTGTAACGGGGATGCCCATTCGGAATCTGATGGTGCAATTATGCCTTCTGAAAGCATTTTGTCAAAAGTACTTTTGACTTGAGCCCGTTTTTCGCCCGCCATGGGTCTTGCTCGGAAGTGTACTGGTGTTCCTTCCGTGGTTATACGGTGGTAAACCCCGTTGTTTTTCCACTTTCCTTGAAGTTTGCTCATTTTATCATTGTATTTGTCAATGATAGAGCGAATGTTTTCGTCCTCCGTGATTTGCACGTCCTCTGGTTGAGGGTTATTGTCACGATGAGGGATAGTAGCTGCTATTTGTTCGTCAGTGAATTTTTTGTTCATGACTGCAGCTATTTTTTGATCGGCATAGCTCTTTATTTTATCTTTATAAATGTACTTGTGTTTGACCCGTATTCCGATATCCCAAGACTCGAGGAATGGTATACCTAGGATCGCTAGATCAACTTTCGTGATCATAAAATCGGTGGTCATGTCTCCGAGGCCGATGTTAATTGTCGTGTCAGCTCGCCCTAGTGTGTCTATAGGGGCTCCGTTAGCTGCTGTGAGCTTAACGTTGGACTTACGAATTTTTAAGCCCAATTTTTTTGTGACATTGTGGGGCAGAATGTTCACTTCTGCTCCCGTGTCGATGAGAAATTCAGTGCCATTTAGTTTGCACTTGAAAAAAAGCCTTTTATACTCAGTAGACTGCCGGTGTATAGGCTCAGATACACTGGCAGTTATTCGTTTTCCGAACTCTCTACGTCGGAGGTTGGAACGGTACTTTCTTGTACCGATCTCTGAGTATTTTCGTTTGAAACCCAGGTTTTAGGCTGGCTTATAGTCGCTGCCTTTTTGCTAGTTTTGGAAGCAGTGTTTGCCTTCCAAGTGCAGTGTTCTGGGTCTGCACATTTGCGAGTTTCGTTACCGAAACGTGCGTGGTTTCGACAGACATAGGCCGTCGGTTTGTGAGGCCTACTCTCTACTGGTTGGGGTTTGAACTCAGCTTGTTGTGAGAGGGCCTTTTTGAAACCAGTTTTCATGGGTTTCGGAGTAGATTCTACTCCTCGTATGTTTAGAGAGGTATTCTCTGTTTTGTACGCGTGTAGCGTATCAGCTAGGTCGAGCCGGGCGGTCGTGGTAGGCTGAGCTGCGACCATACCTCGTGCTTCGATGGGTAGAGTCTCGATCCACTTTTGAGTGATCAGAGCTTCTGAAAAGTACCCAACAGCTTTAGAGTACATTTCGTGGTACTTGGTGCTGGGTTTTTTGGCGAGAGATGCGGGGGCCCTCGAGTGCGAGGAGCCTGTCCTGTAAGGACAACCCATATTCTCGCTGTAGGCGCTGTTTGGCCTCTTCGTAGGGTGCGTGGGGTGCCGTGAGGTAAGCTGAGTCGATAGCTTCCCTCATTTCTTCTGGTACCCACTTGTATATAGCTGAGAAACATTCGTTCTGCGTTCTCAGGTGTTTTCGCACGCAGTATTGATCGAACTCGGCGAGTGCACGATCGATATTCTTCTTTTGGAAGATTGGTTTTTGATAATCTCCCATCTCCTCTAAAAGTGCTCGAAAGCCACTTTGTGTAGAGGGTTGTTGCGTGAGATGTGGGGCGTAGAGGCCCGGCGGGGGTCGCACGCCCGCAGTGGTTCCCTGAAATCCACTAGCTTCATAAGAGGGAACGAAATGCTCCGTGTTAAGCCTGTTCAAAGGCGGGGTCACCATTTGTAGTGGATTTAAATATGTTTTACTTGGTGTAGGTAGACCAAGTGGGACATTTATATTCTGATTATGCGGGTTAGTCCCCGGGTTATTCCTGTAAGGAATGTGAGCGAATCCGTCAAGGTCAGCTTGCTTGGCGGGATGAACTGAGAGATAGTTCGTGTCGCAGCCGCGTGGAGCACTGGGCTCGCATAGTGGGTGCTGGGTTCGATCAGTTTGGTACTGAGCCGTTTTGTAATATTCCGGCCTAAGATTTATATCTGTAGGAGGAATATGTTGAGCTTGGTTGAGGTACTGAAAAGTATCCTTTGTTTTTTGTACATTTGGAGTGTATTTGACACTCGGATCGGCCGGGTAGGCTTGTGTCGAATATCGTGGGTATTCGGAAAGCTTGGTCGAATCATAATGATTGACTTCAGAGCGGGTCTGAAAGGTATCATCGATCTTTTGTATAGGCGAGGCTTGATCTAACGTTTCCTTCGTGAATACGTTAGGTGAGAAGGCTATCTCGTCGTGAGGATCGAGCCTTGCGCCGTCGCTTGGACCGGCGGATTGGCCGGGCAGCGTGTAGGTAGCGCTGCGGGGGCTAAGAGGCCCGGCCGCGCCGTCGTCTACCTCCCCTTGCATGAGGAAATAAGACGGCCGACGTTCCATCGAAATAGCCGAGTTATTAGCTCGTTTCGATGCCTCTATGTATAGAAATAGAGGGTTTAGAAAGGTGGACTCGCTTGACAGAGCTTCTTTCCTTTGCTCGTATGTCAGGGTCCTACCTTGTAGTCTTGAAAAAGACTTCCTTGGACGGTAAATTAGAGCGGATGAGCTGAGTAATTTACCGGCGTGCCCCAGCGGTCGGTGACGAGCTTAGTGCTACGAAACCCGGGTGACACGGCTAGGAACGTCCCTGCGGGCATACGATCTAAAGAGAATATCGATAGATGTACCGGGTGGCGTCCTGACAGATGAACTACGTTGGGCAATGAGCAGGATGAATAATCACTGGACTCGTAGATGCCAATGCGAGATCTGTGTGGAGAGAAGGTAGGCCTTGTAGAAAGCAGTAGGAAGCCGTTCTTGAGATGAACTCGGGATGCAGAAGGTTCGTCAGCGTAGAGCGTGTAGAAATCTTCGTACTTCGAGGTGTCGTAGTCGAGAGCGGAGAGTAGAACGAAATTCGGAGGCTCCGAGTGGGGTATTTATAGGGAGGTGGCCGCCTCCTGCCGCCTCCTGATTGGTCCGCTTAATTTCATTAATTCGACTGTGTAATCTCATTGGCTCGCACATTGTTTTCTCAGTATCTGCGAGTATGATAGCTGAGCTGGTCCTCCGGGCTGGTTTCCCCACGTCCGTCGCTGCGACGGGGTCCCCGGGGGTGGCTTACGAGCGTCCGTCGCGGAGCCGACGACCTTGAGTTTAGACGGGGACCTCGGGTGCTTTCTCTGCGTCAGTTGTTCAGACGGGGTCCCCGGGGTGGCTGCTGGACCAGAGGTGGTTGCTTGCCGCCTCTTGGTTGGTTCGCCTATTGTCTCTCGTGTAATCAGTGTTTCTGATTGGCGAGTAGGCTTGTTTGAATTGTCCTTGTTAGTTTTAGAGGACGTTTGATTTTCTGTTTGAGTTTTCTCGTTCAAGGCGACTTGGTTCGAGATACTTGTCGCATCTCTCTCGCCCAGTAAGTGTCTAGGGAGGTCGCCTTGTATGTTTTTAGTTAATATTTCACTTTTGAGAGAGAAATTCGTATTTTCTCTCTGGTGAAATATTTTGTTTGACGGAGTTGTAACTCGACGTCTTATAAATATTTTTGTGTTGTGTCTACCTCTTTTTGGTAGCCCTGAAAAGGGCTGTTGACAAGAGGGGGTGGTTTTCACCACAAGTATATTGCGGCTATACTAAAGCTTTTATTATTGAGTTGTACCTTGACCGAAGTTACCTGCATTTTTTCCTCTTCGATTTTTGGTTCTTCATGGTGAGTGATGTTAGCTTTAATGAGAATTGCCGAACCTCCTCTAGCTTTATTACTTGGGTGTAACGTATGATAACACGTGTATCCTCTTATTTTGATGTATGACGTCCGAGTGAAATGGGTTTCAGAAATAAGTAAGATGTCTATCTTGTTGGAGTGGAGAAATAATTCGACTTCCTTAATGTGATTTAGCAATCCGTTCGCATTCCATGTTGCTATTCTTAAAGTCGGTCCCATTAAATCAGTCCATGGCTAGTAAGTCCTTTTTCTAGCTTAGTTATTCTTTCAAATAACTGTTTATTGGTATGTTTTTGTTCATCCAGTCTTTCCAGTATCTGTGCCAGCATTTTTTCTGTGTTCGACACATTAACCTCTTTTTTAGCAACGGTAGCATATGAAACCTTTGAAGTAGTTGCTCCTGTAATGGTTGAAGTAAGCGATTTCCGCCTATTAAAATTCCTCTCAACTGAAGCATCACGCTTGGTCTGTTCTTTCAGTTGGGGTTTAGTAATTTTGTTTCTCATTCTTTGTAGCTCCTTAGCTA
This sequence comes from Adelphocoris suturalis, assembly GCA_030762985.1. NCBI lineage: Eukaryota > Metazoa > Arthropoda > Insecta > Hemiptera > Miridae > Adelphocoris > Adelphocoris suturalis. Next base: position 4,311,571 of record CM061042.1, on the reverse strand, counting down.
CCTCGCATCCTCGATAATTTGCTGGATGATTCCCTTTGCAGTTGACACATTTGGGGGAGTCCGCTTTGTTCAGGGTACATTCAGAAGTTTTATGCTTTCCAGCACATTTCACACAAGCAGATTCCTTCCCGCAGTAGGATTGGGTATGCATGTATGACTGGCAATTCTTACATTGGGGAATGAGCTTAGAAGTTTTTTTCACCGGCTCAATCTTCACAATTATGTTGAGAATGGCCTTAATACTATAGATTTTATTTACATCCTCATTTTTGTCGAAGGTTAACATAAAGAGAGGAAGAGGTTTATGAATGGTTACAATTTCACCACTGTCATTTTTCCTTTTCTCTTTCTTGAGAATGTTGGTAACATCCAGGATGGCAAGACCTTGCTCCTTAAGGTGTCCAATAATGTCAGTTTTCTCACATGTTTCATGTAATCCTCTAACCATGACTTTAATAGGTCTGTCTGCTTTGTCTTGATATGTGTACCACTGTTTTTTATCTGAACGTAGTTTGTCTGTAATCAGTTTCCAATTGGTTCTTGTATCTACGTTTATTTTCCAAACGTTATTATTGAGAGCAGTGACCTTGTATTGCTCTCTAGGGATATTCAGTAACATATCTTTGAGGGCTGCGTAGCTCTTTAGCCCTACAACATTTATGGGTGGTGGAGGAGGGTCCTTTTTAGGCTTAATCGTTTCTACCTTGGTTACCTTGGTTACGTCCTTGTCAGTCTTAGTCGTGTTGGTAGGCCATTCAACCTCCGGAGAACGCCGAGCCTTACGCTTCTTGCGGGCCCTTTTTAAGATCCAGTCAGTTTCTCTAGACAATTCGTCTTCGTCCGTACTGTAGGATGTAGGGACGTTGGGTTGAGTTAATTCCGATGTCCTTTGTTTTTCCTTTTGATTTTCATTTAATTTAACAATATGATCGTTAGCTTGACTGAGGTAATCGCATAAGTCAGTTATAATAGAGTACAGATGATTAAAAGCATCACTTACGTTGGGGTCAGCGAAGGCTCTTGTTGTTATGCGATGTTGCAATAACTCTTGCTTAGTTTGATCAACAATGTCCTGGAGCGTCATCTGCTCGCCAGCGGCGTCCGCCTTGTCAGTCATCCCACTAAATAAACATTCCCAAACGCGAAGCGAAACATCAGTGTAATAAACCTTTATCGCGGGAGGTCGCTCCGATGTTATTCCAACGAGCTCTCGCACATATATCATTCACCGGACCAAAGTTACCTAATAAATAAACTACCCGATAACATTTACAATAATAAAAAAACCAACCGAATAATGGAAATAAAAAACTGGATACCTACTCCATTCCTTAACCTAACTCTCCATAATTCACCAAATTTATTTTATTTTGTATGTTCCTGAAGTATTCATGCTTTAGTATTTTATAATACTGTTATTGTGGTTCTGTATTTCAACCATTATTGCCTTTGTCGAGTTTGGGACCCTTTGTCCTACAAATGTTTTGATTTTTGGATTTAAATTGTTCCATTTTGTGTTTTATATCCTACATTCTATATTTTATATTTCTTTTATTTTTGTACCTACTGTTTTAAAATTTATATAGTTATTTATTTACCTAATTATTTATTTAGTACATTCTACAACAACAACAACTTTGAAACGTTTCTCCCATTAGGAAATACCCACACTCAGGCATTGTCTTGTGGGATTTTCAGGTTGTCCACTATTTTTTGGGAAACGATTTTAGTGTACCTATTGTATTGTATCTGAAAATAAAGTACTTTTACAAAAAAAAAAAAAAAAAAAAAAAATAGTTCATAATATTTTGCGCTTAGTCAAGGGCGTACGCAGACTTTTAGCTTTACTGGGGTCAACGGTAATTTTACATGACCGATGTATGCAAAAACAATCACGAACATAATGAGGGTGAATGCAAAGTTATAATTTATGAATTGAGAACAACATCAACACAACAAACATCACAAACACAACACAACATCAGCACAACAATTCCTTCTCATGGACCAACTTTCTGTGTACATTCAATAGGCATAGTCCGTTAAAACGGGCTTCCGACATGGTTGACCTCAACCATGTTTTAACCCTTCTCAACGAGCTGAATGACCTTTCAATTGTACAGTTGTGCATAGCTGTGCGAGAAGAACGTTTAGCGCCGATTTCACTTGGGGGTAAAACCCCTTGGTCTCTTGCAGCACATTGATCAAATTCAATTCATTCAATTTTATCTTTTAATAATGATTAACAGGACGTTTCCATTATTGTTTTCGTCACGTCACGGTGGGATTTTCTATTGATTTTCACGTACAACCAATGCGTTACTCGGGAAGTTACTAATAATGTGTAAAATTAATCATTATGAAACGATCATCATTCTATAAACATAAAAACGCTGCAAATTATTTCACAAAGGTTTATTATTTTTTCAATTGAGTATGATCGTAGTTTTAGTTGGCTTGCGTACGTCATAAGGCCCATCCAGACTCCTCGGCGTGTCCTATTTCGAGTTGCCACAACCTATACTTCTATAATTATATACGCATGTTTATATTTCTCGAGTTGACCTCCTATCTATTCAAATAGTTATTGCCTTAATAATATCATTATCTAAGTACGTACGAAAAGTCGAGAGGATATGTTATTAAATATGCGTAGGAAAAGCATTGGTATTAACATTAACACACAAATATGACCTAGAAAAAAACATATATTCATGCCTCGAAGGAAAGCCGAACCCACCACAAGGTGCCGCGGCGCCTCCTCTCACTCCACCCCCTGCTCACCACCCACCATGACCCCCTGCCAGGCGTGCGTTCGTGTGTAAGTCTAACACTTGAAGCCTTGAAAAAGACACTTTTTCGGCCGTTTTTGGCCCATAGCATCTATGCGAGTAAAGCGACCGGGATGGTTAAACGTTAGGACCATCTAGACCCCAAATGGAGTCTATGTGCGAAAGAACGGGGGTTTTAAGTCAATTTTTAGGCCTTTTATGGCCCGAACGGCGGACGGACATTTCAAATTTGGATTCTACGCACCTTGAAACGTAAAGTGACAAAGTTTGAGGGGGGGTTATACAAATTGTTTGCTACACGAATTACGTAGGCTTATTATTAGAAATAATAAACCAAAAGGTGATGCAAAAACCGGCCCACCTGACGAGAATGAGAAAAGCCTAAGGGCACTGGGAAACTGGCGAGTGAGCTAGACAACGAAGTCAGCACGGTATTATAAATGTCAAAAATCAATTGTATTTTTATAACTCCCCCTCAAACTTTGTCACTTTACGTTTCAAGGTGCGTAGAATCCAAATTTGAAATGTCCGTCCGCAGTTTGCCATTCGCCGTCCGGGCCATAAAAGGCCTATGGCCTAAGAATTTACTTAAAAAACCCGTTCTTTCGCACATATGCTCCATTTGGGGTCTAGTTGGTCCTAACGTTGCCATTCCGATCGCTTTACTCGCATAGATGCTATGGGCCAAAAACGGGCGAAAAAGTGTCTTTTTCGATGCTTTGTGTGGTAAGACTGGGACGCCTTGTGGGTGGGAGAGGGTGGGCGGGAGAGAGAGTGAGAGGGAGGGCGAGGCGGAGGAAGTGAGAGGGGGATGGGAGGGCGAGGGAGTTTGGGGGAGGCGGAGGGAAGAGAGTGGAGGGAGGGGAGTGGAGGGAGGGGAGTGGAGGGAGGGGAGTGGAGGGAGAGGGAGTGGAGGGAGGGGAGTGGAGAGGAGTGAGAGGGAAGGGAGGGCGAGGGAGGGGGAGGGAAGGCGAGAGAGAGAGTGATGAAAATAATTCCAATTAGAAGAGATTGTTTATGAGTATGAAAATACTCATAATTCTATTCTACGCTTTATGATATAAAGCTTCGCTTCCTTCGGGCGTCCCTAGACGGCCCCATTTATTATTATTTTTTTTCTCAACTTTACTATAAAGCGTAAAATTATGGGATCCTGGAGCTGTAATGCAGTGAACTAGTGAACCAAATATTGGAAGCATGAAGCCCCGAGTTTCGATACCTAGTAAATATACTATGAGTGAGGCTAGATAATTACGGTCAGTTCTCTACGTAGAAGGTCTTTATGATACAGAAATAATAAACCTTTGTGTTATAATTTGCAGCGTTTTTCATTTTGTTTCACCCAATCACTGGAAAGGTCCTTTGCAGATAAATCCAGCCTAGCTTGCTTGATACTACCGCTTGTAGGACCCTTCTGCCCACTAGGCGGAATACCAGAGCCAAACGGGACCACTGAGTCTCCAATATGCAGGACTTGGTTGCCAACATCAATAATGCATTGTTGTTCCTTCAAAAAGTCCATTCCGACTATGCATTCTTCCCCAATATGGGCAATGACACACTTGTGAGCTCTTTTTTTCTGGTCCCCAAACTCGACATTTACATCTGCCCATCATTGAATTGGAATAGTTTCCCCTGAAATTGTCCGCAAGCAACCAACACCTCTATCACTAATGGCACATGACTTGATCACAGAAGGGTTGACAATGGTTATTGTAGCCCCAGTGTCTAAAATCATGCAGCAGGGTACCCCATTGATCATCCCATTTATCACAAGTGAAGGTTGGTACCCAGAGAAAACTTTTCCTTCATATCCCTGTGGCCCCTGATGTTCGCCTTTGTCCTCCAGCTTTTGGGCCTCAAAACTGGTGGCTAGCAGTTTCCCGAAGTCCCTACTGCATCCGTGCATTCCCTCTGAAAGTGGCCAAGGGACCCACACTTCCAACATTTAACATTTTCCTTATATTGACTACGACGCTCATCCCTTCTGGTGGAATCTCGTCTTCTCAACTGCTCCTGCACAATCCTTTTGATGTGTTCCTCGTCCATGGTTGCAACTGGTTTTCTATCTATTGAGTCATTCACAAGGCGTCGAATACAACCCTCCTGTTCCTTCAAACCTGTTGATTTATTTGAAAGACACTGACACTGACTGCTATCATTATCTGCAAGTACAAAAACCTGTCTTGCTCCATGGACTGGCATGGTATAAGGTGCCAAGCCTGCCTCTAGCTGAAGTGCACGAGTGATTGCAACTGTTAATGATGATGGATCGCTGCCTATCACCATTTCACGGACTCGCTGATTCTTTAGGCCATTCAAGAACTGCTCCAAACCAATTGTTTCTCTCGCTTCTTCTCCCTGAACAGCACGCCTAGCAAGGCTCTCAACATCTGCCGCAAATGTGGCAACATCTTCATGAGTGCCTTGCATCCGTTGCCGAAGGCGTGCCAAAAACATCCGAGATTGACCCTGTGCTCCAAAACGCTGGTTTAGACATTCCTCCATTTGCTTTTAATGACGATTTGCAGCAGGAAGGTTGCAAACTGCCCCCAGGGCAGCTCCCCGAAGGACGGACATCAGCCTCACTGCTGTCATGGACACACTCCACCGATTTGCCTCAGCAACCACTTGAAACTGCGTCCAATAATCGTCCCATGGAGTTGTTCCTTTGTATAACCGTTTATTGGTATTGTGTCCAAAACAGAAGGTTCACAGTCTAATAAATTGAGAGTGGGCGCATATATGGTTTCATCCCCTTGATGCGCTTGGGCAGGACGTTGTTGGGTCATCAATTGTTGAAATGTGCCAGTGAGTGCAGCAAGTTGTTGAGAAACAGCTTCCAGCAATGCTTCTGTCGATCTCCTTTCACTGATCTCCAAATGTGTAGAGGCGACAGGGACATGCACTTCTCTCCTTGTGGAGTGATGTGGATCACCGTTGGATGGCAAGTGTTGTATCAAATTAGTTGATTCCATTTCTTCTTCCCCGTCAACTGCTCGAGTGTGTCGGGCACGGACTCGCTGGGCAATAGACTCTTCTACGTCACTCATTTTGTCTCAATCCCACTTCTGACACCACTGTTATGAAATGGCTCAAAGTAGCAGGTTTAATAAATATATTTTCAAGTAAACAAAATTATAGTAATCCTCTCACGTTCAAAACAACACAAAGAATCACAATTTTTTTTGGTTGGTTGCCATTAATCAACAAACATAATCATCTTGTTAATTAAATTGGATTCATTTCCCAACAATATGTATATATATATTGCCAAAATTAAGGTTAAATATGAGCCGTTAAGCAGCGAGAAATTCCAACAATCGAATGAATTTACGATTGACTCACTGTTTGAATGACGATCTTCGGAGAGAGGGTATTACTTGAGTAAAATTACTACAACTCAATATGAAATACGTGTATTCTCACTGTAAGACTTTAAAACAGTATTGATTGAGAATAGTGCAAAAATATCTGTATGAAACGGTATGAGCAGAGCAAAAACGAGACGAAGAAAATCACACGAGAGTTTTTGTGAAAGCTATAAACTGTAACCATGGAAGAGACGGTGAATCGACACGTATCGATAACAAAGATTCCTTAGATCAGGGTTCTCGAGAAGACCCCTATTTTAGCACTCCCTCCTCTTCAAGAGAACACTTTTTCTCACAGTCGCGTACAAAAACCATATCACTGTGTCAGGCCTGTGTCACCAAGAATTTTTGCTACATCAAGGTTGGCTTGAAAGTCGTTGCAGAAGTCATGAAAATTCTTCAGAAGTCCAGCATTCCAGTGACCATGGTTAAAGAGACGACAAGAACATTTCAATTGCGCTGAACGTGGCAAAGCTCCTTTTCTCCCTAGAAAGTCACAGGGACAAGCATTAGGCGTGGTCAATACAGTATCTAACTTAGGTCGTTTTGGTGAATCCTGAACCAATGAAATACCAGGTGGAGTGGGAGACATGAGTGGCAGATCAATCCACCATAAATTGTTTTTACAGAACCCTGTTTTGATAACCGTTCCTGTGGAAGACTGAATAAATTCAACTTTATCTCTAGTGAAAAGAACATTCATTCCCGCCTGAGTTACTTTGCGTACCGAAAATAGATTTGTTGATAACCCTGGAGAGTACAATACATCATGCAAAGTGCCATGCTGTCCATTATTAATAAAATCAATGTTCCCTGAATAATTGATAGACAAGTCAGCAGTTTCACTGTTATTTGCGCATTTGAACACCCTTGTCGCAGGTAAGCGACGCAAATTAGTCAGAATATTTTTAGAGGAGGTCAAATGCTCTGTACATCCGGTATCAACAATTGCTGTAAAAGAAAACTCACCTTCAGCTAAGGTGAAGGCCTGGCCACCCTGCTTCTCGGAGACGAAGTTGAGTCGTGAGATGAGCTGTTCCTTCACCCCCCATTGAGATCCAAACATCGGCATTATTGTCCCCAGATGTAGGCCCAACAATGGCAAAAACTGAATCAGGATACTTCTTAAATTCGTTGGCCAGCCGCTTTGCCTTAAAAAGTTTGGGTTGATCCCTGCTACAAGGTTTATTCTGGCCAAAAGAAGTACCTGATTGGGGAGTGGTGGAGGAGGATGCTTGAGTCGTCTGGGCGGACGTCCTATTTTTAGGACAATTTGCAGCTACATGGGAAGACGAGGTTCCACACGTAAAACATAGCCGCTTTGCCCGCAAGCATGACTCCAATGTGTGATTCCTACATTTACAATAAGCGCAGAAAGGTCGTCGCTTAGTGGCCTTTACCTTAGACCGAGGAATAAATGAATTGGTCGGAGCAGTTCTACCTGGAATGCGACCTCCCCTCCCTCCCCTATTTGTAGCTCTACTTGGTCCTGGAATGATAGGCTTGCTACCCCTAGAAGCGGTTCTTCCAAGACCCATGAGACTGAAGCTTGTGTCTCCTGGAGCTGACTGACCTGCCCGAAGTTGCTCCTCTTGGAGCTTTTCACGCAACTCTGCCATAGAGAATTTGAAGCTGTGAAGCTCAGCCTTGCGATATGTGAGAGTCTGATTAATCGCGATTTCAAAGATCTGCTTCACATAGGGATCAGTCAACATATTCCGATGAATGCTGAAAAGCCGCTTCTTCAGGTCGTCAAATCTTGCGAGAAACTCCCCTACCTTTTCCCTAGCTGGATCAAAATGAATAGAGTTAAACTCGCTGACAAGTCTCTTGATCTGAAATGCTGAACTGGGGTCGCAAGTCTTCTGTAATTCTGCCATAATGGCACTAGGATCAGTTAGATCCTGAACCAAGTCTTGGTAGTAAGGTAAGAGAGACTCACAAATAAAATATCTCACCTTCCTACGAGCAACAACAATGTCTTGAGGAGTGAGCCATGAAGGAATAGGCTCAGAGGGGTCCAGGAGGAACACACATTCGTTAGAGTCCAGCACTCCTAGAACGCTTCTCTTCCAATATTCGAATTGGGTGTCCTTAACCAACTTTTGGTCCAAGGGACGGAATTTAAGTCCGTCAATTCTCCTAACCCTGTAAGACTCGTCAGCGGCACGACGTTCAGAGTGCCGGACAAACAGATTAGGGTTTTTCTTTGGAACCCCTTCTGATGGCGTAGTAGACACCACTGACCTAAGTCTATGTGGTAGAGACACATTACTAGAGACACAAACAGATTAGGGTTTTTCTTTAGAAGGCCTTCTGATGGCATACTAGACACCACTGACCTAAGTCTATGTGGTTGAGGCACATTACTAGAGCCACTAAATGTGGCAGACGTCCCAGGATCAGATTCTGGCTGGACTGTGTTCATCTCCACCTCATCCACCTCCATCTCTGGCAACTGTGAACGTGAATCAGAATTGGGATGTTGGGCTTGAATGCCGGTCTCAAAACGTTGGGACAGGTCTTTATACTTTGAGTCCAATTCTGTTAATTTGGACGTAATGAGACCAAAACTAGCATCCAGATGCGCCTTCATCGATTCCATGTACCTAGACATTACTTCTTCGGATGACATTAAGGCTTTGGATCTCAGAACATTCTCATCTTCCTCCATGGGCTGAGACAAAGGCACTTCACCTGAACACTGTGGACGAGGCGGAGTTCGCAAGGCATTCTGCTCGAAGTATTCCACATTGTCAGTCCCACCGGCCAGGCTGACAATGTGGCAGGCTTGTCAGGCTGTTCGTTGAACACGTCCCTAGCGCAATCTCCATCTAGGGAAATAACATCCTGGAAGTCAAGCAGCTCCTCATGGTAGCTAGGTCTTGTTGACTGACTCATTGATTCGATAAAAAGAAAAACCAATCACAAAGATCTTGCTTGGATCTTAAACAATCCCAAAAGAAACACCCAAGTAATCTGTGTACTAATTCAATTATGTAAGACTCTTTAATACCCCTGTACCTAACACTAAAACTGTCCCAATACTGTGTCTGATCGAAGCCTGAATTTTCAAGATCAACCAGAAAACTATAGTCATGATCGTATGTCTGTATCCCAGGTGTATTAACTTTTAGCTTAAAAATATACAAGACATTTGTGTAGGGTACAAATCTAACAACATTCAATGTGGGAAAGTGGAAAGCGCAGGGCAGGGTGGCCCCCAAATGGAAATTTTAAAATTCCCTGACATTTCCCTGACTTTTCCCTGACCGAACTTCATATTTCCCTGACAAAAAATATCAAACTTATATATATATATATAGCGTCACCTTTAATGCTTCCAAAAGAAAATCGTATAATTTAAAAAAGAAACTACAGCCTACTCCGGGAGTAATAATGAAGGTGAAGCATGGGAGAAAGGATACTTTTTAAAGTAATTGAATTTGTGAAAGAATTTACTTAAATAGTTTTTTAAAAATCGCAGTTAGACGAACAGAATGGTTTTGACACACTACATACTTAAGGTAAATAAAATATTCCACAGTAAATTCGGGTAAAAAATAAACTGAGAATGAGGAAAAAAACTACAATAAGTTTCAAAACCCAGTTTTGGTATTTCGAATTCAAAAACATAATAACGAATGCCGAACGGCAACAAGGTTCTTCAAACACTATCGTATCAAAACACTAGATTCTATGATTAGTGACCAGAATAACACAAAATGATAACAATTAACTGGAAGCTCTTAGAAGGAGATGTTTGAAAAACAACTTTTGCTGAACCATAATTATGGTACCTACACTTTATCTACGTACGTAATGAATAAATGCTTTGTTTTCACATAAAATTGTTATTTCATCACAACTAATTATTTAAAATCGACCATGTGCTGTGCAATGAAGTATTTCATAAGAAAGAATCAGTTCGGTGGACGACACATTTTCAGTACGTTAAATTCGTTAAAAAGGAGCTTAAAAAGCACCAAAAATGGCAAAAACTGTTGAAAATAGTTAAATTTATATTTTTAGCGGAATATTACTCAAATAAAGTTGATCAACTATAAATTAGAACATACAAAAATTCATGCACGAAAGTTCATTAATATGTGAAAAAAAAAAGTAACTATAAATAAATAAAAACTGCAGAAAAAGCTAGAAACCTGAAATAATTTTTTGAATAGCAGACCATAATTTAGAATGAGTTTTTTGCCATAAAATGTATATTTAACAACTTCATTGCCCTCAAAGTTCTCAATTTTCAAAACAATTAAACCTAAATGTAATACGACAAATTACGAAAATTCGCCTTTAATCATGCTGAATTACTTTTCATTTAATATTTTATGGCCTCTCAATTTGTGATCTGAAGCGATTTGTTGAAGATCAAATTCAAATTTTAATCATTTGTGTTGAAAAAAGGAAAAGTTTTCAACAAGGATATTTCTTAGCTATGTGGGGAATTCCAAATTTTCGCCCGACTGCAATAAATGTCTCGCTTTTTTTCACCTACTTCCAATCGGTGCCTTATTTCCCATCCCACAAAAATCTTTCGTTGGAAAGCTATGAATTTATTACACATGGCTTCACATTTCAATAGGCCAACATGAGAAGTCCTAGCTTATGTACACCAACTCGTTGTTGGGACTCTTACTGGATCAATCCACTACTCTGTTGGGTTTGGTCCCTAGTTCAATAACCTGTTGATTTTTCTCACATATAGTTTACTAATAGGTGATGTAGTAACCAGGAGAGCCGAAGACATATCCTTGTCACAATTTATCTGTGTGTAGCGTTGATAATCTTTGAACAGTACCACGACTCTAGACAATTATTTTTTTTATTCGTATTACCCATCTATAAAATATTATGTAGTATGATAAAGTACGCCGTTGAAGTTTTATTGTTTAGGAGTTAAAATAAACCTAAAAACACTGCAAATGATTACACAAAGTATTGATTGAAAAAATTCCCTGACATTTTGGTGTTTTTTGCAAAATTCCCTGACATTTCCCTGACTTTTCCCGTCGCACAAAATTCCCTGACAATTCCAGGTTTTCCCTGACTTTTCCCGTTGGGGGCCACCCTGGCAGGGTTTTGAGCTATAAGTAAATAAAATGAGACATATATTTTCTACTTGTTACTTATAATAAACATACCAAAGAAAGTTCTAGATTCTTGCATGATTCCATGCTATTCTCTCTCTACAGTGCCAAATTTTACAGTGAAAATTATTCCATGTTGTCATTTCTAAAACTTAAAGAAAAATTTAACATAAAACGGCAGTTCTGTATGATAGGATGTGCACCACCTATGTTCTGACACTTGGATTTACGTTGTGGTCCCAGCATAATGTATTTGATCTCCGTATATAATGCTTCTTCTTTTCTAGAGCATGGCGTACGGTTGGGCACTTTTCAATTTATTACGTGTTACTTCCTGTGTCTCTGACTGGGTTCATCAGTACTTGACGGGCATGTCGGTCAACCTCCAAGGCCCAGCCAACACAGAAAAGTGGGAAAAACATAAAATATATCGGGCCCATAACGGTCCAATTTCAAACTTGGGAGCCACCCCTTGATTCAACTCAACTCCTAGCAGTTATGAATATAAAATAAAACGTTATTTGCCTTGAACCTGTGATGGGATCGTACGATAAGTCTTCCACTCATTAACTCCAAAAGGGACCTATGGCCCGAATCAATGGCCCTTCATATTATTGAGGTATGGCCCCATTATGTGCATCCAATTGCTCAGTGCAAGTCTTTAGGGGCACTGCAAGGTTATGCACGGGGTACTCTATGTGCCACTAGTAATTCATTGTTGTGCACATCGGATCATGGCTTACCGGTTGAATAAACAAAATGCGTACCGTAAATTAACTGTGCACTCCATAGATCCGATCTTAAGTGACACGAGCTGACTAAGACCCATTTAGCCATCTCATACCTCGATTGCTCAAAACAGCCGAGGGGCATGACTGTAATGAACTTCGCATTCCGCGCAGGAGACAGGTGGCGAGGGACTGAGCTCGTAAATATTTGATTACGACTCATCGCATGAAACGAAATCATAAAACATAGACCCACCAATGACAACAGACTTCTCCACGGTCAACAATCAAGTGGAAAGTAGATGAAGTCAAAAGTCATTCTGTGAACAACAACTGCATATCATTTTGATCAAACCTAAAAACAGCGAATTTCGAAAGCGAACAACCAATAAAAGATAGATTGGAATATTCAACGAAGTTCCGCACTGGTTTCATGAGCAAATCTAGACCGGGGAGGGTCAAAAACGAATGTCGAAGTTTCGATGCGACACCCGACAACACCGCCGTGTTGATGGAGTGCAAAGGAAACTAGCCAGGGGAATGAAAATCTAAAGCCATCTAAAGCTGAGTCAAATGAAGGTTAATCCCGAAATTGACGTAATTTTCTCTGATCAAATTCACATTCTTGGGGCATTTCTACTGGACTTGCCGGTAGAACAATGTTCATAAACCTTTAAGCTAGTACTAGTGACGATATCGTGCCAAAATCAAGGTTAAATATGAGCCGTTAAGCAGCGAGAAATTCCAACAATCGAATGAATTTAAGATTGACTCACCGTTTGAATGACGATCTTCAGAGAGAGGGTATTTCTTGAGTAAAATTCCTACAACTCAATATGAAATACGTGTATTCTCACTGTAAGACTTTAAAACAGTATTGATTGAGAATAGTGCAAAAATATCTGTATGAAACGGTATGAGCAGAGCAAAAACGAGACGAAGAAAATCACACGAGAGTTTTTGTGAAAGCTATAAACTGTAACCATGGAAGAGACGGTGAATTGACACGTATCGATAACAAAGATTGCTTAGATCAGGGTTCTCGAGAAGACCCCTATTTTAGCATATATATATATGAACCGTAACCTCTGAGATTCGTCTCAGAATGTATGAAAACATATTTCAATAAAGAATGTTTTCGAAAATTTTGATTTTTAAAATTTTTGAAGCCTTTGTAATAGCTTCATTTTCTACCGAAATTCGCTGAAAACAAAGAATGCATTTGAACTGTATGAAGAATGAATCTGTCACCTTAACCGTCTTCTGTATGTTGCTATTAAATGAAAATATCTTTGCAGATCCAGGAGTGACCATCAAGGAGGAACTAGACGCTTCTGACTCATCTCCTTCGGCCTCGTCACCTCAGTCCCACCTCTGGCTCCCTGCTAAGGATGAGCCAACAAGCTCCCTTTCAGGTAACAGGTCGTTACTAGTCACAATGTGTTCATGTGCCCGCTATGGGGATGAGCTCAAATGATGCCACCGTATCAGTTTTCTGTTTGTTGATCTTGAATAAAATATCTTTGCAGATCCAGGAGCGACCATCAAGAAGGAACTAGATGCTTCTGACTCATCTCCCGTGGCCTCGTCACCTCAGCCCCACCTTTGGCTCCCAGCTAAGGATGAGTTAACTTGTTCCACTTCAGGTAACAGGTCCTTTACTAGGGAAAATACGGTTCTTGTCTGCAAATGGCCTATAGAAGCAATTAAAATTGAATTGTTCTGAGCTGGGGTTTGGTTGGAAATTAGCATAATACCAAAACTACGAATTTACTTTCCAAATATCCCTAACACGGTGCAGGGAGAAGATATTTTTAGACCTCGCACTAATGATTTCATCTTGGCAAAAACTCTGTGCTCTTTTATCTTAACCGTCTCCTGTTTGTTGATGTTAAATTAAAATATCTTTGCAGATCCTGGAGCGACCATCAAGGAGGAACTAGATGCTTCTGACTCATCTCCTGCGATGATATCACCACAGCCCCACCTCTGGCACTCTGTTAAGGATGAGTCAACTTGCTCCACTTTAGGTAACAGGTCCTTTACTAGGGAAAATACGGTTCTTGTCTGCAAATGGCATATAGAAACAATTAAAATTGAATTGTTCTGAGCTGGGGTTTGGTTGGAAATTAGCATAATACCAAAACTACGAATTTACTTTCCAAATATCCCTAACACCGTGCAGGGAAAAGATATTTTTAGATCTCGCACTAATGATTTCATCTTGGCAAAAACTCTGTGCTCTTTTATCTTAACCGTCTCCTGTTTGTTGATGTTAAATTAAAATACCTTTGCAGATCCTGGAGCGACCATCAAGGAGGAACTAGATGCTTCTGACTCATCTCCTGCGATGATATCACCACAGCCCCACCTCTGGCACTCTGTTAAGGATGAGTCAACTTGCTCCACTTTAGGTAACAGGTCCTTTACTAGGGAAAATACGGTTCTTGTCTGCAAATGGCATATAGAAACAATTAAAATTGAATTGTTCTGAGCTGGGGTTTTTTGGAAATTAGCATAATACCAAAACTACGAATTTACTTTCCAAATATCCCTAACACGGGGCAGGGAAAAGATATTTTTAGACCTCGCACTAATGATTTCATCTTGGCTAAAACTCTGTGCTCTTTTATCTTAACCGTCTCCTGTTTGTTGATGTTAAATTAAAATATCTTTGCAGATCCTGGAGCGACCATCAAGGAGGAACTAGATGCTTCTGACTCATCTCCTGCGATGATATCACCACAGCCCCACCTCTGGCACTCTGTTAAGGATGAGTCAACTTGCTCCACTTTAGGTAACAGGTCCTTTACTAGGGAAAATACGGTTCTTGTCTGCAAATGGCATATAGGAACAATTAAAATTGAATTGTTCTGAGCTGGGGTTTTTTGGAAATTAGCATAATACCAAAACTACGAATTTACTTTCCAAATATCCCTAACACGGTGCAGGGAAAAGATATTTTTAGACCTCGCACTAATGATTTCATCTTGGCAAAAACTCTGTGCTCTTTTATCTTAACCGTCTCCTGTTTGTTGATGTTAAATTAAAATATCTTTGCAGATCCTGGAGCGACCATCAAGGAGGAACTAGATGCTTCTGACTCATCTCCTGCGATGATATCACCACAGCCCCACCTCTGGCACTCTGTTAAGGATGAGTCAACTTGCTCCACTTTAGGTAACAGGTCCTTTACTAGGGAAAATACGGTTCTTGTCTGCAAATGGCATATAGAAACAATTAAAATTGAATTGTTCTGAGCTGGGGTTTTTTGGAAATTAGCATAATACCAAAACTACGAATTTACTTTCCAAATATCCCTAACACGGTGCAGGGAAAAGATATTTTTAGACCTCGCACTAATGATTTCATCTTGGCAAAAACTCTGTGCTCTTTTATCTTAACCGTCTCCTGTTTGTTGATGTTAAATTAAAATATCTTTGCAGATCCTGGAGCGACCATCAAGGAGGAACTAGATGCTTCTGACTCATCTCCTGCGATGATATCACCACAGCCCCACCTCTGGCACTCTGTTAAGGATGAGTCAACTTGCTCCACTTTAGGTAACAGGTCCTTTACTAGGGAAAATACGGTTCTTGTCTGCAAATGGCATATAGAAACAATTAAAATTGAATTGTTCTGAGCTGGGGTTTTTTGGAAATTAGCATAATACCAAAACTACGAATTTACTTTCCAAATATCCCTAACACGGTGCAGGGAAAAGATATTTTTAGACCTCGCACTAATGATTTCATCTTGGCAAAAACTCTGTGCTCTTTTATCTTAACCGTCTCCTGTTTGTTGATGTTAAATTAAAATATCTTTGCAGATCCTGGAGCGACCATCAAGGAGGAACTGGACGCTTCAGATTCATCTCCTGCAACGATATCACCACAGCCCCACCTCTGGCACTCTGTTAAGGATGAGCCAACCAGCTCCACTTTAGGTAACAGGTCCTTTACTAGGGAAAATACGGTTCTTGTTTGCAAATGGCATATAGAAACAATTAAAATTGAATTGTTCTGAGCTGGGGTTTTTTGGAAATTAGCATAATACCAAAACTACGAATTTACTTTCCAAATATCCCTAACACGGTGCAGGGAAAAGATATTTTTAGACCTCGCACTAATGATTTCATCTTGGCAAAAACTCTGTGCTCTTTTATCTTAACCGTCTCCTGTTTGTTGATGTTAAATTAAAATATCTTTGCAGATCCTGGAGCGACCATCAAGGAGGAGCTGGACGCTTCAGATTCATCTCCTGCAACGATATCACCAAAGCCCCACCTCTGGCTCTCTGTTAAGGAGGAGCCAACCAGCTCCACTTCAGGTAGTAAGTCTTTTACTATCCATAACATGTGTTTGTCTGCAAATAGATGTACCATAGAGTGGGACAAAGTGGGACCTGTGAGGCAAAGTGGGACATTTGCAACTTTGGCCGGTTAGCCCCTACTGGGCTCTTCCTAGATGATTTTTCCTGGGGGGGTTCAAGTTATCAATGTTATATCCAGTACTTGTTGCTTCATTGTTTATGAAAATAAAGTTATTCACACCAACGTTCGTAATACAAGGACTTACTTTACAATTAACCAATTTTACCGTTCTGATGGATGGAGCTGCCCTCACGCTACTGGATGACTAGGTAAACAAAGAAAGCGTCACCAAAATTTTCGACCCCCCCCCCCCCCCCCCGCCTTCCAACACCTGTGAGAATTGCTTAAAAAAAGAAAAAAAAAGTTCAGCTCTGTTGGGAAAAAAAATTTACCGTTCTTAGGGCTAGTTTATCAACGCTCAGTCAAATCTCTGACTGTCTAATCACTGATTACAATTAGTCAGAGGTTAAAAAGTGTTAGATTTTCAGAAACCGTTAATCAATCTTGAAATGACTGCTGACTAACTAATCAGAATTTACTACGGGGAAAACAGGGGTGCTACGACAACAGACTTCAGAGACCCCATGCTCATTTTTATCTAAATTTACATTAGTCTTCTGGCCCTGACAGTACGTATGGTTACGTATGACCCTTGTAACCTATCTAAGTTAAGAGTGAAACCAGCAGTGTATTATGACGTACCTACCTACTGAGATCAGGTTTTACCCTCTCTCAGGTTTTAGAAGTGCAAAAGGAGTGGGACAGAGCTGCAGCTGGTCGATGCGAGACTGGGCCATTCACAGTAGGGTCTCCGTGGAGCTGGGGATATAGGGATCCTCCACCAAATAGTCTCGATAGTATCGATTCGGCCTCTTAACACATCGATGCATTCAGATGCAGTGATAGGAGTCGTTTCAGAGCGCTCTGGAGACCTCCCTCAAAAGCATTTCCTACTGAGTGGTGGAGTACTGTGATTGTTATCAAAAAGGATAGTAGAAGCGTGGTCCATTGGTTAGGATAACGGTCTCGTGAGCCGAAGGTCGTGGGCTAGAGTCATGCTGAATGTTAATTTTTTTTTTGCTTGTACAACTCCCAAGAAATACTTCTAAAACGTCATTCTGACCTGCATGTCCAACTAATCTGAATTTTCACTAAGGGGTTGAATACTTGATGTTATGTATTTTTGAGATGCGAGCTTGCGAGCATCCAGACCACCAAACTATACACTTCATTCTGACCTACATGTCCCCTAATCTGCATTTTTACTAAGGGATTGACTACTTGATGTTATGTATTTTTGAGATGCGAGCTTGCGAGTATCCAGACCACCAAACTATACACTTCATTCTGACCCAAATGTCCACTAATCTGCATTTTTACTAAGGGATTGACTACTTGATGTTATGTATTTTTGAGATGCGAGCTTGCGAGTATCCAGACCACCAAACTATACACTTCATTCTGACCCAAATGTCCACTAATCTGCATTTTTACTAAGGGATTGACTACTTGATGTTATGTATTTTTGAGATGCGAGCTTGCGAGTATCCAGACCACCAAACTATACACTTCATTCTGACCTACATGTCCCCTAATCTGCATTTTTACTAAGGGATTGACTACTTGATGTTATGTATTTTTGAGATGCGAGCTTGTGAGTATCCAGACCACCAAACTATACACTTCATTCTGACCCACATGTCCACTAATCTGCATTTTTACTAAGGGATTGACTACTTGATGTTATGTAATTTTGAGATACGAGCTTGTGAGCATCCAGACTACCAAACTATACACATCATTCTGATCTACATGTCCAACTAATCTACATTTTTACTATGGGATTGACTGGAACTTTTTCAATTTTGGCGCTCAGAAGGTCAGTTGATTTCAAAATGAGCAAATCACTCTAGCACTCAAAGTGCTCAAATTTCAAAACAATGTAACATAATGTAATACGATAATTTGTGAAAATTCGGTCTTACAATCATGCTGCATGAACCAAACTTTTTAACTTAGTCTAACGAGACAAAACCTTCATTCATATATATTCTAGTACCATACATATCATACATCTGTACCATATAGAAGTAATCCAAGAGTATTAACTAATATCATTTCAAGTTAACATTCCTTAGGGCTTATCTAGAATGGGTGTCTGGGGTTACACCTGTGTTGTTGATAGTAAGGCGTAAATAGAACGGAAGTTTGCCCACAAACGTGGGGTACCCCTGTCCCAGCTGTGTATGGAGGGTTAGCCTGCTGATTGCCGGACTAAGCTCTGTGATTGGCTAGACTCTTGGACGAAAGGTAGGTGGCACTGGTGAAATCCTCTCCATTCTCCAATTTGCAATATCATCGCAATGGAATTCTCACCACGAAATCGAGTTGGTATATTAGATTATATAAGCTCTGTTTCTAGATACCCAATATAAGTTATATAGTACAATAAACTTAGATAATATTAGATAATACAATAAACAGTAGTTCCGGGGTAGTTTGTCAAAGAAGAAGGGGTGGTTTTAGTGGGTATGCACTAGATGTGAGTCCTACACGAAGGGCGGACTCCTTCCGCTGTCAGTGCGTAACGCATTTCCACCTCTAAAAAAAAAATATATATATATATATATATATATATAAGTAAAAAATGTCATTCATTCGTTTTGGCTCAGTACTTGGGAGACCTACAGGCTCAGGAGAGTAAAAGTGTCTTGTCTAGGGTGAAGGCCAAATAAGGCTCAATTTCAATATTAAAAGTCCATTTTAATTCTGGATAGTAGCGGCAGTCAAAGTCTATTTTGTTCAATCTCCATTTTTGTTGTTGGTGTTTACTTGCTTCCTCATTTCAACTCCAACGCCCTTACGGTCAGAGATTTGTTCGTCTTACCTGAATAATTATTAATCACCATATTTTCCACTTTCTACAGTATAAGCTACTATAAATTCCTATTCGAACTTACCTTCTCGAAGATTGTCACTCGACTGCTTCAAAGTCGTATCATATTGCAATTTTTATCAAATACTTACTCGCCTGATACTTGATACCCATTTTCGCTGTTGATTTGAATAAACCTGTTGTTACCAATTATTTAATATTGGAGTTGAGTAAATTCTTTATGTATAACCTTCTCTCAGGTGTTCCACTTTATAGTTGGTGGTGGCATCCCATACAAGTTATTTCAAGACTCAAATAACCCAGAATTTAGAAACTTTTTAGTTAACCTCTATTTCACTAAATAACAAATGGGTTACGTAATTGGTGTTCTTCGGTAGGATAGGATTAGGAAATATAAGAGAAATTCAAGTGAAGTAGGGAGTGATCCACTGATCCATCGATATAATTTGTATATATTTATATTGAAACTAGTTGGTTCACCCGTGCGTTGCACAGGTTGACTTGAACATTATCAAATAGCCTGTGACCCAAGTTCTGAGAAGTAATTCTGATAGATTCGCCCACTCAGATCCCCAGTTGGTTCAGTGACGTTCAAAACGCTTTAACATCCTCCCCCCTCCCCTCCCCACTGGGTCAGTTTTCGAAAATTTGAAAAAAGTAGTCTTTGACTTGAATTAGAGTAATCCAAACATATTCGACAACTCATCCCCAGTTCGTTCAGTGACGTTCGAAACGCTTTAACTCCCCCCACCCCCTCCATTGTGGGGTCAGATTTGAAAAAATAGTCTTTGACTTGGAGTAATCCAAATATACTCGACTATCAAATCCTCAGTTTGTTCAATGATGACGAAGATACCCCATTCCCCCCTCCTGCCCTTAAACACCCCCTATGGGGCAGATTTGAATTTTAAGCCTTTTAAACCTTCTCTGGACTTCCTCAAATAATTTAAGACCAAAATTAGCCAAATTGGTTCCACCGTTCTCGAGTTTTAGCGAGACTAAGGAACAGCAATTGATTTTGGTTTATTATTTCCAATAATAAGCCTATGTGATCGTGTAGCATAAAAATTTTATAACCCCCCTCAAACTTTGTCACTTTACGTTTCAAGGTGCGTAGAATCCAAATTTGAAATATTCGTCCGCCGTTCGCCGTCTGCCGTTCGCCGTCCGGGCCATAAAAGGCCTAAGAATTGACTTAAAAAACCCGTTCTTTCGCACATAGACTCCATTTGGGGTCTAGTTGGTCCTAACGTTTAACCATCCCGATCGCTTTACTCGCATAGATGCTATGGGCTAAAAACGGGCGAAAAAGTGTCTTTTTCGAGGCTTTGAGTGTTAGACGCACACCTGTCACGCTTGGCAGGGGGTCACGGTGGATGGTGAGGGTGGTGGTGAGCGGGGGGTGGAGTGAGAGGAGGCGCCACAGCACCTTGTGGTGGCTGGAGTGACCAGGGGCGTAGCAGAGGGGTGTAGGAGAATGGATATTTATTACTTTTACGTGTTATACCCATATAATACACCGCGGCACCATGAGGTGGGTAAAGCGTTCCTTCGAGGCATGAATATATGTTTTTTTCTAGGTCATATTTGTGTGTTAATACCAATGCTTTTCCTACGCAAATTTAATAACATATCCTCTCGACTTTTCGTACGTACTTAGATAATGATATTATGAAGGCAATAGCTATTTGAGTAGATAGGAGCTCAAATCGAGAAAAATATAAACATGCGTATATAATTATAGAAGTAAAGGTTGTGGCAACTCGAAATAGGACACGCCGAGGAGTCTGGACGGGCCTTATGACGTATGCAAGCCAACTAAAACTACAATCAAACTCAATTGAAAAAATAATAAACCTTTGTGAAATAATTTGCAGCGTTTTTATGTATATAGAAGATTATTTTGCATTTCCCTATTAAAGAGTATGTTTTGTAACACAAGAGAGGAGTCGTAGTGGTTTGAAACTTAGCTGTGTGTTTCTCAATTTTTCGTTCGGAACAGGAGTAACAAAGTGAGAGCAAGCAGTTGAGTGTACGATGCCATTACCATTTTGAGTTAGGACTGTACTTTTGGCCAGTTCCCGTGTACTAGTAATGCGGTACAACGGTACCATCGAGAGTGCCCCCTAGTATAAGTTGGTGGGTCGGTTAAGGTACACTTGCAGTTCAACCACGTGGTGATAGCGGAATTTCTTATTACTGTTTGGTTCACTTGTACCAGCACCTCACGGTACCTATTGCCTTCGCCCCTTTGTTATTTCATTCCCTTATAAGTTATGGGTGGGTGGGGATAAAAAAGGTACATGTGTACCGCATCCATACGGTAATAAAAAATTCCTTTCACAACTTTAGTGTACTTTGACTTTTGATCTCTCTAGGTGATAACCTTGTTTAAACTGATAACTCCCATTATCTCTTCCAAGTATTGAGCTGTTATTAGAATTGTGGTACACCTTTACCATGCTGAACCAACTCGTACCTTCACTGATAGTAACAACCTCTGTACCCACCTGTACCTTGTTACCTTTTGAGCAATCATAGTGGAGGATCCTCGTATACAGTTGTGTACAGTTCTACCTCAGCATGTGTTTTGATAGGGAGTTTGGGTGTTTCATTTAGCTTTGTTTACCGAGAGGTGTAGCTGTACCTCAGCGCCTGTTCTGTCTTAGTTACACTGATTCCAGTGCCGAAAACACCCTGGTGCACCCGTGCCTTGCTTTAACCTGACCTGATTGCTGTTATCTCAAATAAAAAATAGACTCTTTCTACTGTATTGACATTCCTTACAGCGGTGTTTTAGTGTTGTTTGGTTTTATAAATTCTTCTTGAGTTTTTCTTATCGTACGATTATTATTGACTGGGTGAAGTGGTGTTGTACATGTCTGCTTGATTTTTTTTATTGTGTTCATCAACCTTGATTCGGCAAGGTTGGTATGAATATCTGAAGGTTTATCTAGATGAATGTTAGGCTTAACTCGGTGGTTAACTCTTGGTGGTTTGTTTTTGATCATCAACATGGCCACTGGTATTGATGGGAATTCATAATCTTTTTTGTCATCTTGTTTCAGTAAGTTGAATCGGTTGCTCGTAACAGTTGCGTATGAATCTGCTGTTGCTTGATCCCATTTGCGATGTTGTTGTTCAATATAGGTTGGACTATTCTCGCTGTGCGCTTTTTGGCCCATATTTTTACAATTTATGTATCCATATTGTAGTTGCTTGTTAGGGCAATTTTCTGATTCATGCTGTTCTGAAAAATGCAAGTATCGGACATTACCTCTGCATTGTTCAGCAACATGACCTATCCTGTGATATACTGAACATTGTCGTACTGTTGGTACATACGGCTCAACTCGATATCGTATGCCATAAATATTCACATATTCAGGCAGATTTTATGAATCAAAAGTAAAAAACATGGTTTCGGTACGATGTTCTACCTGTTTTCCGTTTATTCCGTTTTAAATCTCAATTATTCTTCTCATCCTTATAGGTTGAACTGTTGGCATCATCTCTTCCAGTATTTCGCTATCTTCAATGTTCTCCATCGCATGACGAATAACACCAGTTCTATATATTAATTGATATTTTTCAAAACTCATTTTATTGACACAAAACGAAAAATACAATAAAATAATAATGATTATAATCTAATCAATATAATAATATATAATAATAATATCAATAATTTTTTTTTTTGTATGGTAATCTGCAAAGCACGGAACAACGCATAAACCCACGTCACAATCTTGACATTGAAATGTACTTTCTCTTCTAATTTTTTTTTGGTGCAAACAACACAGTTTCTTATTCGTTTATTACCTTGAAACTTGGGGATTTTTGAGGGGAAATGACGAGCACTAAGGCGAAGTGGTGCTTCGTGAGATTTTTTTACGGCGGTAGGTGTTTTTTTTTCACCACCATATTTCTCGATTATCTCTTCAACCAGCTTGAGGTGGAATTCAGCGTACGGGAATTTTTTCTTTTTGGTGAGGTGTCGGTAGATTGCATGGGAATTTAAGACAGCAAGATCCAGGAGATGAAAGAATAATTTTTTATACCATTTAAGAGTTTTTCTCGTACACGAAAGTGTGCTGAGTACCATATCTGTCCTGTCCACAGTGCCCATATTTTCGTTGTAATCAGCGATGCATGTTGGTTTGATTATAGGTTTTCCTGTTTTGAAGTCTTTTTTTAAAATTACAGAAGTTGAGGGACCGTGATAAGTTGACAACATGAAAACATCGCGTTTGTCACACCATTTCATGCAAAACAAATTTTTTGATTTTGATGTACGAAAAGTAAACTCTCCTTTCTTCAATTTCTCTATCATCTTAGGGAAGTTTTTCCTGTTGCACCTTACTGTTCCACAAGCGTTCACTTTTTTTGTGAACAACCAATAAAAAAGTGCAGGGCTGGAATACCAATTGTCCAAGAAAACCGTGTGTCCCTTATCTAGGTAGTTCTCGAGTAATGTGAACACAATTTCACCAGAAGTTCCGATGTCCTCTTCATTCATTCTTTGTATTTCAGTCCCTTTCCCTACATATACGATAAAATCAACCACGTATCCCGTTGCGCAGTCACAAAGGACGTAAGTTTTGATACCGAACCGACTCCTCTTCGAAGGAATGAACTGTTTGAATGACAATTGTCCTTTGAAGAGTAGAAGGCTTTCATCTATACATAAGCGTTCAAAAGGGTAGAAATTTTTTTTGAAATGCTCTCTCAGATGTGTAACGATTGCCGAGATCTTGAATAAGCGGTCCCCTGGGCTGGGCTGATCATTATCGCAAAAATGTAAAAATCTTTTCAGTAGTTCATATCTGTCTCGAGACATGAGCTGCGAGAATGCTGGAGTATTTAGAAGCCAATTAGTGGACCAATATTCACTTTCATCCAATTTTTCCACACGTGGCATTAGTAACACTACTGCAAAAAACATGTACAATTCTTTGGTGTCAGTGTCCACCCACTTTCTTTGGGCATACTCCGGATTCCTCACGTTCATTTTGGTTGGGTTGGCCATGACATATCTGAAATATTTATTGGTTTCATTCGCGATGTAATTCATAATTTCTTCCGAAACGAATTGTTCAAAAATTTCTAGGGGCTACATGTTTCATTTAGGCTGTTGGTCTGAATGCCAGCCAAGGATTCTGAAAATTTGTGTTTCTTCAATTTTTGATTTTTGGCCTTCCAATGATAATTCACAGGAGGAGCCTTCCGCTTCCTCTTCCCAGTCGTCTTTGGCAACACTCCACTGAAAGTAGACGGTAAAACAGGGGTAGGAGAAACTATGGCTCGTTGGAGAGCCGTTTCATGATTGCCACAATCGAACATTGCAGCAGATGTCTTGATTTTGGAAGTTGATGGGGTTGGCTGATCACAACCTGATAGAACAGATACCTTTTCAGGTGTGAAAGGAAATACATCCAATTCAGGATCAGAATCTGAATCAACAATATTCTGATCCTGAAAATATTCGAACATTTCAACTTCTTTGGTGTCAAAATCGGCTCTGAATGGGTGAAGTGCAGTTGTATTTTCATCTTCGTCGCCACTAGGTATAATTCCTTCATTATCTATCCGTAGGTTCAGTTCCTCCTCGTCAGAAAAGTCGAATTCCATGATAACACTGTTGAACGTATACTGAAAACAACGGGGAAGAAAAAATTTCGACACTCACTCAAAGGCACAAAGCGTCAAACTGAAGGGTCTCAATAAAGGATGGCGAAGGTAGAACCCCCTCCATCCATCCCACCGATACCTAAACCGAACACATTCCAGACTCGTGTACCTGATAAAAAGAAACCCTCCTTGAATTGTGCGTAAAAGACTCTTACATAGATAGAATAGGTAAGAGGCAGAGGGTCCACTCTGTCGCACTTTCTCTCGCCCCCCACAATATCGCTACTGCCGTGAAATCTGTTGGAAGAAGGTGAAAACGAAAAGTATAATGTTACCCTAAATGACAGTAAAGGAATGGAAGTGATTAGTTCGGAAATAAGCCCACAGATCGCGTCAGAAGGTCGAAAAACTACGATACGGCAAAAGGCGTCTGTAGGGACAGTGAAAACATTAAGAAATCGGGAATATAGGCGAAAAGGTCTTTTTCTTGAAAGCATTGAAGTGCCACCAAATCATTAGCTGCTTTCGCCATGGATAGTTGTATCTTAACGCTGTTTACACTTGTACCTGTGGCACGTATGTCCTGAGTTGGAGATTTTTCAATATTTTGAGAGAATATCCATTTTCCAAATGACATGGGATGGAGCTTTCCAATGGATGACTTTTTCCCTTCAATGAATATGAAAAACAGTCTTCTGTCATTGGTACAAAATCTATTAGACATCAATCGTTTATGATATTTTCCGATTTCTTCCGCAGTTAGTTGTTTTCTAGGATTTTGACTATCGGTCTTCACTACTACTTCATCACTTTTTGGGAGTAGATTTTCATTATTCCGTTTCAAGTTATTGCCTTAGGGGTTTCCTATTTCAGGCGGTTGAGGTTACCCAACACTGTCTATTCCCATTTCTCTGGGCGGTCAAGTAAACTATAAGTAAGAAATAACGTGTATTATTAAAGCTTACCAGTGTAGAAAAGATGTAATCGTAAGATGATCAATTCTACTGTTCACCGAGGTGGGTGGTGGCACGATAAGATTGCAAATGGAAAGCTTGGAGACAAGAGCACTGTCAGTCCGCACTGTTTAGTGTTTGCAATGATACTCCAAAGGAGGTTTAGCCATGGTCAGACCTATTTCAATCATCGTATCCATCTTCCAGAACTAGCGTTAAGACTCGGGCAGCCTTTTGGGAAACATTTGGTTTGGCCAAGAAAGAGGCAGGCAACTGGGTTACGGCATCAGGCAGAAGAAGACCTATTAGCTTCCACATTGGAAAGATTACCAAGACTCTGACAGAGAGCAGTTGGACAGGTAGTTTTAAAAACTACGAAAGTGAAGGCCACAAGTTGGTTTTCCGTCCTCCCATTGTAAAAGCATAAATATGACCTGTTGCCGTGCAAACAGCAAAGTATTACAAGCAAAAACCAATTAACAAACCTATGAAGTGTGGTGGGTGTGGGGACCAGGCTTTCACTCAAAGCATTCCTTGAACTGCAAGAAAGGAGGGTTAATATCTAGGAGGCAGATTTGAGATTGGTAGGAGAACTAATGACACCCGCATGGGGTAACTGTATTAAGGAGCCAGTCATTGAAGAACCTTCCATAAACACTCCAGACATCTTGTATGCCGTGGTGTGTAAGAATGCCAGATGGAAGTGTTGTTTGACATCCCTCTCTCTGAACCTGACACGCCCTTATGCGTCAACCACACGGTTGCGGCAATCTTCTCTGGGGCAGAGGAGCAGAACAATGGAAATCCCTGGCAGCATGTGAGCAGCGACACGCCTCATTTACCCCACTAGTCTGTTCCGTTGACAGCCTCTTTGCATCCCAAATGGTGGAGTTTGCTAAAGTTTTTGTGGAATGATTAGCAGAGAAGTGGGTCAAGCGAAAAGGACAGTTAAGAGCGTGACTAAGGGTTCGAATCAGATTTGCTATCATACCAGCAGCATCAATATGCATATTAGGTACGAGAAAGAAATTGATACCAGCTGAAGAATTAATGGGTTTTGGTGACGGGGCCGCTGTGCCTTTGGGGATGCAGTAAATCTGAATATGTTCTGGACAACCCTGAAACTTTGCCTGTAATTATTCTTGGTTTATATATTTAAGATATTTAATAAAGGTGTAATTTCTTCATTAATTGACGTCATTGGCACTCCAGATTCCAGACATTACCCATTATGTTTGCTGAATGTACAGGGATTTGTCGTTTCTTTGACAGGTGAGAAGCCCTATGCCTGTGAGAGCTGTGGCTATCGAGCTAGTCAGCTTTACCATCTGAAAAGACACTTGAGAATCCATACAGGTTTGTTTTAGTTTTTTCTTGGTAGAATAAAACTATCATTACTTTATCAACTTTGTTAAGGGGAGCTCCACCCTATCATTTTCCCTAGAACCTTAGGAAACTTTTCTGCGGTTCCAAACAACTTATCTGGATGATTCTTTTTTTCTCTACACATAGTCAAGCACTTAATGCATGCCAAAGTAGGTTTTTCATTTTCTCAGTCATTGTTTTTTAAAAC
This sequence comes from Adelphocoris suturalis, assembly GCA_030762985.1. Taxonomy (NCBI): domain Eukaryota; kingdom Metazoa; phylum Arthropoda; class Insecta; order Hemiptera; family Miridae; genus Adelphocoris; species Adelphocoris suturalis. The sequence continues at coordinate 4,284,147 of CM061042.1, read as the reverse complement.
AACGGGGAACTTTCACACTTTTGACGTATGATTCGGATGCAGCGTACTTGAAAACCCCCATGTACCAATTTTTGGCTCAAAAGACCGTTTAGTTTAGCCAATATACGGATAGGAAGATCACGCATGACATAGTAGTGCAAGGGAGCTGAGGGTTCCCCCCAGGCAGGCGGGGGCCGTGATGTCATCGTGCAAATGAATTTCAAGAGCCTTATTACTTGTCAGATACCCATAATATAGCCCCTTTTTGTGAAGCTCTCGTTCATATCTTTCTATGAAGCAAATAAATATACATAAGTAAATATAGTTTTGAAACAAAATGAAAAATGAAGTATGATAAACCAAATATAATTCTTTAATGTTCCTCCTTGGGTGGCACACTCCCCTTAACACGTTCCGAGCAGAATGGATCGATCGATCCAGGCGCCCTCGTTCGATTCAACCGGAGTGGATCGATAGATCCAGCTACAGAGAGCACATAGGCTCCTACGTTCTGCCTTCTGACGAGATTAACAGGCATTCTGTTGGCTGTGGAGTTTAACACACTTATTGTAGATGATCAGGCCTCCGAAAGAATGCGTTCCGTTTCGTTCCCCATTGATATCAAGGCCCCCGTTCAGTAACATTTTCACGTAATTTTGCGCGTTTCTCTCGAAAAAAAAGGTCCCGTCACAAGGAGTTTCCACCAAAATCGGCGCCGCTCGGAACGTGTTAATGGTAGCTCAGATTCCAGAAACCAGCTATTGTTTTGGCTGAATGTAGTGAAATATGATTTTCTTCAACAGGTGAGAAGCCCCATGCCTGTGATAGCTGTGACTATCGAGCAAGTACGTGTGATCAACTGAACAAACACTCAAGAACACACACAGGTTTGTTTTAGTTATTCTGTAATAGAATAACACCCTTGATTCCTTTATCAATGTATGTTATTGGGAGGCCAGATTCCCGAAATCAGACATGGTTTTTGCTGAATACAGTGAACTGTGATGTTTCTTCGACAGGTGAGAAGCCCTACGCCTGTGATACCTGTGACTATCGAGCTAGTGATCTTGATCATCTGAAAAGACACTCATTCACACATACAGGTTTGTTTCGCTTATTCGCATAGTTAGTCGGCAAGTAGTACTTTGAGGCAGTAGTACCAAGCCAGTCGGCTTAGTACTTTGAGGCAACACTTGATATTACATACAGTTTTTGTTATTCCTAGAAAAAAATAGAACTTGCATTACTTTAATAACTGATGTCAAACACCAGATTCTGGAAATTAATATAATTTATTTGTTGAACATAGTAAAATGTGTCATTTCTTTGGCAGGTGAGAAGCCATATGCCTGTGATAGATGTGATCACCGAGCTAGAACACTGTTTAATCTGAAAAGACACCTACTAAGACATACAGGTTTGTTGTGGTTATTCCTCGATAGAATAACTATTAACAATACTTTATTAACTGATGTGAATGGCACACAAGATTGTTCGCAGAATTAAGCAGATTTTTTGTTTCTTTGACAGGTGAAAAACCCTATTTCTATTTCTTGACGGGAATCATAAAAGTTACCATATTAACAATGGTAAATAAGATTAAAAAATTACACATTACGTACGCTGAATATATAGTAAAATTTGTTGTTTCTTTGGCAGGTGAGAAACCTTATGCGTGTGACAACTGTGACTACCAAGCTAGTAATCTTGGTAATTTGAGAATACACTTGAAGAAACACACAGGTTTGTTTTTATTTGTTTGGCCAACACTAACATTAATCAATAATGTCAATTGGACACTAGATTCTAGAAATTACCTATTATGTTTATTGAATATAAAAACTTCTTTTTTTTGCAGGTGAGAAGCTGCCTTATGCCTGTGATAGCTGTGACTACCGAGCTAGTCAGCCTGGTCATCTGAAAAGACACTTACTGAAACATACAGGTTTGGTTTTGTTATTCCTTGATAGAATGATGCTAATATTACTATATTAACTGAATGGCACACCGGATTCCAGAAATAATTCATTGTTTGCAGAATTGAGCAGATTTTTTGTTTCTTTGACAGGTGAGAAGCCGTATGCTTGTGATAGCTGTGACTACCGAGCTAGTAACCTAGATAGTCTGAAAACACACTCACTGAAACATACAGGTTTGTTTTGGTTATTCCTCGATAGAATAACTATTAACAATACTTTATTAACTGATGTGAATGGCACACAAGATTGTTCGCAGAATTAAGCAGATTTTTTGTTTCTTTGACAGGTGAAAAACCCTATTTCTATTTCTTGACGCGAATCATAAAAGTTACCATATTAACAATGGTAAATAAGATTAAAAAATTACACATTACGTACGCTGAATATATAGCAAAATTTGTTGTTTCTTTGGCAGGTGAGAAACCTTATGCGTGTGACAACTGTGACTACCAAGCTAGTAATCTTGGTAATTTGAGAATACACTTGAAGAAACACACAGATTTGTTTTTGTTTGTTTGGCCAACACTAACATTAATCAATAATGTCAATTGGACACTAGATTCTAGAAATTACCATTTATGTTTATTGAATATAAAAACTTTTTTTTTTTGCAGGTGAGAAGCTGCCTTATGCCTGTGATAGCTGTGACTACCGAGCTAGTCAGCCTGCTCATCTGAAAAGACACTCACTGAAACATACAGGTTTGTTTTGGTTATTCCTTGATAGAATAATGCTAATATTACTATATTAACTGATGTCAATGGTACACCAGCTTCCAGAAATTACCCATTGTGAATTTGTCATTTCTTTGACAGGTGAAAAGCCTTATGCCTGTGATAGCTGTGACTTCCGAGCTGGTCGCCTTAGTACTCTGAAAAGACACCTACTAAGACATACAGGTTTGTTGTGGTTATTCCTCTATAGAATAACTGTTAACAATACTTTATTAACTGATGTGAATGGCACACCGGATTCCAGAAATAATTCATTGTTTGCAGAATTGAGCAGATTTTTTGTTTCTTTGACAGGCGAGAAGCCGTATGCTTGTGATAGCTGTGACTTCCGAGCTAGTAACCTAGATAGTCTGAAAAGACACTCACTGATACATACAGGTTTGTTTTGGTTATTCCTTGACAGAATAATGCTAATATTACTATATTAACTGATGTCAATGGTACACCAGCTTCCAGAAATTACACACTGTGTTTGCTGATTATAGAAACATATGTCATTCCTTTGACAGGCGAGAAGCCCTATGCCTGCAGTAGATGTGACTACCAAGCTAGGAGGCTCAGTAATCTGAAGAAACACTTACTAATTCATACAGGTTTGTTTGTCCCCCCCCCCCCCCCCCCTCTCATAATATGTCACTAACATAAGTTTATCATCAGACATTCCTAAGAAATTCCAATTCTATAATTACTGTATTGTGTATGTTAATTTTATTACAACTTGTTTCATCATCAGGTGAGAAGGCCTTTGCCTGTGATAATTGTGACTATCAAGCTAGCGATTTTTATCATCTGAAAAGACACTTGAGAACACATGCATTCTTGTTTTGTTAATCCTTGATAGAATGCCACTAATATTACTTAATTATCAGATGTCAATGGTACACTAGATTCCAGAAATTACCCATTGTGTTTGCTGAATAAAAAAAAAAGTGTTGTCGTTTCTTTGATAGGCGAGAAGCCCTATGCCTGTGATAGCTGTGACTATCGAGCTAGTCAACTTGGTCATCTGAGTAAACACTTGAAAACACATAAAGGTTCGTTTCAGTTTTTCCCTGATAGAAGAACTCTAACATTACTTTATTAACTGATGTCAGTGGTACACATGATTTCAGAAATTATTCACTTTCGAGAAAACACGTATTTACACTGAATAAAACAAAATTTGTTTCTTTGACAGGTGAGAAGCCCTAAGCATATGATAGATGTGACTAGCGAGCTAGTCGCCTCAATTCTGTGAGTCAACATATAAAAATACATAAAGCCTTGTTTTTATTATTCCCTAAATGATGAACAAATTATATTGATATTAACTAATATATTGATATTATATTATTGATATTAACTAATATCAATGGTACATTCCAGGAGGTAGTAAGGAAAGCAATGGAAGAAGACCACATTAAGGACCTAACCCCTGAGAGCATCTATGGAAGTCTTTGGCCTTAAGGTGCTGAAAAGCTGATGGAAACAGCCAGACTGGGGAGTTGGATGGGTAAACTGCCATCTCAGGAGACACTTTGAAGTACCCAGGTGCTTCAAGTGCCAAGGTTTTGGACACTGCTAGGAACTGCAAGGGCCCAGATTGCACTAAATTGTGCTATCTCTGCTAGAACTCTCAAAGGAGATGCAGCCATCAAAGATTCATAATGTGCTTGAAAAATTATGTTCACTTAATGCCCAGTGTCAATAATATGAGAGAATCCGACCCTCACTTATAAAGTCAATAAATTTACCACAAGTGATCAGTCTCTTTGTTGGAATACCCCTGCTTTTGGCCAAATCTATAAAATTTAGGGACAATTCATCATTAGAATCGGTAGATGATTGGGAACTGGTCTACCGATAATTTTCTGTCTGTGTTAATGTACGATTTTTTCGTTTTGTAACCTGTTTCATATTCTGATATACCGAACAGTTTTTGTGTTACGCAAGTGATTAAAATATCGCCGCTGGTCTTGTAAAAGAACTCATTGGTGAGCAATGTTGCCCTCTTTTATGCAGTCAAGAACCTCCAAAAGTGAAATTAGAACCAGTAATATATTGAACCGTATCAGAACATCTGTGGTTCAAATTTACGGCATGGAAACTAGATGTGGTCCTTATCTTGAGCTCACCCTTTTCCGCAGTCACGCTTGTGGAGACCTGAACACTTTGGGTCGGCCTTGTGGAAGGCTCCGTAAAATAGTTCCTCCTTTCCATTGTTGTGAAATGGGTGTAAATAGTAGGTATCTACCTTAAATTCTGATGATTATTTTGACATTACACCAACCAGAAAGTGATTTTACACAGCTTCCATTTCTCCTCTTAAGTCAAATACTCCACTCATGACACACGTATAGGAGTTGGATTGGACTATCTATGTATACTTGCATGTGGGAAATCTGGATGCTGTTATGAACAGAGATGTAGACTGTTGCTGAAAAACGTTAGTAACTTCATTGGGGTCCTCTTGTCTCAGAAAGTTTTTCTGGCTTATTTGTGGATGATCTGGCCACCCCAAGTCTTCAATCGGTGCTCTATGTGTTGTGGCTAAATGGCAAATTTAAGCTCACATATTGTACTGTGCCATATTTGTTAGGAATATGACAATTCATTCTTTGTTAGGAATCACTTTCACACCTAAGAGTAACGTTTACTAAGCAGCTAAAATTTCATGATCACGGAAAACTAAAACTGTGAACAAAATTTAATTTGTGAACCGCGTAATACATCGACTAAGTTTAAGTCGATCCTAGTGGGCAAATACTTACTGATTTGAAACTTTGGCTATCTGATCAAGAGCTGCGCATTCTGCATATTCTCATATCGTCTGAACAAACTGTTGAACCAACTCGCGATTTCTGCTCGACTTGCAGAACTGATACGAACTAAATCACTCGCGACGAAGTTGTGGAAACCCATTTCAAAACGGAAGTTAGTGAAAAACGTTGTCTATTTCCACGAAAAATAAAGAGTTACAATGTTAAATCGATTTGGACGGTTAGGCCATCATCAGTAACAAACAATAACAAAGTTATTGTTATTAACAATAACTGTTAGTAATACAATAACTTTGTTATTGTTTGTTACTGATGATAGCCTAACCGTCCAAATCGATTTAAAACTGTTGAACATTCAATGAGAAATATCTGCTCCTGCTTCGCAAGTTCTCTGCATGAGAATCACCTGATGATTGTATCTTCATGTGTGCATACTCAATGACTCCAATTACCCTATTAGCATTTCTGCCTGTGCATAAAACCTTACTCAGACCACTACCTGATTCCTAGTGAAGTTCATTCATAATTATGTCAGGGGCACTGAAGGGTGTTTTATTAACAATTGCACTCGCCTTCGCCACACGCCGGACAGAGCTGGTTTCAAAGGTATTAAAAAAATCGTGGGACGGGCATCTTAGGGAGATCGTACTACCGACATTTCGCCCAGCCATGTCAGCAGCGCCCTTATCACTAGTACAAAGGGTCCCCAGGCAGGTCTATGATACAGGGCAGGGTAACGGGTGGCAAAACACCCTCTAGTGCCCCTGTCATAATTATGAATGAACTTCACTAGGAAGTTTGTTTATTGATCAATTATATCTACGGGCACTAGAGACTGTTTTATTAATCATTGTAGATTTTTAAGGGGATAATCCTATCAAAATCATAGACTGCTGGGTCCAGGCCTAGGCGGATCGACCCCCCTGATGGAGAGCTGAGGAGCAAAAAACGCCTTCATCCCCTTCTCCTCCTCCCATAATAGAGGAGGGGGGGATATCGGTTTTGGACCATATACTTGGGGCCCCTCTCCGTCGCACCGCCACCATCCTCTACCTCTTTCCCTGGTGCACCAAAGCCCCAGACGGAAAAGGGTCGGCGTCTTTGAGTATTAATAAGATGGAGGGTCATTGCTCTGAATTCAACGCTGTTCCCCCGTCAAGGCATACGTGCCACTACTGTCGCATTGGCTTTCCAATTGATCCGTTCCCGCCACGCTTTTTTCAAATTCAAATGACAAAGCAGTTCATTGTAATTCAAGTTTTGTTTGATATTACTTATTATTGTTACATTTTAGTATTAATTATGTATGTAGACATAACTGTCTAGATGTTAGTATGTTCATACTTTGGTTCCCATGCCCTCATCTTGGTGCCTCCTATTTCTTTTTCTTTTTTTTGGGACACACAGAACAGCTGATCTACCTTCATCAAACATCCACTAGAGTGTACTGGAGTCATTTCAACACTCATTCCCACAGTGTAAAAAAATATGTAATAGTAGCGTTCCCCCCGCGCGCGTTGCTGCGCCCAAATTAAATTTGTTTATTGATCGTAATTTTAAACTGTTATTAAGAGGTGATTGGATTTGCAAATAATTACCTTTATTAATTATGTTGCTTATAGACTCCGAAACATAAACATAAACAATAAATTTCTAAAACCTGACACTGCACCCTTTTATGCCCTCTGGGTCAGAACCCTTTGAACGGATTTGCACCAAACTTTACAGAAACAATCCTTGAATCATGCCTAATAATACCTGAAAGTTTCATTACAATCTGTCGAGCGGTTTCGGAGTCTATAGGCAATATACATACATACATCCTCTTTTATAGATATAGATTAATGGTGTTAAATAGCGGTGTACATGTATGGTGCACAATTAGGATATAAATCTTGAATATGTCCTAGGTATACAATCCCCATTCATTCACCAAACTCAACATCGCATCTTACATCAGCTGATCAGTGTTCGGCCATTTTGCCCCTAGTCAATTCAAAAGCCAAACAACAGTAATGGCACGTATGGTTTGACTGCCTGTAACATCACTAATAGCCCTCCATCTTATTAATACTCAAAGGTCGGGGTGGATTCAAAGCGATCCTGGTCATGCCCACTTAAATAGGAGCACACATTGAAAAACATCATGAATTCTGAGGTTAAACATAGGTTGGTAGTAGTATAATTAAATATAAGTGTGACCAGAATATGTGTGTATAGCGTAAAAACAGGCAACGTATAAAATCTTGAAGAAAAGTTAAGACAAGTTCTGACAAGCAATTATTTCCCGGTTCTTCGCAATAGTTCCCTTGAGATTCACACCTGGAAGTAAAATAAACTGCTATTAGGCGATGGCATGGTAGAACATTTGCCACCAAGGAAATTTTGTGGAAGTGCGAGCCAAAACATCAGCTGCGAGCACATGCCCAAGGTACTTACTTCTAAGAACCTGAACTAGGTGTGTGAGCCGAGAAAACGGCAGCCAGCACAGGGGGAGGAGCTAGTGGCCTATCATAGAATCTAGCAAATGCTGAAAGGAGGGTGTCCAGCCTGACACCTGGAAGATTGTATCCAGGGGGCTCCCCCCTCTCTTTGCCACAGAAACCCAAGTGTGTCTGTAGGAGTGAGGCCTAAAAACTATCAACTCCACAGCTGGTCAGCACATCACTAACCCACTTCTTTCCCAACTTTCCTTCCCTTTTGCCTCCAACCAAGCTCGATGGCAATTATTTCAACATTCTCTATATTTTTTTTTGTTTCTGCAACCCCTGTTTGGAGTGCCAGTTACCTTTAAATTCAGCAGGCACCTCAGGGAGCAGTAAGGAATCTCAGATTATACCTGGACTTCTTCCGTTCAGGTACCCTGATGTATGCTGCGGGCAAGTGAGGAAGCTCCAACCAACCCTCATTCAAACTTTGGCGGGTCTTTTTCCAATCGCCCGCCATGGAGGTGGTGGCAAATGTACACCAGTCAACGCAGATAGTTGTTTGCTTGAGCGAAAAGAAGGAGGGGGGGGGGGGGGGGTCTGACCTACCTACAGCACTGCTGAATAGATAGTCATTGCACAAGTTAGTCACAGTTGAGTGGGCTTTATGGCATCACAATTAGTTTGGTTAATGAGAAATGGTACGAGTCCTGACGTATCTTGTGATTGTTCTGGCTCAAGTGTTTAGTGTTTATTTCAAGTTTAAGTTGTTCACTTCTGTGTTACAAATAGTATCTTTGTGTTTTTAAGTTCCTACCTAGAGATAGAGACTCATATAAAATACCCTCATAGTCATATGACTAATGCAACCTTCAAGACACCACACAGTGAGCAAACTAGTGAAAAACCTCAAATAATTGAAGTATCTAAAACTTCAAATCGACTCTACAAGAGAGATATTAGACTAGTAAAAATTAAATATAAGAACCAGCTGTGCAATTTTTCTTCTGAGCTCGGACTGTGTAAGAATATGAACATGTGCTACTCCTACATTTTTTCAGAACTTAATTTATTCAAACTCCTTCAAATTTAAAGCGTTGGTTTTGATGTCATGAAAATATTCCTACTTTTGTAGCCAGATCGCGTTAATGAGAAGAAGTAAGTACAATGAGCGTTACCCATGGGTGCGAAAAAGGTATCCTAACTATTTTTAAATGGAAGAAGAATCCATCCTAAGAAATTAGGCATCAAATGCACTCTCCTATGGTGAGTAGTTTTCCATCTATGATTTTTCAAAGTTCGCACACTGGTGACGTCAAAGCACCCCTCCCGCCTCGTCAGGACTCCCCTGCCTGCGAGTGTGACGTCACCAGTGCAAACTTGGAAAAATCATAGAAAGAAAACTAATCATCGTAGGAGAGTGCGGATGGTATCAAATTTCTTAGAATGGAATCAATTTCCATTTAAAAATATAAAATTAATACGTGGGTAATGCTCATTGAAATGGTAATTCATGTGTTTTCTTATCATCACCTAATATTTTGAGTATAAACTTGGAAATTAAGAAGTTTCATTTCTTAGTGAGTAGAAATAATGAGCGCGGGGGTGTGTGGGTTAGATGAACAATTTACCTGTTTATTTAAGTTTACACTGAACCTATAGAACTATTGGGAGCTGCGTCTGAGTCTTCAGTTGCAAAGTACAAACCTATGCGAAAGTGTTAAGATCGAATGAAATCAAGTAATTAACTACAATTACCTTATTAATCATGTTGATTGTTCCAGTATTGGTGTGATGAAGGTAAATTATCCAGCTTGGTTCAGTGTACCTTATGATATTCAATCCGCTAACAGTAGTCCAACCCGACCAAACGTAATTATATGATTACCTAGATGGTACTACTATGGGTACGACAATTACTATTGCTATACTACTTACTGTACTACTAACCTGACAACAAATTGTTTCCCGTCAATTGGAAAGTTCAGATATTTTATGTAAATATTGAATTATTTAAATCGTTTGATATTCAATAGATTGTTATTGATGTTTTCAAATGATATAGATAGGTAATAGAAACTCAGTTACGGATTATTTTAGTAAGCTTTGTGCTGTGTGGAAATGAGAGATGAACTGTAATCCGTGAATTCTGAAAGTTTTTTTTGGTCTTTTACAAGTTGGTGTCGTGAATATCAATAAATAGGCACCACTACGTGATTTAATCACTTTTTGTGCGTAATGGATTATATAAGCGATTTTTATTGCAAGCCTATAGTTCCAAAAAGATTAATGACGCCATTATTGCATGGAAAAAGTCCCGTGCACAAGAACGGGATTTTATATCAAAAAGTGGGAACTTAAGGAATTGTTTTAAAATGTCTCAAAACAGATTTCAATGAAGAAAATTTTCAACAAATTTATATTTTAAAACTTTCTGAGCCATTGCAATATTTTTCTCGACAAAAATTTGCTAATAATTTAACTATTCATAAATTTAAGTAAATACCTTCTAATCATTCACTCTGATGCCATTTATTGATGTCCCAATAAGTAACCTCTGATCTTTGGATATATAGTAGGTAAAGTATCTATGGTAGCTACAGTACTGCTTGGGACAGAATCTATTTTCAATCAAAAATACAAGATGAATAGGACGTGGGTAACTCATTGAAATTGGAAAAAAGCAGACGTCTTTTTTGAAGGATATTAGAGATGTGGAATCAACTTTATTCAGTTCATTATTACAATTTTCAATATTAGGCGCCTAATACATAAAAAGTAGGCATACACTGAGATGGAAAAGACCTATCTCGCCTAAAATACTGGATAAATTCAAATTCTTCTCCGCTAAAATTCTACATTTTTACAGGTAATAACTGTTCATGTTAATGTTGAGCATGAAACGATTAGGTGAGAAATATGAGGACAATTTCAATAACAACCAAATCACTAACTAAACTCAACAAGTTTGACATCAAAACGAAGGTAAGATAGCTAATTGGCCAACACCAAATTTGTAAAATTAGGACTGGTAAAAAATCAAGTACGGAGAAACACCTGTAACTCAACTGTACGTTTGTAAGGATTTGCTATAACATAAAAATAGTCTACACCTGTGGCATTATGAAACGCATTTTTCTAGAATTTCTACAACATTAATACAAATTCAACTAGCAACTATTAGTTTCATGAATGAGGCCCGAGCTTGGTAGTCAAATGTAGTCAGGTGGCGTCTTACCTGAGAATGAAAAATGTGATATCAATATATTACACAAGAACGATATCAAAATTTCAGAAATAATAATTTTTCATCATGACCAATTCATTTATCGAAGAGGTGTAGGATTATTACATCAAGAACTTACAAAGAAACCTGGATAATTTTGAAAGCGATGACTTAAAGAACTGATCCAACTGGCTCAGTAGACACTCAGCTATCACAGACGGAAGGCTTCTCATCTAATAATGAAACATATATTTTAATTTAAGCGACATACATAACACATAATATCTGGAACTAGAATTCTCATCAGTTATAAAATCTGCTTTATCAGTTTCATCCAAGGAGGAATAATAAACCTGCATCCATTCATAAGTATTTTTCAGATTAACAAGGTGCCCAGCTCAGTATCAGGGTTGCCAGGGGCCTATTTCATAAAGTGACGAATTAAAAGCCGATTTTATGAACAAGTTGTAAAAAATGGGAGTACAAGGTAGACTACTAGTACTAAAGGTACAAGTGTAGACTTGTGATGCACTGTGAAAATCAACAAGTGTACAGGCGAATTTGGACAAGTACAAGTGTTTCCACATCATTTTGAACTTTGTCACTGTTTTACAGTATTAAAAAATGGCCAATTTTGGTTTATTATTTCCAATAATAAGCCTATGTGATCGTATAGCAAAAAAATTTTTATAACCCCCCCTCAAACTTTGTCACTTTACGTTTCAAGGTGCGTAGAATCCAAATTTGAAATGTCCGTCCGCCGTCCGGGCCATAAAAGGCCTAAGAATTGACTTAAAAAACCCGTCCTTTCGCCCATAGACTCCATTTGGGGTCTAGTTGGTCCTAACGTTTAACCATCCCGATCGCTTTACTCGCATAGATGCTATGGGCCAAAAACGGGCGAAAAAGTGTCATTTCAAGGCTTTGTTAGACTTACGCACGCACGCACGCCTGGCACGCTTGGCAGGGGTCACGGTGGGCGGGGAGGGGGGGGGGGGGGGGTGGAGTGAGAGGAGGCGCCGGCGCCGCGGCACCTTGTGGTGGATACGGCGCCGGCGTTCCTTCGAGGCATGAATATATGTTTTTTCAAGGCTATATTTGTGTGTTAATACCAAAGCTTTTCCTACGCATATTTAATAACATATCCTCTCGACTTTGCGTACGTACTTAGATAATGATATTATTAAGGCAATAACTATTTGAATAGATAGGAGCTCAAATCGAGAAATATAAACATGCGTATATAATTATAGAAGTATAGGTTGTGGCAACTCGAAATAGGACACGCCGAGGAGTTTGGACGGGCCTTATGACGTACGCTAGCCAACTAAAACTATGATCATATTTAATTGAAAAAATAATAAACCTTTGTGAAATAATTTGCAGCGTTTTTAACCTACGTCCGTTCACCTGTAAACTTGTTATTTTCCAGCATTGTGAGTTGACCATTTTTCAGTGTTTAGTATGTGGGAATCATCTTCTGCTGAAGAATACAGACAAGAAAGAAGCATTCAGCATAGAAGAAGCCAACGTTTTTTTGGCCACGAATAAATGCTCATTTCGTGGGTATTTTTGAGTTTAGCGAGAGATTTGGGATGTCTTCCGAGACCCTTGAAAGATTCAAATGGTGCGTGACTATGTGCAATTTTTCCTGATCGGGTATTGAGGATCTCCTCATCATTGAAGAACAAAGTGAAGTGTGAAGATCATCTCGAAGCTACAGATGACATTCCTAACCCAGTAGCATTAATACTTGATGGATTAATAATTTCCGCTGAATGAAGGACAAAAATCCGATTATGCCAGCCATCAGAATAAGTTGAAATCAAATACACACTTTCTCCACTTTTCAGTTTATAATTTGTCTGTCTTCCAATCATTACACCTTGTCATGTATGATAAACATCCTATCGTGTGCTTAACACCGTTTTTATATTATGATTTGCTGACACTTGTAAACTTAGCTTCTACAAGTGTAACTTTTCTATACTTGTGCTCTTCGTTTTGGTGAAACACTTGTTCTAGTTTACCGAACATTACATGTAGGGTAACCTGGTGTACCCAGGGCCGATCAAAAATTGAAGCAGAAGAAAAGATCATAACAGTGATGTGTCTACCATGCTGCATAGCCTTTTCCAGGCACATGTAAAAATTCCATGCTAAATATCCATGATAACAGGTACTGACTCGTGAGGGCTGTCAAAAGTTTTTGTATGGTGTTCTCGAGCTCTGCTGTAAAAAGTTGGAGGGTTTTTGAGGTGCAAGTGAACAAGGTAAGAAAAAATATTCACGTTTCTATGGTACTACTATATGGTTAACATCTTATTGAAGAGTTCTGAATGACTTTATAGGATTTAATCAAGAATTATAGCAGATATGCAAGTTTTTAATTTTTGATAATTCTTTGTACCCAGGGCCGATTTTTCGTTGTACCCAGGGCCGGCCCTGGGTACAACATGAGGTGGCGGCCCTGGGTACAATATCTGTAATAATATTGTTTAAATTAAGGTTAGGGGTATAAAATTAACCAAATTCGGTCAATTTAGTTATTACTTTAAGTAAATTCATATTTTTCAGATACCACGAAGTTCTGTGGGCATCAAAAAACCGCCCCCCTCTGAAGCCACAATAAATTGCTGCTGTCCTGCTGTGTATGAAGTGTTAGCGGGAACAAGCATAAATAATCGCTCGTTCTACTCTACAGTGACAAAAAATTCAAACAAAAGTGGTGATGGAGAAGTTAACTATGATCATTATCGTGACCACAAAAAAGTTTTTTCGGCATCTGAAGAACATCTTCCGGTTTTTTAAGGTTCTACCAGATCCAGTTTTTCAAAGAAGGGGGCAAATGAAGTTTTCGGTCGACTTCCAAGGTTTGAACGTAATGTGATTTACGTTTTTTCGATAGACCATGCTAACCACTCTCAGGGTTCCATTTAGTTCGTATGTTTGTATTTTCATTTTCATTGTTATATAATGTAGGCGTATTCCCCCGTTTTTTTTTTTTTTTTTTTCCTCCATTCCAAGAGCAGTCCACAATTTATCGCCATATTTTGTTTGATTTCAGCGGTTCATTATTGAATATAATATCTAAAACATAGAAGTTATGAAACTATAACTGGAGAGCAATTCTACGATATAGTAGTCTCTCTGGTTATCTTAACTAGAGGTACTTACCTAGCTTTTTAGCTCTCAAAATTTCTTTGTAGTCCTTTTCTTGTCGTTCCCAAGTCAAGCTTTGATTTCATGTGATTTTGAACTAGTAACATAGGACATTAACTTGAGGATTCCTTATGATCTCAAATTTATTATGCCTTTGTATGATTTAGCATATTCTAGTTGTCTCTAAGTTGTGATTAATAAGATCTTGGATTTCAATCGTGTTGGGATGTGATTTTGACCAATTGATAGTCCTAAGTTTTCGATTTTATGGTTTTCTATAAACCATCTATTCGTCTTTAAGTCAGGCTGAGTTTTAAATACCATTGTGATTTTGATGTAGGACTTGCAAAGTTATGTCAAGAAATCTTAGAATTTAGGAAAGATCTTGTATAATATAATCAATTTGATATTAAATTTGTCATTTAAGGTATAAATAAAGCGGCTATTTGAGTTATTGGCGCATTTTCTTCTAATTTTAATCATCAACTGTGGTGGCCCTGGGTACAACACCCTCTGGCCCTGAGTACAAAGGAGTGTTGTACCCAGGGCCTTTCCCATTTTTTAAAAAACATGCTGCTGTATAAAAAATTGCGTCTTGATGAATGATTAAGCCAATGAGAATTGTTACTAAGGAGTCGCTCCAACGATAAATTGTAAAAATAGTATGAAATAAGGGTACTTTGATAGTCAAATTACGATTTGAAGAAAAAGTGGCCCTGGTTACAACAGGTTACCCTACCTGTACTTGTTTACTTGTAACTTGTTGTTTTATGAAATAGGCCCCAGGTGTACAGTTTCTTACCAAGGTGCCCATTCAAAAACTGAAACTCAAGCTGAACACCACATAGGTATAGGTCGTTCACTATAACTTGGCACGTTTCCGAATGGCTCCGAAGAACAGGACTGAGCAGTAGGGCCCTTCCCCTACCAAACGTCCACTCCTACTTCCTCAGAACACTTCCCTCCCGTTCTCTCGGCCCACCCTCCCCAAGTAAACTAATTAATTATAAAACAGAAAATAATTAGTTTTTATATATCCGGTGGTACCTCCCCTTGCGTGTATCACCGCCGGCATTCTTCTCGGCATGCTGTTGATCAAATTTGAAACCCTTTGTGGACTGATGAGGTCCCATTCCACAAGGACCGCTGTCCTGAGGTCTTGGAGGTTTACAGGAGGGTTTGGTCGCCTTCGGATGCACCTCTCCAGCGCTTCCCATAGATGTTCTATGGGATTGAGGCCGGGGCTGCGAGCTGGCCATTTTACAGGGTGCGCATGCCTACCTCTAGGTAGTCAGTAACCACGTTTGCTAAATGTGACCGCGTGTAATCGTGCATATAAACAAATTATCGCGGATGTAAAAAAGGGCGAATGGCACTACATAATCTTCCAGGATGTCGGAAATGTATCTTAGTGCGGTCGGACACCTCAGGGAAACGCATGGAGTTCCATATGAGCCTTTGAAGTGATTCCACCACAAACCATTTCAGACCCACCCCCGTAAGGCACCCTTTCAGCACTCGTTATGTTTTCCGATGAGTCCAAGTTCTCACTATTTGCTTCAGATCGCCATATAAGAGTGCGGAGGAGACGAGGGCAGCGTTTTGCTCTGTGCAATATTTCTGAAAGGGTGACTTAAGGAGGTGGGTCTGAAATGGTTTGGGGTGGAATCACTCCAGAGGCGAATACGGAATTCCATGTGTTTCCTCAAGGGAGTCTGACTGCAATGAGATACATTTCCAACATCCTGGAAGATAATGCAGTGACATTCGCCCCTTACATCGGCGATAATTTTATTTTTATGCACGATAACGTGCGGCCACATGTAGCAAACGTGGTTAATGAGTACCTGAAGAGGTAGGCATACGCACCCTACAGTGGTCAGCACGCAGCCCCAACCTCAATCCCATAGATCATCTATTGGACGAGCTAGGGAGGTGCATCCGAAGGCGACCAAACCCTCCTGTAAACCTTCAAGACCTCAGGACAGCGGTCCTCGCGGAATGGGACCTCATCGGTCAACAAAGGGTTTTAAATTTGATCAACAGCACGCCGAGAAGAATGCCGGCGGTGATACAATCAAGGGGAGGTACCACCTGATATTTAAAAAAATTATTTTCCAAAAAAATTTCATTTTTAAAATTTTTTTAACACTATAGTTGCAGAAGAATGGTTTGTTACTTTTGTCCAAACATCGAGGTTTTGTGAATAAAGCTGGTTTTTTCAAACGGATATTTTTTATTTGTCACTCTGTTCCTTGCTGTTCTCTCATAAGATACAGACTTTACTTGGCACATGGAAAAAAAAGTAACCAATTGAAGTTAGGGTAAAAAACAATAAAACAGGGTACGCCGGTTTTTTTTTTTTTTGCTGTTAAGTAGTACGTTAACCCATACCATTCATGAGGTATAGATATTTTTAAAATGCACTAATCAGTATTGTCTCATTTTATTTAAAAGTCCTCATGACTGTGAATAATGAATTGAGTATTGAATAATTAATCATTTTAAGCTGTTGGTGGTTGAAGTACCAACCCAACTTATAAACCACAGAATTGAAATGGAAAACAACACAAGCAGGGGTTGTAATCTGATGTTCATCCTGCCTTTTATATACGTATGAGCTAAAACGTTTGAATTATTCATCAGATTGGAGTGTCACAGTGGCAATTGTTATATAGTAGGTTATTTTTCAATCTCCTGATAGTAAGTGATAGGTATTCTCCTATTGTTGTCATAATTATGAATAAATAGACACCTTCTTATGGAAACTATTGGTTCATGACAAATAGTGTAAAACATCACCTAAAATCACAACTATCTAATGAAATCGGAAAAAAAATTACTCATTGGCACAAGTAAGTAATAATATACACAATCTACAGTTTTCCATAGAAAATTCATATCAATAGTTTTCCTGCATGGATTTAACTGAATAATTTTTTTTATTAGTTTTTTGATTTTACTATCTCACTAGATACTTAGTGACTGGGTTTTCCCCAATATCGCCTATCAAAATTGGGTGGTAGTCAAAGCTATCACAGGCATAGATCTTCTCATTTCCCAAAGACACAACAAATTTTTGCTGCATTAGATAATACAATGGGTGATTTCCAGAATTTGGTGCTTAATTGACATCAGTTATCAACATTCTATGGTGGTGCCCCATTTTGTGCCATACTGAAACAAACCTTTATGTTTTAATAAGTGTCTTTTCAGATGATGAAGGGTGCGCGCTCGGTAGTCACAGCTATCACAGGCATAAGACTTCTCACCTGTCAATGGAACAAAATTGTCTTTCTATATTCAGCAAACACAATAGGTAATTTTTGGAATCTGGTCGTACATTGACATCAGATAATAAAGTACCCAATTTTACTGTTATTCTATCGAGGACTAACAAAAACTAACCTGTATGTAATTTTAAGTGTTGTCTCAAAGTAAAAAGCCGACTGGCTCGATAGTCACAGCTATCACAGGCGTAGGGCTTCTCACCTGTCAAAGAAACAACAAATTTTGCCATATTCAGGAAACACAATGGGTAATTTCTGGAATTTGGTGTAACATTGACATCAGTTACTAAAACAATGTGAAAGTTATTCTAGTTATTCAATGAATAACCAAAACAAACCTGTGTGTGTTAGTAAGTGTCTTTTGAGATGACCTATCTGACTAGCTCGGTAGTCACAGCTATCACAGGCATAGGGCTTCTCACCTGCCAAGAAAACAACCAACTTTTATATTCAGCCAACTATTAGGTAATTTCTGGAATCTAGTGTACCAATGACATAATTTATCAAAGTAATGTTAGTATTGTTCAAACAAACAAAAACAAACCTGTGTGTTTTTTCAAGTGTTGTCTCAAATTACCAAGACTACTGGCTTGGTAGTCACAGCTATCACAGGCATAGGGTTTCTCACCTGCCAAAGAAACAAATTTCACTATATTCAGTGTAAGCAATGTGTAATTTCTGGAATCTGGTACAACATTGCTAATATGTTAATTGTTATGATTTGGTTCAAGGAATGAGACATTGCAAAGGAAAAGGGAACTTAACTTGGCAGATGTTGAATCTGAGTTTATATATTTTTATTTTCATCCACATTATGCTGAACAAAATTGTTTTTTTGGATTTTTTTCTATCATTTTCCCCTCAAAATTTATGATTTTTCAAAGTATGAACAAAGCGGGCCCAAAAATTGAAAATTTTCAGCACATTTGCAAAACTGTTGTTTTTTGCAATTAGAAATACAATGAAAAATGTAGAAAATCCAAGTTTTGATGATTATTGGTTAAAGATAGATAGTTGTGGGACCCAAAAAAATATTCTAAAAAAAGTAATTTTGTGACCCAATCTTTGTTCTTTTGTTCTCCTGAAAAAAAGGCCTTGGCAAGTTATTGGCAAGAAATTGAGCCAAGTGATTCTGGCAAGAAGAAATTCTCGCCAAGTGAGTCTACTGAGTTGGAAATTGAATTTGAACTTAGGAATACTTAACAGTGTTGGAATCTGAACTGGTGAAGCCCTATCGACCAATAAACCATCAGAATGTGGAGAGATGGAGGTTGATCATTACCTTGGAATGGCCACTGCGCCACTGCACAAAAGTGCAGAGGATGAGGTAAATTTAGGGTACCAACCCCGAGGTCGCTGCAGAGCACCTTCATAATGATATTCGGAAGAAGGAAGGAACGGTCTACTGGGTTGGATGATTCTGGGTACCATCGTACTTGGATGGGAAGAGGACGAAGCTATGGATCCTGATATATCAGGGCACCATCGCCTCTGATAGTAAGGAAGGAAGCTGAGAGCCTTCGCATAAAAAAGAAGGGGACGTGGAGTAAGGGGACTTGAGCAAGAACAAGATGAGTTGAAATGCGAGAATGGATCTTTAGAATGAATTCTCTGCCCCGTCTCCATGCAATTTCATAGTGTAGGGTTCACCCACTATGAGGTTTCCTGCCCTTTCCTCTCTTTACTTTCCTGTCTTCTGGTTGCATACGCTTTACATAAGTGGGCCATGACAGAAATATTAGTGTTATTATATCTGGGAATAACCAAAACTGAACTGATGTGTGAGAAATTACTTTTCTGAAGACCAAATGTACCAGCTTGGTAGTCAAGGCTATCACAGGCCCACAACTTCTCACAGACTTCTCACAGGTCAAAGAAACAACGAAATTTGCAACATTCAGCAAACACAATGGATAATTTCAGAAATCTGGTCTACCATTGACATCAGTTAATGAAGTTATAAGAGTGTTTTTCTATCAAGGAATAACAAAAACATACCAGTATGTGTTCGCAGGTGTACTTTCAGATTACGACGCTCACTAGTACGGTAGTCACAACTATCACAGGCATAGGGCTTCTCACCTGTCAAAAAAAAAACTGTATCAAACACAATGGATAATTTCTGGAATCTACTGAACCATTGATATCATTTCATAAACTAATGTTTGTGTTGTTCTAACAATGAATAACAAAAACGAACCTGTATGTTTTTTCAAGTGTTGTCTCAACATACCAAGATTACAAGCTCGGTAGTCACAGCTGTTACAGGCATAGGGCTTCTCACCTGTCAAATAATTGACAAATGTGTCATTCAGCAAATGTATAAATGCTGATTCATTTATACGCCAAATTTGAATAGCTTAGTATTTCCTTCCCGTTACATTGGCAGTGTTTAGCTTCATCAGTTTTACCTTCAGCTATTCTTTCAAGGTGGATGGTTTGATAGATTTGTTCACATTTGGTTACCATGGTTCGATCAAATACTGAAAACGTGTCTTGACAGTGAAGACCAACATGTCCACACTAATTTCCATGTAAACCTAATCTTAAGTCCTCCTTAATGGCCTCGCAACAGTGATATTAATAGAACTTCAGCAGGACGTTCAAGGGATTCCCCAATGTTGGTATGCAGATGATTCGTCCACACAAGGTGAACTGAACTCTGTGAAAAGGTGATGGGAGGACCTTCTATGTCTACTGTGTGGAAGGAAAACTAGATACCTGGAGAAGGGCTATTGAAAAGCTGGTAGTGGCAGGGGTGACCCAACCACAATCTGCACATGCAGCATTTTCTAAGTGGTTACAATTCCAGGGGCAATTCCTGCAGTGGGTGGTCAAAAGTCATCCGGAGGTAAACCAGGCCTTAACAGAAACAATAAATGCTTGTTTCATTACAACAGTTCTGGGAGGCTATGCTTCCAAAAAATGATGTGATCTGTTTTCATCACCAGTGAGTAAACAGTGAGGATACACTAATCCTGCAAAGAGAGCATCCCTGCAGTATGAAACAACAAAGGCAGGATCAGAAGTGCTCACAGAGGCCATACGTTGAAGAAAATCACTAATAGTCGACAATCTAGTGAACTCACTGAAAGAGGCAAGACAGGATGTGCTACATAGGCGAGAGGATCCAGAAGATGCAATCTCAGAAATAACCCTTGCCGAATTTCCAGCTGACCAACAACGTGCAATCGAGCGCTTTGTAGAATCAGCCAGCAAGTGCATAACTTCTGGGTGGCTGTCAGTTCTCCCACTATCTGCACACAATTTCGACTTATTCCCTTCTCAGTTTAGAGATGTGATAGCTGTGCGCTATAAGTGTAAGCCACATGATATGCCGATGTCAAGTGATGGAAGTGGGATACCAAGATTTTCACTGAAACATGATCTAGACTGCAAGCCAGGAGGACTTGTTACACAGTACCATGAGGTTCAAGATGTACTTTGAGGATTGATGAGTATGGTTTGGGGAAACTGTTGAAGAACCTGCTCTTTGAGAGGCCAGTAATAGTGTACCAGGCTTATGTGGGGACTTGGCATGCTGTGGGGTTTGGGAGCCTTAGTGGGAAGCGTTGTTTGACGTCCATGCCATTGACACTCTTTTGGTTCCAAAACAGTGTCAGCAGTAATGAAGGCAGCAGATGGAGAAAAAAGAGGAAAAACTTTGAAGCCTGCGAGGAACGTCACACATCCTTCACGCCCTTGGTATGAACCACAGATACTAACTATGCCCCTCAAATGTTTAAATTTATGAAAATATTGGTTGAGGATCACTAGGGACGACCACAAGGGCTGATACGAGGATTGCTATGAACCAGCCGCTTTTGCTATAATTCAAGCCTTCGGAATGTGAATTTGAGGTGCAAGAAGGAAGGGGAGAGGGGCTGAGGACTTGCTTACATTAGAGGAGCTGCCATCCCTTATTTTAGAAGATGATCTGAAGGTTGAAATATATATATATACATATCCACAAGGGAAATTCTTTAAAAATTCTTAAAAAGAAAAAAATCTTTAGTGATGAGGCCCATTTTCATATGAAAGGTTTGTTGATAAGCAAACCTGCAGATTCTGGGGTTTTGATAATCCTTAACAAATGGAAGACCGTTAAATACATTCCCAGAGGGTGGAAGTTGAGGCATTATTGGATCATTTTTCCTTGAAGATGAGAATGGGAATGCCTCAACTGTCAACAGAGAAAGGGACTGCATCATGATAAAAGAACGATTGTTTCCATTTTTAAAGAACAAGCATATCAACAGAAAGGGGTTCTAACATGACTATGTGACTTGTCACAATAGCTCGCCAAACAATCAATAATTGTTGTGGGGAAAATTCCAAGGCCAGCTTCTTTTCCTAAATGGTGGCCAAAATGGACCTGCAAGATCATACAACTTTACCTGACTTGATTCTTTTGTATGGTGTTATGCAGTCTCTTGCTTTTCAAAACAAGGCACAAAAAGAACTCAGGAACTAAAAGAAGAAATACGCCAAGTAATCAGTGAAACTGAACCAGAGATGTGTGAACAAATCTTAGCAGTTAATTTTATTTAGAGAATAAGCTCTTGCCAATGTTCTCATGGTGGATATGTTCCCCACATGGTTTTTCACTCATAATTTGTGGAATCTTTGCTTCAATATTATATACTATCATAAGTAAATAACATTTTTAAAAATAAAGTTATAATACATTGAAATTCGACAAAGAAAGTGAACACCCTATAATAAAGTAATGCTAATGTTATTATTCAATGTGAATAACCAAAACAAACCTGTATGTGTGACTAAGTGTCTTTTCAGATGATCAAGATCACTAGCTCGATAGTCACAGCTATCACAGGCATAGGGCTTCTCATCTGTCAAAGAAACAAAAAATTCCCTATATTCAGCAAACACAATGGATAATTTCAGGAATCTGTAATACCATTGACATCAGTTAATAATGTAATGTTGCATGTTATTCCATTAAGGAATAACAAAAACAAACCTGTATGTGTTAGTAAGTGTCTTTTCAGATGATCTACCTTACTAGCACGGTAGTCACATCTATCACAGGCATAGGGCTTCTCACCTGCCAAAGATACGTCTAATTTCACTATATTCAGCGAACACAATTATTAATATTTGGAATCAGGTTAAATAGATGAAAAGTTAAAAATCAATGTTGGTGGTAATTTTTCAAGGGATAACAAAATCTAACCAGTGTGGATTTTTGAGTGTCTTTTCAGATAGGCTCGCTTACTCGCTCGGTAGTCACAGCTATCACAGGCATATGGCTTCTCACCTGCCAAAGAAATGACAAATGTCGATATAATCAGCAACCACAATCGGTAATTTCTGAAATCTGGCATAACATTGAAATCAGTTAATAAAGTAATGTCAGTGTTGCTCTATCAAGGAATAACAAAAATGAACCTGTATGTGTTTTTAAGTGATGTCTCAGGGAACTAAGCTGACAAGCTCGGTAGTCACAGTTATAACAGGCATAAGGCTTTTCACCTGAAAAAAAAAAAAAAAAAAAGCATCAGCAAACTTAATAGGCAATATCTGGATTATGGTGTACCATTGATATCAGTTAGTAATGATAGTATTGTTCTATCAAGGAATAACAAAAACCTGTATGTGTTGCCAAGTGTCTTTTCAGTCGAGCAAGCTCACCAGCTCGGTAGTCACAGCGATCACAGGCAAAGGGCTTCTCACCTGCCAAAGAAACCACAAATTTCTCTATATTTTGCAAACACAATGGATCACATAACCATTGATATCATTTCACTGAATTCAGAAAAAACGATTGATAACTTCTGGAATCCGGTGTACTTTCAGCATAAGTTATTAAAGCAGTGATAGTGTTATTTTATCAAGGAACAACAATAACAAACCTGTATGCATAAGTAAGTGTTTGTTCAGATTACCAAGTGTGCTAGCTCGGTGATCACATTTATCACAGGCATAGGGCTTTTCACCTGCCAAAGAAATGAGCAATCTTGCTATTATCAACAATCACAATGGATAATTTCTACAAACTGGTGTACCAACAGACATCAGTTAATAAAGAAATATTAGAGTTATTATATCAAGGAATAACAAAACCAAACCTGTATGTGTTTTCATGTGTTGTTTCAAATTACCAAGCTGACTAGCTCGGTAGTCACATCTACTGCAGGCATAAGGCTTCTCATCTGTCAAAAAAATGTCAAATTTTGCTATATTCAACAAACACAATGTGTAATTTCTGGAATAATGTTTACCATGAATAGCAGTTAATAAGGTAAGGTTAGTGTTATTCTATCAAGGAATGACAAAAACAAACCTGTATGGATTCGTAAGTGCACTTTCAGATTATTAAGCCGACTAGCACGGTAATCACAGCTATCACATGCATAGGGCTTCTCACCTGCCAAAGAAATTACAAATGTCACTGTATTCAGCAAAAACAATGAGTAATTTCTGGATTCTAGCGTACCTTTGGTGCACCAAGAATTGCAGTCCATTGGTATGTGTCACACGCCAGCCGCCTTTTGCAGTCTAGGATGCAGTTTATTCTGCCACGTGAGTTACCTTGGGTGTCATGTTATTTACAGCTATTTTGGATTTTTCATACAGTCTCAAAATATTTTGAGTTCCAAACTGAGTCAAAGTTTCCAAATTTCCTCGACTGATTTATAATTTTGAGAATGACTAGACCCTACCATCAAGTGAACTTTTCATAACTGTACTAAAATTATTACAATTTCACTCATTTCATATGAGATAATATTTGGCACTCGCTCATACCAGTTTTACAATTGAACCATTTTAATAGGTTCTGATAGGTTAACTCCTTTCATATTTTGATTAAATCCTCCTACATACCTTAGTGCTAGTTGTAATGATTTCAACTACCTCAGCTCAATCGCTCGAATAGAACATTTGGAATGTGACAAGTACACCAAGGTCAGGATCCCCATTCATTATCCATATGGTGTGACAAGAGTATTGGTCACCTTTTCCGTCACTGTTATTACTAACTACCACAAATAAATTAAACAGCATGAAAAATAATTAATAGGAACTGTCAGTTTTATAGAACACTAGGAACTGTTGAAATAAATAATTGCCAAAAACTGCATGTTTGAAATAAAATAATAATTACTATTATTTTATCTTGTTTCAATAATAAATGATATTGCTACCTCAAAAATTAATTACTTGTACTTCATCATAGTGTAATATTATTCAAAACAGCATCCAGGACTGGGACAAGTTTCCCATCTGGTAGTTCATATGGAAGGAGCAAAACAAGATTTGCCACCCGAATTATTGAAGCATTTGGTTGTGTAGGTATTGGAGATGGGTAAATTTTGCCTGGAACAAACTTAGGAGCCCGAAGGAATAAGCAATTGAAGCTAAAAGTAAGTGGCGGGATGTCTCACATGCCATACAAGTGAATCGAGCTGGCAACAAGTGCATATCACACATGGCATGCATAGGGGTCACACAAAACTCAACCCTGTGCAGACTATGTGAGGAGACTGACAAAGCAGCATCCCACATAATCTTCGAGTGCTCTGCACTCACCCATCGCAGGACTGAGCTCTTTGGGGCCCAAACCCGATGAGCTCCATTCCGAGCGAACAATTAATCAAGAGCCTCCCACCCCTTATCGGGGGGCTGAGTCTCTTTGATTAAACAAAAAACTCTCAGGAAAGTACAATAAGCCAACAGGCTTCCGTGCTGGGGGCTCAAAACCCCCGGCCTGAAAGTTTTTTTTCTACATCTACATCTACACATGGCATATGTCCACTAGCCATTCAACCTCGCCAATGGATGACATTCAGGCTAACAATGGCTGGCTGGCACGTTACACATGTCGTACGACCACAAAAAGTTAACATCAGTTAATAGAGTGTTGTTAGTATTGTGCCATCACAGAATAACAAAAACAAACCTGTATGTTTAGTCAAGTGTCTTTTCAGTAGACCAAAATCACTAGCTCGGTATTCACAGCTATCACAGGCATAGGGCTTTTCACCTGTTGATGAAACAACAAATTTTGCCATATTCAGTAAACACAATGGGTAATTTATAAAATTTGGAATACCATTGACATCAATTACTAAAATTATGTTGAAGTTACTTTAGTTATTCAATGAATAACAAAACCAAACCTGTATGTTTCAGTAAGTGTCTTTTCAGATGACCAGGCTGACTAGCTCGGTAGTCGCAGCTATCACAGGCATAAGGCAGCTTCTCACCTGCAAAAAATAAAAGTTTTATATTCAACAAACATTATAGGTAATTTCTAGAATATAGTGTACAATTGACATAATTGATTAATGTTAGTGATGGCCAAACAAACAAAAACAAACCTGTGTGTTTTTTCAAGTGTAGTCTCAAATTACCAAGATTACTAGCTTGGTAGTCACAGTTGTCACACGCATAGGGTTTCTCACCTGCCAAAGAAACAACAAATTTCGCTATATATTCAGTGTACGCAATATGTAATTTTAGAATCTGGTATACCATTGTTATTATGGTAATTTTTATGATTTGTGTCAATAGAAATGAAATTGAGCCAAGTGAGTCTGGCAAGGAGAAATTCGTGCCAAGTGAGTCTAGTGAGTTGGAAATTGAAATTTAATCCTATCGACCTATAAAGTATCAGAATATGGAGAGATAGATGTTGATTATGACCTCGGAACGGCCAGGGTACCACAGCACAAATGATCAGAAAATAAGGTAAATGTTGGGTACCAACCCGGAGGCGCTTTAGAGTACCATCATAATGATATTCGGACGAAGGTAGGAACTGTCTACTGGGTTGGATGATTCCGGGTACCATCATACTTGGGTGGAAAGAGGACAAAGCTATGGAACCTGATATTTCAAGGCACCATTGTCTCTGATAGTAAGGAAGGAAGCTGAGAGTCATTGGATAAAAAGGAAGTGGATGTGAGGTAAGGGGACATAAGCAAAGAACAAGATGAGTGCAAGAATGCAGTAATTCTTTAGAATGAATTCTCTGCACTGTCTGCAAGCAATTTTATAGTGAAGGGTTCGCCCTCTATGAGGCTTCCTGCCCTTTCCTCTCTTTACTTCCCCGTCTTCTGGTTGCAGGCAGGTCAGCTCAACAGTATATTAAGAATAACTACGCTTTACATAGGTGGGCCATGACAGAAATATTAGTGTTGTCAAATTATCATGATAAGGGTCAAAAAACGAATAAATTGTTATGACAATTGACCTATACAAGTGTCCTATATTTTCACACCGTGAAAGATCCTTGAGCCCAGAAGATGGTTTTATGTAAACCGAAAGCTCGGCGACAAGGACTTCTGTTCGTTTTTTGACCCTTATCCTGATAATTTGACAACATACATATTGTGGGTCGATAATCTCTTTCTCTAGAAATATTAGTGTTACTATATCTGGGAATAACCAAAACTGAAATGATGGGTGAAAATTTACTTTTCAGAAGACCAATTGTAACAGCTACTAAGTGTAACAACCAACAGCAGACTAAGGGCCACTTTCACCAACAACATAAACGAGTTTAAGTTAGAAAAGATTAACAAATAATCGAGATTCCAGCTAATCGTCTTTCACCAAACCACTTTACGAGTTTAAACTCCTAACGAGGTGGCTTGAGGTTAATCTCCCAATCTCGGCCAGTTAACTCTTGCCAATCTCAGATTAGTGATAAAAATGATATCGAGCAAAATGGCCGCGCACCAACAGCTGATTCCTCATACCTCTACAGTTTGGTTCACAGTTTATTATTATAGTTTATATATAGTTAATTGTTATTCAAGTTTTTGATGATGAATTCACGCGATTTATCGCTCGGATTAATTTGATTCCTCGGATGAGAACGATGTCCTGCAAAGACTCCCAAGGACGATCCGACGGCGCATTCCACATTTTGACGGGTTGGACGACGTCGAATTTCGGCGGAGATTCCGGCTCCCAAAACCGACAGTTTTGAAAGTCCTCGAGCTTATCGACACTCACCTGGAGTTCCCTTCGAACAGGTATAAGTTGGAAAAAGGCTTTTATACCATCAAATCGATGAATTATAATACGAAATTGATGTAGGATGGTAGGAAAATAAAGTATAATCGATGATGATTGCACGTTATAATACGATGTTGAATTGCTATCCCTTGTACAGTATGTACCTACCTACCTATACCACATAAAAATAACTTATGTACATTTAAATAAGGTGATCAACCGTCCTGCTTCCGTCAAATGATGTGTCACACTTTCTTTGTTGGAAGTCAACGAAAAGTTGCGAGTAGATAGTAACTAGGTAACTAGATAAAAACGGCGCGGGTAATAATCGGTCGTGGTTGTGATTCACTGCTTTATTGTCTTGATATGTCGGACACATGGCGGGTTTTCAAACTGTCGTTTCAAATTGTCCAATTTTTCATTGGACAGTTTCCGGAATCTCCGTTAGGGAAACTCGATTATTCCAATCTTGGTTTAAACGAATTTTGGGTTGGTGAAAGACGCCAAGGTTTGATCCTCGAGATTATATTTAATCGAGTTTGGCCAATCTCCGCTTAATAAGTTGTTGGTGAAAGTGGCCCTAAGTGTAACAGCTACCAAGTGTAATTTTGTTGTTTTTTTAACTTTGAGAATTCCTATACCTGTGATAGCCTTGACTACCAAGTCAGGCATAGGAATTTTCAAAGTTAAAAGAAACAACAAAATTTGCAACATTCAGCAAACACAATAGATAATTTCAGAAATCTGGTCTAACAGTGACATTAGTTAATAAAGTTATGATAGTGTTTTTCAGTCAAGGTGTAACAAAAACAAACCTGTATGTGTTAGAAAGTGTCTTTTTAGATGATCAGCCTTACTAGCACGGTAGTCACAGCTATCACAGGCATAGGGCTTCTCACCTGTCAAAGAAACGTCAAATTTCACTATATTCAGCGAACAAATGGGTAATATTTGGAATCAGGTTTAAATGGATATCAGTTAAAAATCAACGGTGGTAATTTTTCAAAGAATAACCAAAACAAACCTGTATGTGTTCGTAGGTGTGCTTTCAGATTACGACGCTCCCTAGCTCGGTAGTCACAACTATCACAAGCAAAGGGCTTCTCACCTGTCAAAAAAAAAAAAAAAATATATATATATATATATTTATCAAACACAATGGATATCATCTGGAACCTAATGAACCATTGATATCATTTAATAAACTAATTTTTGTGTTGTTCTAACAATGAATACCAAAAACAAACCTGTGTTTTTTCAAGTGTTGTCTCAACATACCAAGATTACAAGCACGGTAAATAATTGACAAATGTGTCTGTATACAACACATATATAAAGGCTGTTTCATTTTTAACGCCGAATTTGAATAGTTCAGTATTTCCTTCCCGTTACATTGGTAGCTTGATCAGTTCTATCTTCAGCTATTCTTTCAATTTAACATAGGTGGGTGTTTTGAAAGATTTGTTCATGTTTGGTTCCTATGGTTCGCTCAAGTACTGAAAACGTGTTTTTACAGTGAAGACTAACATGTCCATGTAAACCTAATCTTTAGTGATTAATGGCCTCCGAACAATGATATTATAGAACTTCAGCAGGATGGTCAAGGGATTACCCAATGTTGGTATGCAGACAATTTGTCCGCACGAGGTGAACTGAACTCTGTGAAAAGGTGATGGGAGGCAAGGTGAGGGGTGGCTTATCAGCCATAGACCAGAATGTGTAGCTTTCCACAGGGAAGAAAATCGTGGTTGGTAGTTCATCATCCTGATGAAGAAGCGCCTGACGCCCGTTGGGAAACAACGGAGCGACGGCAGCGCATTCCCTTGGATCTCGCCAGAACTGTCACACTCCCCCCCTTAAAAAACATACTTGATTGAAGAGCAAGTATGTAAACTAGGTGGAATAGTTTACTGGTTGAGAACTGATGCTCACTAATAAATAGCTGCATTGGCGATTGAGGATAAAAAGGTGAAATTAAAACTGGATGGATTGTCAATGAATCTTCATATGAAGTATTCATTAGGTAGTTAACCCCCAATCAAAGATTGGAACAATCGGGAATAATATAACTTGCTCAACTAGGAGACTTACAGAAGGGAGCTGCCCACTTTGGGGACTTACAAAAATGGGAACTATGCCCTGGGGAATTAACTTGCTCAACTTTGGAGACTTACAGTGGAAGGTGCCCACTATGGGGACTTATGAAATAGGGAACGATGCCCTGGGTTTGGGAACAATGCCCTTGACAATTAAGTATGTTAAATAGAAATAAAATGAGGGGGAAAATTGAGAAATTAATAATCAAGAACCAATGAAAGTATTTATGTATTCAAGGGAGTATAATGGGTATTCCTTCTGGAAACCCGGGCCATGTTTCTTCTGAAACATTAACGCCCCAAAAATAGTGGATCGGATTACTAGGCGTCAGCCGTGCATAATCCTAACCACGCTCTGCTACCATGTAATAGACTTAGGCCGCCCCAGAGGTGCAATGGGGGCCTAAATCCACACTCATAGAGAGAGAGAGAGGGGTGTGACAGTACCATAAGAGATACAACTCGTACTAATAGCATATATGCTACGTTCGGAGAAGATAGGTTTTCCAGTTCTAGGATCACCCATCCATCGCCAAACGCGGGCTTTCGAAAACACGGGAAGAAGCGCCTGACGCCCGTTGGGAAACAACAGAGTGACGGCAGCGCATTCCCTTGGATCTCGCCGGAACTGTCACAACTTTGAGGATTGTCGTAAAGAACCTGTTCTTTGAGAGGCCAATAATGGTGTACCAGGCTTATTTGGGACTTGGCTAAGGCTTCTCACCTTTAAAAGAAACTGCAGAAAAGCAAATGCATTGGGTAATTTCTTGAATCTGATCAAACAGACA
The DNA here is from genome assembly GCA_030762985.1 of Adelphocoris suturalis. Taxonomy (NCBI): domain Eukaryota; kingdom Metazoa; phylum Arthropoda; class Insecta; order Hemiptera; family Miridae; genus Adelphocoris; species Adelphocoris suturalis. Next base: position 4,253,718 of record CM061042.1, on the reverse strand, counting down.
TCAATAATAAAGCAATGTCAGTGTTATTCTATCAATGAAGAACAAAAACGAACCTGTGTGTGTCCTCAAGTGTGTCTTCAGTTTACCAAGGGCACTAGCTCTGTAGTCACAGCTAGCACACGCATAGGGCTTCTCCCCTGTCAAAGAAATGCATAATTTCACTATATGAAGTCTATATGAAGTGAAAACAAAGATATATTTAATTTCTGGAATCTGGTGTACCATTGAAATCAGTTAATAAAGTGATGTTGGTATATTTTTACGCCATTTTTAATGAGAGTTATCCTCTGGAAATACACCCTACATAAAGGGTGTCTTAACTTAAGTAGGCAAGACTTCAGGGATCGATTCTGCAAGTAATTTGCAACAAAAAGTGCCCTGTAAACTTTTTCTTTTAGAGGCTTCATTTCCGAGTTATTTCTTTTTTAAGATTTTTTTCGTGTTTTCAAACTTACATCACAAAAACAGCTCTAACTCCCCAATTTGTCGAGTTTTCTCAAATCTAAGGATACCGTTGGAAAGAGAGTTAAATTTCCTATCATTCTGATGTAAATTTCAATTTTTTTGATTAGTTCTAGTTAGTGAAAAAAATGACCAATGTTTAACATTTGAAAAAAATGTAATAACTGTCGATTTTTCTTTGTTTTTCTGCTCCTCAGTATGGAAGTTTTTCAACAAGCGCTTTCCGGGAAAAAGTTCCTCAACCGGTCAGCTGTCCAACGGTTTACCAAAAAAAATTTTTTTATGGGAAAGTTTTGGGAGAAAATAGCGTTTGAATGACAAAAAACGTGATTTTGTCGGTCAAAATCAACGTTTCATTTTTTTTAATATTTCATGATACACAGCTGTATTCGATGATAATAGACCAAAAAATAATAGTGTATCTACTTAACTCATCTTCCACCTGCCTCATCTACCTGAGAAAAATTAGATAAACATCGGAGGGGCAGGCAGAAAAATATGATAATACGATCGGCTGCCTCAGTCAATTGTGCTTCAAAATTATTCCTCGGATACTTACCGTTCATTTGAGTAGGTACCTAATAATACGGGGTGGGTTGGCAATGAAAAGGCTGTTATGTATCAGAGATCGCTCGTGTTATAAAAAATTATTAATTACTTCTTTAAAAAAAAAAATAAATAAATACATAAATCAAAGCAGGTTCTCAAAGTGCTTCCATCCTTCCTGTATGCGTTAGTGGCATCTCTTCCTCGTGGATCGTGTGACTTTACGTAAGGTATGTGCATTCTGCATACAGGAAGGATGGAGACACTTTGAAAACCTGCTTCCCCCCCCCCCCCCCTTTTTTTTTAGAAGTAATTATTATTTTTTATAACACGAGCCATCTCTGATACACAACCGCATTTTCATTGGTAATCCACTCCGTATTATTAGGTACCCACACCAATGAAAGATAAGTATCCGAGGAATAATTTTGAAGCACAATTGACTGAGGTAGCCGGTCATATTATCGTATTTTTCCGCCTGCCCCTCCGATAATCATCTAATTTTGCTCAAGTAGATGAGGCAGGTGGAAGATGAGTTAGGTAGAACCACTATTTATAGTCGAAAACAGCTGTGCATAATGAAATGAATACAAAATACTTAAATTTAAAAAAAAAAAAAGTCCAGTCATGCAGCATGACCCCATGAGCGAAAAAAAAAAGAAATCTTCGACATTTCAGTCGCTATTGATCGTGTTGAGAAATTTTAGTTTATGATTTTCATAGACAAACATGGAATCAAATTATTAACACATGCACAGAGTAAACTCATCAGTTGTGATTACATTTTTTTTTTTTTTTTTTTTTTTTTTTTTTAAGCTCCTACTACCTACGTTTTAAACAGCATGGTTCTAGGATTGGTTATACAGGGATACTTCCATAAGAGTAGTTCAATCTGAATTTGGACAATGTTTCATGCAAATATTACCGATTTTTACAACTAGCGAACGGCATTATTTTGATTTTTGACTGATTTTTCAACTTTGAAATTTTTGAAAACTTGATACATATTCTTATAGGAAATTTTACGCTGATTCCGAATATACCACATGTAGTATGCTGAAAAAATTATTTCGCACAACAAATCGCAAAAAACAGGCTATTTTGAAATTTTTGACTACATTTTTGAAAATTTCAACCCGAAGATGTAATCCGATCATGCTGGCCAACGAACTTGAACTTTCGTTTTGTGTCCTTAACATTTTAAAATTTGTTTGAAGTTTCTAGCACAATCCTACGGACAGTTATCGTCTGGAATGACACATACATATATACATACATACATACATACATACATACATATATACATACATATATACATACATAAAAAAATGGGTTAAACTTCAGAATATGATTCAGAATAGCCTGAAACGGATTTCTGACAAATTTTTTTCCAAAATTCACATTCTTCAAATTTTGAGGCGAGAGCAATAGCTTAATTGTCTTCAAAAATTCGCTAAAAGTCGATTTTGACCGACGAAATCACGTTTTAGCGACTTTTTGAAGAAAATTAAGCTATTGCTCTCGCCTCAAAATTTGTAGAATGTGAATTTTTGAAAAATTTTTATGCAGAAATCCGTTTCAGGCTATTCTGAATCATATTCTGAAGTTTAACGCATTTTTTCATGTATATGTATGTATATATGGATGTATGCATGTGTCATTCCAGACGATAACTGTCCGTAGAATTGTGCTAGAAACTTCAAACAAATTTTAAAATGTTAAGGACACAAAACGAAAGTTCAAGTTCGTTGGCCAGCATGATCGGATTACATCTTCGGGTTGAAATGTTCAAAAATGTAGTCAACAATTTCAAAATAGCCTGTTTTTTGCGATTTGTTGTGCGAAATAATTTTTTCAGCATACTAACATGTGGTATATTCGGAATCAGCGTAAAATTTCCTATAAGAATATGTATCAAGTTTTCAAAAATTTCAAAGTTGAAAAATCGGTAATATTTGCATGAAACATTGTCCAAATTCAGATTGAACTACTCTTATGGAAGTATCCCTGTATAACCAATCCTAGAACCATGCTGTTTAAAACGTAGGTAGTAGGTGCTTTAAAAAAAAAAAAAAAAAAAAAAAAAAAAAAATGTAATCACAACTGATGAGTTTACTCTGTGCATGTGTTAATAAATTGATTCCATGTTTGTCTATCAAAATCATAAACTAAAATTTCTCAACACGATCAATAGCGACTGAAATGTCAAAGATTTCTTCAAAAATTCGCTCATGGGGTCATGCTGCATGACTGGACTTTTTTGTCATTCAAACGCTATTTTCTCCCAAAACTTCCCTATAAAAAACTTTTTTTTAGTAAACTGTTGGAAAGCTGACAGATTAAGAAAGTTTTTCCCAAAGAGTGCCTGCTGAAAAACTTCCACACTGAGGAACAGAAAAACGAAGAAAAATCGACCTTTTTTTTCAAATGTTAAACATTGGTCACTCTTTTTACTAACTAGAACTAATAAAAAAAAATTGAAATTTACATCAGAATGATAGGAAATTTAACGCTCTTTCCAACGGCATCCTTAGATTTGAGAAAACTTGACAAATTGGGGAGTTAGAGATGTTTTTGTGATGTAAGTTTGAAAACACGAAAAAAATCTTTAAAAAGAAATAACTCGGAAACGAAGCCTCTAAAAGAAAAAGTTTACAAGGCACTTTTTGTTGCAAATTACTTGTAGAATCGATCCCTGAAGTCTTGCCTACTTAAGTTGAGACACCCTGTATATATATATATATATATATATATATATATATATATATATATATATATATATATATACGAAGATCAAATGTTGGATGTGTTCTTTGATGTATGAAACGGATTTGTTAGGGGTTCCGAACCCTTCAAACCTAATTATAAAATTTCCATTTTTTTGTTTTTTTTTAATTCGCTAAAAACAAATCTGTATTTAATGGTAAGTGTAGTATAATTGATGAATAGACAAACTTCCTAGTGAATTTCATTCATAATTATGTCAGGGACACTAGAGGGTGTTTTGTTAACCATTGTAATGGCCTTTGCCATGTGCCAGACAGAACTAGTTTCAGAGGTATTCGATTAATCGCGGGATGTGCGCCTTCGGGAGGTCGTACGTATTATTTCACCTGGTCTTGTTAGCAGCACTGTTCCTGGCCATCCTCACTCTTATCAAGTCCAGCGCTGGTCAGCACATCACTAACCCAATGTCTCAGTTAACCGATCCACTGGATGAGAACCCCGAACATCGTACACTCTGTATGCAGCCAATGGGACGGAGATACCAACGCATGACGTTAAACTTCTAACTCTCACTGTTGGACTCAGACGAACGTTCTCATGGCCATTGATCCCTCAGGTATCAAAACCAATATTGGGGCAGATTTCTTGAAACATTTTGGGACATTGGTAGATTTAAAAAATGCTGTTTACGAGATTCCTCAACTGCGTCAAGTTCCAATAAGGGTATGCTAATTGATTAAATTAAATCTTCAATCACCACCATTAATACTAAGGACAGTGAAACTAGGTACCGAATCTTATTAGAAGAATACAAGGACATAAAAAGACCTGATTTAGGAAACAACCCAGTCAAGCACATCGTCAAACACCATATGGTCATTGAAGGACGCACCTTTATGTCATAGATTCAAACGATTAGACCCAGCTTAAATAAGATAGCTAAGAACGCTTCTACACACACACACACGCGCGCGCGCGCGCACGCACACACAAACACACGCACACACACATCTTTGTCGCGGGCGGCCAAGATGTACTGGGGGTTGGGACCTGAGGCCTTGAGAACTATTTACAGAGGAGCCATTGTTCCGATGATTACCTATGGGGTTGTGGTATGGGGTGAAGCCCTGAATGTACGTCGGCACATGGAGGCACTCCGTAGAGTCCAACGATTGCTACTGCTTCGATTGATCAAGGGTGTGAGAAGTTTCTTTTCAAGCCTGCTGCGCCCTGGCTGGAGAGAAGCCCATTGATGGAGACCATCGACATCCACCATAAACTGATGGAGGAAGGTGTGGAGAAACCCTTGCCTCCTGACAGATGGCCTCACCCAGCGAGTGTACCTGATGTCGATTCTGAGTTGGAAGAGATCACAGATGCTGCTTTTACTATTTATACCGATGGGCGTCATATGGGCAACGATAGAGTGGGATGTGCTTTCATTGTGTATGGCAGTACCAGTAACCCGATTTTCCGGCAGCTTTACAAACTAGGGGGATCCTGCTCGAACAATCAAGCAGAAACTCCAGCTATTTGGAAGGCCCTACAGTGGTTAGCACGACGGATGATACAGGTATCACGTCGAACAGCTGTGCTTTACACGGATAGCCAGGTGTGTTTGGCGATGTTGGCAGATCGAAACAACCAACTTCAAACGGTAGAACGGATAAGAGGACTTATCACAGAGCTTAGAGAAGAGAAGGCCTGGAGAGTGGTATTGAAGCACACTCGGGCGCATGTTGGCACTGCTAGGAATGAAGAGGCGGATTCCTGTGCAAGGGAGGCCGCCATGAGCCTTGACCTCCTGGTCGCTTTCTCCCTAATGCTTAAGTCCAAAATCAAGCAGGATTGTGGTGCTCACAGTATCGAGCTATGGGAACAGTTGTGGAGGACAACAGCTGATGGCCGTAGGACAAAGATATTCTTCCCTACAATTGGAGACCGACTTGCCCTTGATCTTCCTATTTCTTGGAGGTTAACTCTTATGTTGTCAGGACATGGAAGAGTACGTGAGTTACTGAATCTGTTCAACCTCAGTGAGGATGCTACTTGCATGTGCTCAGGTGAGGTACGTGATTGGGACCACCTTTCGTTTCGATGCCACAAATTCGAACAGCAGCGTGCACGTCTGGAGAGGAAGTGCTTCCTGAAATGCGGTGGCTGGCCGATCACAATGAAGGATCTCATTTCTGATCACTTGGATGAGGTTATTATATTTCTCAACTCCATGAACTTGGACTTGCTGTGATAGTGATTGAATTTCCAGCCTATTGTACTATCATTTTCAAAGTGAAATATTATACTACTTTACCATATATATTTGTAATTTACATTCAATACTGTAAAAATACAAATGATTATGTTAATTACTGATGAAATGGCATGTAAATTGCCTGTAGTCTCCAGGGGAGCAGGCGGAATAAACTCCTCTTCCACTGTGGTGTAGAAAAAAAAAGAAAAAAACACACACACACAAACATATGTGTGTGTGTGTCATTCCAGACAATAACTCTCCTTAGGATTGAGATAAAAATTTCGTTCTTGCGCCAAAAAATCAAGCTTTCCAAACAAAACGATGAGTTCGTTGGCCAACACTTTTTGAGAACATTAAATGTGCTAAAAAAAATCACTAAAAATGACTAAAAACGTCTAAAAATTGTTAAATTTATATTTTTATCAGAATTTTAGGCGAAAAAAGTTCATTGACGATGAACTGAAACTTTAAAAAATGTATTCGCAAAATGATGGTGAAAAATGTACTAGAATTTCATTGACACTTGCAGAAAAATCGATTAAAAAACTGAAAAATTGCTAAACATCCAAAGTTTGTTTATAATTTATTGTAGAATATGATTTACAACGAGTTTATCTGCCATAAAATTGGTGGTTAACAATTTTTTTTTGTCCTCAAAGTGCTCAAATTTCAAAACAAAGTAACATAATATTATACGATAGTCTACAAAAATTCGCTCATACGATCATGCTGCATGACTGGAACTTTTTTTTCCTACTCGATCTATTTGGTGAAAACTTAATGAATTAACATGGAGACTTCAGGATAAACCTGGATTTCTCAAATGAGCTGAGTAAGCAGGATCTCAGATCACCTGATAAATAAATCGGGTAAATAAATAGATGGGAAAATTAGGAAAGTAGCCATACGTGAATTTCGTTGGGACCAATAATACTGAGCAACCAGCTAGTTTTTAATAATCTCACTGTAAATGTCATATCCGATTGGTGACAAAAACCCTCCCTCAACCTCCTTAATTCTGTTTTCTTGCGATGAAAGTTTTATGACGGTAGGATTTTTGTAATGTCATGGAGTTCTGATCAAAATTGAAAATAATAAGATATGCTCCTTCTAAACCTAATATCGCGGCATTCTGGCTGTTACCTTTTGACTGTTTAACAGGTGAAAGTGGATCAGTCTGCTTAGAGCCTGCAATGGAAATAATCAGGGGACTGTGGTACGCAATCTCCTCGTCTTTGTCAACTCCTTTGTCAACTGGCGCTTTGGATCATTAAGGGGGGGTTACTGGGTACTTGAATTTTGTATTATTTATTTTAATTTTATTATTATTATTATTATTTTTATTTTTTTGCCGAGAGGCACCTCACTTTAAAGATTCTTTAAGGCTGAACACGACGGTGAAGCTAGCATTGCGACAACTTATTCCGTTCTTGCATTTGAGTTGCTTAATCATGAAGAAATACGATCCTTTTTAAAAATTCCTATGTATAGGAAAAATCGCGCTTCTTCATGGTTCTTCAGCTCTAATCCAAGTACGGAATAAAATATCGCAATTCTGGATTTACCTTAGTGTTCAGCTCTAAAGAATCTTTAAAATGAGGTGCCACTCGGCAAAAGATAAAATCTATTAAATATTAAAGAGGATGCCAACAGTTTGATATGTTACCAGATAGCCAAAAGGTTACATTTCCGTCAAAAGAGCTAATGGTTCAGGGGAGGGACGGGACAATAACGGAGCGGACATGAACCCGCACAACAGCGGTGCGCCCAGGGTTGCCGATCTGCAGAGGGACCAAGCGGCACTTAACTTAAGCACCGCACTTGCTTGCACCGCCCCTCAAAATTACGGTAGAAATAGTATTTTTCGTATGGAATGACTTCAGGACTTAATTCCAAGGGGAAAGAGTGCACCTATGTCGAATTATTTGCCCAATAAATTTTCAGGTTGGTGGGGATGACACAATTTGGGGTCCCGCACTGGAGGTGCTAATGAACTTGTTAAGGATGTATGGACTGGAACGTTTGACATTTTCGTATGATGCTAATTTCCAGCTCAGAACAAATTAATATCAATTTGGGCTGATGAGATGAAGTGGATATTCCCGTAGCAGGTCATTTCCAAACGAGTATTATGGCTAGAAAAAGTCCTGTTACCTACCTGGAGTGGGGCTTAGTGGCTCATCCTTAGCAGGAAGCCAGAGGTGGGGTTCAGGTGACATGGCCGCAGAAGAGTCAGAAGCGTCTAGCTCCTCCTTGATGGTCACTCCTGGATCTGTAAAGATATTGTCATTTAAAATCAACAAACAGGAGCTGGTGAAGGTGACAAGGGCATCTATGTATCAAGGTATTAGGATGACTCGAATGTCTGAAGTTCATCACCAGTCTCTTTCCCTTACAAAGGGGAAAATCTGCGCTTGCGGAATCGCTACGCACCTTCCAACCAACAAACTTATGAATTTGAGTGATTTCAGTTCAGCGTTCTTAGGAGTGTTTAAAAGAACAAAATAATTTCTCACGCATTTTTATTTATTTTTACTATTATTATTTTTTCTTTGTTTTTCATATAGAGTATAAAAAAAGTTTACACATTCTAGCAGCATCAAAATTTTCCATGTTTACAGACCATAAAGGATTTGGGTTTTTAGAGCGTCTTGAGCCAAGATCCAAGGTTGTTTGGATCAAGGATGTTTGGAAAATGACGTATATGATTTCCCCGTAATTCTAATTTTCAACTTACCTACTTCAATTCAAGCTGGGGTAGCTTGTCGCTAATGCGAGGTTCAAACTACAGTTATGGAGCTACCGACTTTAGCCAAACACATACAAAGGGAAAAGGACTAGACTACTACCAAATTCAGGTAAAGATACAACAAGAGTAGTTGTCACGCGTGTGTGACAGTGTAAGCTTGGTAAGCTATTCAGCGGTCGTACTCAATTCATTTCATACCTTATTTCAATGAATACTATTTATTCTACGATCCGCTGTAATGAATGGTCATCAGTATCAGTCAATCTCAATTCGGAGCAATCACTTTATCAATAATCATTCTTTCATTCAAGCAATCACTATCATTCGATTTCAAGTCTCTTACAAAACTCAGACAAAGGCAGTCAGTCAATTACTGACGTGTCGAATTCAGTCAGCCAATCAGATATTGGTTTTACAGTCTAATAGCTCCAGACCTGGGTTATGTGAGAGATCAGCAGTTGTCCAATCATTCCGTCAAGAAGCGAGGCGCCATGGTGGTAAAGGGCGGCTGTAGGGGTGTGTTACGCTCCAGGAAAATATCTCTCACAGTCGAAGAGGTTTGGTCACCCTGGCCTCATGGCTCTGATCGTTAGAGTGTCGCAACTTCGGGAAATTAATAATAATTTCTCGTAGTTGTGACGACGCGAGTTCGAACTCCTGTCGAGGTATCAAATATTTTTGGGCCGTTACAGTGGCGCAGTCGGTAGGACCCGAACCTACGCTCCCAAAGGGAGCCCAAAAATAGTTTATACCTCGACAGGAGTTCGAACTCGCGTCGTCACAACTACGAGAAATTATTATTAATTTCCCGAAGTTGCGACACTCTAACGATCAGAGCCATGAGGCCAGGGTGACCAAACCTCTTCGACTGTGAGAGATATTTTCCTGGAGCGTAACATTTCCCCGGAGTCAAATACCAGCCGTCTCGGCTGGTTTGGGGTCGGACGAATGACTAAGTGAAACTGCAGGCCGCTGGCTCAGCAGATGCTCGCTGGAACAAGTCAGCAGTCGAGCGAGGTCATTGTCACGGTGTGTTTTGACTCAAGTGAGTGAGGAAATGAAAGGCATAACAACAGGAAATGTGATGTTTACAGTCTTTTGGCTCGAGAGGGATTTAATTAATTATTGTTTCGTATGATTTCGGGTCCTATTTCGACTGCGCCACTATAACGGGCTAAAAATATTTGCTACCTCGACAGGAGTTCGAACTCGCGTCGTCACAACTGCGGGAAATTATTATTAATTTCCCGGAGTTGCAACGCTCTAACGACCAGAGCTAAGAGGCCAGGGTGACCAAACCTCTTCGACTGTGATAGTTATTTTCCTGGAGCGTAACAGGTGGTTATGGAGGCTGTTTCCACCGGTTCTTGGCATCGCAGCGAGGTGGGTCGAGAGGTTAAGGGGGACTCCCCGTCTTTTCTCTATCTCCACCTTATCGTTATCGCGCCCACTCATGCCTTCTGTTCAGCTTTTCATTATCTTACCCCTTCTTCCACGAATTCGGATTGCAATCCGCCGAAGCAGTGGGCCGGCAGTTATTTTGCTCAAAATTTGATTTGCCACTGACTTTTGGTAACAGTACCTACTTACCGGGGGTCTTCATTTCGTTGTTCCGGGCCTTCCGAAGTTCTCAGCTGCCTACCTACCCATTGAAATCACGCACAGAGGTGTTGAACAAACTACCTGCTACCGCGGTAATTTACGTCACTGTTCTACCCCGTAAGTCGACAAATTTAATCAACATCTTCTGTTATTATCTACTTCGAGCACGTCCTTATACCACCTACTACAAGAGAAGAAGCGATTAATCTACCAAATTAATGAATATACAAGCAAGTGTTGTGCCTACGCACTAATAAGTGCTACAACTAAAATATCTATTACTACTCATAACTATATTATCGTCTAGATCAAGGAACTAGAATTAAAACTACGTAAACTAAATTAATTAAAATCTATTGTACTTACCACTATTTACCTTATTTCTAGTCACGCTTCCACGGATATTCGATTATTATTTAATAAATTACTATAAAATTGACTTGCAGATTTCTGGATTGTCTCTCCCATCTTACCAACCATTACTATAAAGTAGAAAGGCGTACTCAAAGCTCTATCAGCCTTCACAGAGGCCGTAATCCCCAAGGACTGGAGGTTAAAGTTGGATATTCCTTTCATACAATATAATTCACTTCATTCAAAGAGAAGTGAAGTGGGTTTCACTAACCAGTCAACAGACAATTCTGTATCAAGTCAGCACCAATATCAAGGAATACCTGAGACAGACGCAGTAGATAAAATCAAGTTTCATTCAATTCAAATCCATTCTTAACTATTTAATGATACACAGACGTATTTCAGTACCCCAAACAGTTAAGTATTCACAACATGGAGGCAACAAATATTCGCACTGCAAAATTCACGACATAGCTCAGAACAATTAGATTTTAATGCGGGTGTGTGAGAGGAAGTGAATATTCTTAGTGTGCCATTTCCAGACGAGTATTATAGCTAGTAATGGACCTGTTACCTGAAGTGGAGCTTGTTGGCTGATCCTTAGCAGGAAGCCAAAGGTGGGGCTGAGGTGACGTGGCTGCAGGACATGAATCCGAAGCGTCTAGCTCTTCCTTGATCGTCACTCCTGGATCTGCAAAGACATTTTCATTTAATATCAACAAACGGGAGATGGTTACGATGACAGAGTACCGGTTTATCAAGATACTACGATGACCCAAATGTCTGAAGTTGATTGCCTAACTCTTTCCCTCACAAAGTGGAAAATCTGCACTTACTCCACACAGTGCTCAGAGGCGTTGCTAAATGAAAATAGTGAGGAGCGAAGTATCAAGAATTTTCCAACTGAACCAAAAGTTTTCCCAACTCCAAAAAAGGAAAATAAAAAGAAGAAAATGTGTAGTATCACTTAGATACCTGCTACCTACAGTTAATATCTATTGCCTTCTTCTTAATATCTATCCACTTTTGTAAAATCATCATTTTCGAGTGAGTTGTTATACGAAAATTTGATAACATACCATTTTAAGACAGCACTATTCGTTTTAGATTAAAGACAATTAATTAGGAAGATTAATTATTGTCAATAATTGAAACTTGAAGAATGTGTAAATGACCTAGATAAATCTTTCGAATATTATTAAAAACACAAAGCAATTTGGTCATTATTAAATCGAATATATTTATTTATATTGCTTCCGAGTCTAGCTATAGGTAGCGGAAACATTGTTTTCACTTTCAGATGAAAATTTGTCTCCCAAATAAAATTTCCACGGGCATTTTATGTTTTAGGCCATTCTGAACAACTTTCATTCCGTGTCTGGCCTTTATGTGTCCGCAAATCCATGTACCAAGCTTAATTTCCATAGTTTCCATCCGATTTTGATGAAATTTTCAGGAAATGTGCGGATTATAGTGTAGATAAGTTTCATTGATCCCAAATAAATAGGTAATTCACTCTGCTCAGGCGCAAAAGTAAATGCAATTTAGTATCATTTTCTCGCGCCCTGATTGCCCGACTTCGCTCAAATTTGGAGGACAGTTGGGAGAAGACGATTTGAACATTCCATATCAATTTCAACCCGATCGAATCAACAATAGCTACTACGCTTGACAAAATGTGAAATCCTTGTAACAAGTTCAATTTCCACAAAATTGTAGCCCGATTTTGATAAAATTCTCAGGGACTGTGCGAATTAGAGTGTATATGGTCTCCTACTAGTTTCATTGTTTGCAAATGAATATTTCACTCAGTGCATGGGCAAACGTAAATTCCATCGAGCACAATTTTACTCCCGCGCTAGTCGTTTAAAACCACACCCCATCATAATTGACCATTTTCCTCAAACATATGTAGCAGCTAAGGAATCATAATTTCACCAAGTCATAAGTTAAACTAGGGCAAGTTCACAGGGAAACTGCAGCAAGAATGAAAAGACAGTTCAAACCTAGGCTAGTCCCATTCTCATATCTCTCGCACTATAGTAAAGGATCTGTTACCTGGAGAGGGGCTTGTTGGCTCATCCTTAGCAGGGAGCCAAAGGTTGGGCTGTAGTGACATGGCTGCAGGAGACGAGTCAGAAGCCTCCAGCTCCTCCTTAATGGTGGTCCCAGAATCTGCAAATATATTTTCATAAAATATCAACAAACTAAAGACGGTTTAGGCCCCATTCACACCAAACAAATCAGAATCACTCCGAATTAAGTTGAATCTGATTGACCAAGATTCGGCTTCGAGCGCTCCGTTTAAATGTTAAGCAAAGACATTGTAATAGTAAACTAGACCCACTCGTAGCGCTAGTGTCGCGTTGCAAATTGAACGGTCTGTAGTCGGCCATATTGGGGGCAACATCGTTTATTTATGTGCAATGAAGATTGTATTATTATAGTTTATCTACTCATGAAATTTCTTTGATAATGCACAATGGTTAAAGTGTGTGCGGCATTTAACTGCATAAATCGCAAAACTGAGGACTGCACACTCTCATTTCACAAGTAAGTATAGATTTTCACGATTTCCTAAAGATTATTTTGGTCTGTTGTAGGCCTCTTGATGTGGTAACGCAGTACCTATTGTAGTTGGTAATAATTTTCTTTTTACTAACTTATCTATGCATGAGCTACAAAGTTTCAAATTAATCTAAACGTTGTTTTGTTTTTTCCACAGATTTCCTTTAAACAAGAAATTGAGAGATGAAATTGTTTTTTGTATTGACATTGTATTGTACTATTGTATATTGTATTGTATTGTATTGACAGAATTGTATGAAATTGTATGTAAAATGAAAATAATATAATAACATAGAAAGTGCCATGATGTAGGTAGTTATTCATTTACTTATTCAATTGTTCAGCTCCTCTGATCATACTCCTTGCCCCATCTAGGTGAACCCATGGTGTTTGTAAAACTGTGTCTTATGTACAAGATATTGTCTCAATATTGAAATGCAGAGCGATTCTTCTGTTACTTTGGAAGAATGGTTCTGAGATAATTGCTTTTGAATAATGGAAGGATCTTTCACTTTAAAATACCTAACTAACTTATGCCCTAACTATTATAAGTACGGTATGAAAAGTACAATATCGCCACTACGCAAAACTACATGAAATCATATGATAGGTAAGTAATGCATGCATTACAAGGACGTCCCTATGAATGGATTTTATATATATTTGGTGAGAGTTAAAATAAGAGAAAAAAAATATATATACCTATCATGACTTCTCAACCCCCCCCCCCCCCCCCCCCCAAATTAACTCCCTCCACCGACAGCAAATTCAAATAATAAAACTTCCAGTTTGAAATTTGAAGCTCCCGACATATTTTTATAACCTAGACCAAATTTATAATCGAATTTAAAAAATGATCTCGAAAATCTGACTTGAATAGTTAAAACATCATGATTTATTACTATTACCTCCTTCAATCTTCCTCGTCCATAATGAAATTTGAAACTTTTAATACACCTTCCAAAACTAGACAAAATTCTTAGTTGAACAAAAAAGAATCACAAACATCTGACGATATTAGTTGAAACATCATGATATTTTACTGTTACCCCCTCCATTCACCCTTTTTCATAATCAAATTTGAAATTCCTGTTATACGATCTGTAGTGGATTTGTTGCTTGGTTATGCGGATTCACCCCTTTGGGTGAATATACATATACTTGGCTGGGAGTTGGTACTCCCAGTGGACAGTTTTAGCTTGATGTTTGGTGGCCCTTAAAAGGGCCGTCGAAGTGTGTGGTGTGAAATTCACCACAAGATCCAAAACTAGACCAAATTCATAGTTGAACAAAAAAAGAATCACGAAAATCGGACGAGAAATGTGGCCTAAATAAGTTTGTAAATCGTCATATTTGGTTAGATATTCCAAAGACAAGCAGCTCCCACAGTTTGTATCTGTTGAAAATATTGCATAAAATTCATTCACAAACTGTGTTGTCATCATAATAATTGACGTTTTTAATGATTTTAGATTAGTTTTCATCAAGATAATACAAAATATGTTTTCTACGAACACTTATACACAAACTAGCTAGCCTTACAATTCAAAAAGGGCGCGTGAAGTTGACCCCAATATGTCCGCCAATGCTCTCTTCAATTTGCAGTAGGCGGCGTCTGAGATCCACGTACGGTTGTAGGGCCTTGATGTTAAGGGACTCTTTTCCCGCCTTCAGACCGGACGAATCTGGTTCAATCAGATTTGATTCGAGGTCCCACTTGATTCAACCGGTCAGATTCCTCGTCCGGTCAGTCTTGAATCAACAACCATACGAGATGGACGTGGAATTATTAATTTTAACAGTAAAAGAAAATAGTGCGATTTATGACGCCAGTGATAAAAATCACAGCAACAGAAATGTCATATCTTCTGTGTGGAGGAAAATTGGCGAAGATTTAAACATTCCAGGTAAGAATTATATTGTACTCAGTAATAATAATATGCCCGTATTGATTGTATTTTGCAATATTTGAGTTTTTCGGCTATAAATGAAAAGAAATTGTACAACACCACACTGTATATCACTAATATTTTAATAAAATAAATGGAAAATCATTTTTTTAAACACTTTTCTTGTTTTCTGTTTCCGCCGTTGCCTCCTACAAAACACTATTGCATTTAAAACAACTGCGTCCATGATGATAGCTCAAAAGCAACTAGAAGAAAGAAAACAAAAAGAAGATGAAAGGATTTTTATTATTCAGGTTGATTCAGCTGGTGTGAAAGCTTAGAGATGACGAATCAGATTCAACTTGATTCGGAGTGATCCAGATTGATTCGGATTCGTTTGGTGTGATGTTTTATTGGTACTAACGTATTATTAACGCCACCGCAACGTTAACGTTTTCCTGTGTCAAATAGTCAAAAATCACTTATCTATCCTCAAAATTAAATTAAAATATAGATTAGTTGGCAAAATAGATCAGAATGCTTTGGTTTGACAATTGTACCCATCATTCTGACCTATGTCTAACTAATCTGAATTTTTACTAAGTAATTGACTACTTGGTGTTATGTACCTATTATCTAGACGTGAGCTTGCGAGCATTAGGACCATCAAACTATACACAGCATATTGATCTATTTGACCAAACTATATTTTACTAGCCGTACGGGTTATGCGTTGCAATGAACCAATGTCGAACGTGGTGAGTACTTGGATGGGTGACATGAGTTCACAATGCGTTCACCAGTGTTAGCGATTTTTTAATTAAACGAGTACAAGTTCACAAGGAAACTGCGGCAAGAATGAAAAGACAGTTCAAACCTAGGCTAGTCCCGTTCTCATCTCTCGCACTATAGTAAAGGATCTGTTACCTGGAGAGGGGCTTGTTGGCTCATCCTTAGCAGGGAGCCAAAGGTTGGGCTGTAGTGACATGGCTGCAGGAGACGAGTCAGAAGCCTCCAGCTCCTCCTTAATGGTGGTTCCAGAATCTGCAAATGTATTTTCATAAAATATCAACAAACTAAAGACGGTTTAGGTGACAGAGTACACGTTCACGAGATATTAAGATGACCCGAAAGTCTGATGTTTTATTGGTACTAACGTATTAACGCCACCGCAACGTTAACGTTTTCCTATGTCAAATAGTCAAAAATCACTTATCTATCCTCAAAATTAAATT
This sequence comes from Adelphocoris suturalis, assembly GCA_030762985.1. Lineage (NCBI taxonomy): Eukaryota > Metazoa > Arthropoda > Insecta > Hemiptera > Miridae > Adelphocoris > Adelphocoris suturalis. Next base: position 4,237,332 of record CM061042.1, on the reverse strand, counting down.
AAAATATAGATTAGTTGGCAAAATAGATCAGAATGCTTTGGTTTGACAATTGTACCCATCATTCTGACCTATGTCTAACTAATCTGAATTTTTACTAAGTAATTGACTACTTGGTGTTATGTACCTATTATCTAGACGTGAGCTTGCGAGCATTAAGACCATCAAACTATACACAGCATATTGATCTATTTGACCAACTAATCTATATTTTACTAGCCGTACGGGTTATGCGTTGCAATGAACCGTTCCTCATGCGATTATTGAAGTTAACCAATGTCGAACGTGGTGAGTACTTGGATGGGTGACATGAGTTCACAATGCGTTCACCAGTGTTAGCGATTTTTTAATTAAACGAGTACAAGTTCACAAGGAAACTGCAGCAAGAATGAAAAGACAGTTCAAACCTAGGCTAGTCCCATTCTCATCTCTCGCACTATAGTAAAGGATCTGTTACCTGGAGAGGGGCTTGTTGGCTCATCCTTAGCAGGGAGCCAAAGGTTGGGCTGTAGTGACATGGCTGCAGGAGACGAGTCAGAAGCCTCCAGCTCCTCCTTAATGGTGGTTCCAGAATCTGCAAATATATTTTCATAAAATATCAACAAACTAAAGACGGTTTAGGTGACAGAGTACACGTTCACGAGATATTAAGATGACCCGAAAGTCTGATGTTTTATTGGTACTAACGTATTAACGCCACCGCAACGTTAACGTTTTCCTATGTCAAATAGTCAAAAATCACTTATCTATCCTCAGAATCAAATTAAAATATAGATTAGTTGGCAAAATAGATCAGAATGCTTTGGTTTGACAATTGTACCCATCATTCTGACCTATGTCTAACTAATCTGAATTTTTACTAAGTAATTGACTACTTGGTGTTATGTACCTATTTTTGAGATGCGAGCTTGCAAGCATTAAGTAATACCATAAAACTATATAACGTTTCTTTATTCGAACAGTTCAGATTATAACACGCTTTATAAAATAGGCCTTCTGTCCTTAAAATTTTGTAATCTAACTCCAACGTTTCTCCCCAGGAACTGTGTCTTCTTTAGGGAGATTAATATCAAAAGTGTAAAATATCTACTTACTTATAGTTTTCTTTTTTGTTAAAAATCGAATTTAAAGTTATGAGTTTTTATGAAAATCAAATTTAAAATTGTTTACATTTATGTAGGTAAAAATTTCGTGACGGTCTTGCAGTAAGATATGGGCGTGAACCTCTTGGACTCCCACGCCATTGTGATGGATGCAGTGAGCAGATGGATCTGAACCATGGGCTTAATTGTAAGAAAGGAGGCCTGGTAAAGTATGGACATGATCAAATAAGAGACCAATGTGCTAGAATGGCCAGCCTGGCGTAGAACTCAGTGGGAATCGAGCCAGTGATGCAAGATGGGGATGATGGAAACCCACGATTAGTGGCGGATTTCAAGGTCCATGGCGTGTGGAACCAGGAGAGGGTGGCGTACTTTGATACACGAGTAATAAACTCAGACGCCCCTTCTTACTGTTCCCTCGATTGGCCAACTACTGCCCAACGAGCTGCAGATGCAAAACATAGAAAGTACGATGCAGCAGCGGAGGATCTTCGTGGATCGTTTACCCCCCTAGTAGTTGGGTGCGACGGATCCCTACACAAAGAATACGACACCTTCCTGAAGCGGCTCGCCGAGAAGCTCGCCGACAAGTGGACCAAGCCCCTCTCACAAGTGACATACTGGGTGAGAGTGAAAACCCAAATTAGTGTAATCCGGGCAGTCTCCATGCGCTTAAGAGGGTGTAGAAGGAAGGTGAGATGCCTAGGACTGGAAGATGGGGCCTTGATGCCTCTATAGAAAGAAAAAAAAACAAGATACAAGAACAAGAAGAAGCTTTCTTTAGCACAGATCAGATGCAATCAGATGGAAGAAAGAAAAAAAAAAAAAAAACACCATAAATATGAATAAATATATATACCTATGTATTTATGTAGGTAGGAAGCGACGTCTCTACCTAAAATTGTGTATGTTTATGTAGGTAAAATTGTTTACCTACATGAACGTAAACAATTTTGAATTTGATTTTCATAAAACTCATAACTTTAAATTCAATAAAATAAAAAATAGATATTTTGCACTTTTGATATTAATTTCCCTGAAGAAGCCCCAGTTCCTGAGGACAAACGTTGGAGTTTAATTTAAAAAAAAAAAACCAATTTAAGGACAGAAGGCCTTTTTTTATAAAGCTTGTCATCAAACTTTACACAGCATATTGATCTATTTTACCAACTAATCTATATTTTACTAGCCGTACGGGTTAGGCGTAGCAATGTAGCGAAGTGAAGCAACGTTGAGCGTGGTGAGCACTTGGATGGGTGACTGCCCAGGAAACGATCCCCCGTCCAAGCAGTTTTCACGCTTCTTTACAGCGAACCCCTCTCCACTCGAAGGAGGCGAGGCAATGAGTAGCTTTAAGTGAAATCATCAGAATGAATTCTGATCCTCCATTTGGAGGGCAGCTGATGAAGTCCACGACGCCCAATGGTTGTTTACTTTACACTATTTTATTTTAAGAATTTTGAGGAGAGACAGATTTTTTACGATTTGACAGCGGAAAACGTTTACGCTGCAGTGGCGTTAATACGTAGGTAAGTAGGTGCTGGTCTAATACGAGGCCACCTCTCCGCCTTCTCGTCTAACATGCGGCCACAAGCGTGTTTGAAAAACAGATCTGTTAAGACTGATTTTGGTTTATTATTTCCAATAATAAGCCTATGTGATCGTGTAGCAAAAAATTTTTATAACCCCTCCTCAAACTTTGTCACTTTACGTTTCAAGGTGCGTAGAATCCAAATTTGAAATGTCCGTCCGCCGTTCGGGATATAAAAGGCCTAAGAATTTACTTTAAAAACCCGTTCTTTCGCACATAGACTCCATTTGGGGTCTAGTTGGTCCTAACGTTTAACCATCCCGATCACTTTACTCGCATAGATGCTATGGGCCAAAAACGGGCGAAAAAGTGTATTTTTCGAAGCTTTGCGTGCAACGCACGCACTCCTGGCACGCTTGGCAGGGGGTCACGGTGGGTGGTGAGGAGGGTGAGCGGGGGGTGGAGTGAGAGGAGGCGCCGCGGCCCCTTGTGGTGTCTGGGGTGACCAGGGGCGTAGCAGAGGGGTGTAGGAGAATGGATATTTATTACTTTTACGTGTTATACCCATATAATACACCGCGGCACCATGAGGTGGGTACGGCGTTCCTTCGAGGCATGAATATATGGTTTTTCTAAGTCATATTTTTGTGTTAATACCAATGCTTTTCCAACGCATATTTAATAACATATCTGTAGTGGATTTAAATATGTTTTACTTGGTGTAGGTAGACCAAGTGGGACATTTATATTCTGATTATGCGGGTTAGTCCCTGGGTTATTCCTGTAAGGAATGTGAGCGAAACCGTCAAGGTCAGCTTGCTTGGCGGGATGAACTGAGAGATAGTTCGTGTCGCAGCCGCGTGGAGCACTGGGCTCGCATAGTGGGTGCTGGGTTCGATCAGTTTGGTACTGAGCCGTTTTGTAATATTCCGGCCTAAGATTTATATCTGTAGGAGGAATATGTTGAGCTTGGTTGAGGTACTGAAAAGTATCCTTTGTTTTTTGTACATTTGGAGTGTATTTGACACTCGGATCGGCCGGGTAGCCTTGTGTCGAATATCGTGGATATTCGGAAATCTTTGTCGAATCATAATGATTGACTTCAGAGCGGGTCTGAAAGGTATCCTCGAACTTTTGTATAGGTGAGGCTTGATCTAACGTTTCCTTCGTGAATACGTTAGGTGAGAAGGCGATCTCGTCGCGAGGATCGAGCCTTGAGCCGTCGCTAGGAACAGCGGACTGGCCGGGCAGCGGGTAGGTAGCGCTGCGTGGGCTAAGAGGCCCGGCCGCGCCGTGTTCTACCTCCCCTTGCATGAGGAAATAGGACGGCCGACGTTCCATCGAAATATCCGAGTTATTAGCTCGTTTTCGATGCCTCTATGTATAGGAATAGAGGGTTTAGAAGGTGGACTCGCTTGACAGAGCTTCTTTCCTTTGCTCGTATGTCAGGGTCCTACCTTGTAGTCTTGAAAAAGACTTCCTTGGACGGTAAATTAGAGCGTATGAGCTGAGTAATTTACCGGCGCGCCCACAGCGGTCGGTGACGAGCCTAGTGCTACGAAACCCGGGCGACACGACTAGGAACGTCCCAGCGGGCGTACGATCTAATGAGAATATCAATAGATGTACCGGGTGGCGTCCTGACAGATGAACTACGTTGGGCAATGAGCAGGATGAATAATCACTGGACTCGTAGATGCCAATGCGAGATCTGTGTGGAGAGAAGGTAGGCCTTGTAGAAAGCAGTAGGAAGCCGTTCTTGAGATGAACTCGGGAGCAGAAGGTTCGTCAGCGTAGAGCGTGTAGAAATCTTCGTACTTCGAGGTGTAGTCGTCGAGAGCGGAGAGTAGAATGAATTTCGGAGGGCTCCGAGCGGGGTATTTATAGGGAGGTGGCCGCCTCCTGCCGCCTCCTGATTGGTCCGCTTAATTTCATTAATTCGACTGTGTAATCTCATTGGCTCGCACATTGTTTTCTCAGTATCTGCGAGTATGATAGCTGAGCTGGTCCTCCGGGGTGGTTTCCCCACGTCCGTCGTTGCGACGGGGTCCCCGGGGGTGGCTTACGAGCGTCCGTCGCGGAGTCGACGACCTTGAGTTTAGACGGGGACCTCGGGTGGTTTCCCTGCGTCCGTTGTTCAGACGGGGTCCCCGAGGTGGCTGCTGGACCAGAGGTGGTTGCTTGCCGCCTCCTGGTTGGTTCGCCTATTGTCTCTCGTGTAATCAGTATTTCTGATTGGCGAGTAGGCTTGTTTGAATTGTCCTTGTTAGTTTTAGAGGACGTTTGATTTTCTGTTTGAGTTTTCTCATTCAAGGCGACTTGGTTCGAGATACTTGTCGCGTCTCTCTCGCCCAGTAAGTGTCTAGGGAGGTCGCCTTGTATGTTATTAGTTAATATTTCACTTTTGAGAGAGAATTTCGTATTTTCTCTCTGGTGAAATATTTTGTTTGACGGAGTTATAACTCGACGTCTTATAAATATTTTTGTGTTGTGTCTACCTCTTTTTGGTAGCCCTGAAAAGGGCTGTTGACAAGAGGGGGTGGTTTTCACCACAGGCGCCCCCCCAAGACGTCGTGTTATTAACGACGACGCCGGCTGGGGTGTTTCGAGCGCAGTCACCCACCTCTCGTCGAATTTGGTAGAGGGGACGTGCCTTCTGGCAGATTTTCGGGGAGTCTCCTCCTTATTTTCTGCCTGATTTTTGTTTAGTGACACAGCTTCGTCTGTTTTTAGAGTGTAAGCTGGTTTTATTTGCTGTTTGGGAACTTTTTTCGTATGTTCGCCAATTTGCACTGTAACCGAAAACTTATCTCTTTTAACGACTTTGAATGGTCCCGTGTAAGGACATTGCAGAGAGGTGAGCTGTGTGGGCACTCTGATATAGACATGTGTACATGTATCCAAATTTTTGGGCATGTTGACGGCATATTTCGTATTATTATGTTTAATATGTGTAGGCCGGAAAAAGAGAGGCTCAGAAAGGTTTGTAGAAGTTACGAAAATGTCTCCTGGGTGTGGTACGTCAATTCCGTAAACTTTTTGGAACGGTGTAGTTTCCGTTGTTGGGTCTACTGCCGTACGCATGGCGAGTAGAACTTTTGGAAGGGCGTCGAGCCAATTTTCGTTTTGTGCTTTGAGAGCCTCTTTCAAAGATCTATTTCTGCGTTCTACCATTCCGTTTGTTGACGGTTTGTATGGTAACGTGTGAGTATGTTTTACTCCGAGACGTTCCATAATGGAATTAAATAGATCTGATTCGAATTGTGTGCCTTGATCACTTGTGATGTATTTAGGTACGCCTTTTGAAGCTACCCAAATATTGATAAAGGCGTTTGTGATCGTGGCTGTTTCGATGTTGTTAAGAGGGACTGCCTCTAGCCAACCCGTTGCTCTATCGACCATCATTAGAATGTAACGTTTCCCTCCTTTAGCTAAAGGTAAGGGTCCGGTAATGTCAACGTGTACATGTGCAAATTTGTTAGCCGTTTCAAATTCGGAGTAAGGGAGCTTCACGGAGCGAGTGATTTTTGCTCGTTGGCAAGTCTCGCACGCTCGGACCCAGTTGGAGACATCTGCACGGAGTCCGTGCCAAAAATATCTTTGTTTAACTTTATACACTGTAGAGTGTATACCTGGGTGTCCCAAATTGTGAATTTGGCTGATTATTTCTTGCCTTATTTCGTTTGGAATATAAGGTCTTGGGTGTCCTAGGTCTAGGTTACACCAAATTTCTCCTTGAGGGAATTCAACTCGTGTGAGTTTCAATTTGTCCTCTGCGTTAGGAGGAGAACGAATTTGTGCATTTGAAATGTGCAGTAGAAGATTGCACTCTATTGCAGCCGTAATTTGCGAAATTTCGGCTATGGGTGGACCCTCGTCAGTTTGGGTTGAAATCGATTTTGTTTGAATTTCAACTGGATCGAAGGGTCTGGAGAGTGCGTCGGCAACGACGTTGTTCTCTCCGGGTATATGACGAATGTCACTTGTCATTTGAGAGATGTATGTTAGCCATCTTAATCTCATTTTAGAAAAATGTGCATTTTTCTTAAGCATCGTGCCTAGCAGAGGCTTGTGATCTGAACAAATATGAAAAGATCGGCCGTCCAAGTCATTGTGCCAGTGAATGCAAGCTTGGTAAACGGCGAACATCTCTTTGTCGAATGATGCTTTATTCTTCCATTGTTCCGGAATTTCTTTACTGAAAAATCCCAATGGTTGGTAAGATTTCGAGCCGTGTTTGTCTGTAATTTCCTGCTCCAGTGCCGCTCCGATGTGTGTGTCGGATGCGTCGCAGACTATTCTCCACTCTGCTGTAGGGTGTGGATGAGCGATATTATGCAATGTAGCTTTAATCATTGCTTGTTTTAAGCTGTTGAAAGCTTTTTCTCTTTCTGACGTCCATTCGATAGGTGTTTTGTCATTTTTTTTGTTTGACTGAATGGAGTCATACAGAGGTTGTGCCGTGTGAGCGAATTTACTTGAGCAAGCTCGGTAGAAACCACACATACCTAGGAATCTGCGTAGACTTCGTACGTCTATCGGCCTAGGAAATTGTTCTATGGCTTCTATTTTATCTCGTTTAGGAATTATCCCTTCTTTCGAGATAGTGAAACCTAGGAAATCGACGGTAGGTTTTGAAAAAATGCATTTATCAAAACCTACTCGAAGTCCGTGTTCACCTAGCTTGTCGAAAATTTGTTTGAGGTGGTTCATGTGTTCTTTATAATTTTTAGAAGCCACCAGTATGTCATCTAGATATACAAATGCGAAATCAAATTTTCGCATGATGCTGTCCATGTATCTTTGCCATGTTTGAGCCGCTCCGGCCAAACCCATGCTCATTTTCTTAAACTCATAAAGACCGAAAGGTGTAATAATTGCAGTTTTATGAGCGTCATCTGGGTGCATCGGAATATGGTAATATGCCGATTTTAAATCTATTGTCGAATAGATTTGTGTATCATGTAAATTCGCTTGGAAAGAGCGAATGTGAGGAGGAGGGTAGGCGTCTTTCTTCGTTTTCGCGTTCAGGAAACGGTAATCGCCGGTGATCCTCCATGACCCGTCTTTTTTTGGCAAACAGTGTAACGGGGATGCCCATTCGGAATCTGATGGTGCAATTATGCCTTCGGAGAGCATTTTGTCAAAAGTACTTTTGACTTGAGCCCGTTTTTCGCCCGCCATGGGTCTTGCACGGAAGTGTACTGGAGTTCCTTCCGTGGTTATACGGTGGTAAACCCCGTTGTTTTTCCACTTTCCTTGAAGTTTGCTCATTTTATCATTGTATTTTTCAATGATAGAGCGAATGTTTTCGTCCTTCGTGATTTGCACGTCCTCTGGTTGAGGGCTGTTGTCACGATGAGGGATAGTAGCTGCTATTTGTTCGTCAGTGAATTTTTTGTTCATGACTGCAGCTATTTTTTGATCGGCATAGCTTTTTATTTTATCTTTATAAATGTATTTGTGTTTGACCCGTATTCCGATATCCCAAGACTCGAGGAATGGTATACCGAGGATCGCTAGATCAACTTTCGTGATCATAAAATCGGTGGTCATGTCTCCGAGGCCGATGTTAATTGTCGTGTCAGCCCGCCCTAGTGTGTCTATAGGGGCTCCGTTAGCTGCTGTGAGCTTTACGTTGGACTTACGAATTTTTAAGCCCAATTTTTTGGTGACATTGTGGGGCAGAATGTTCACTTCTGCTCCCGTGTCGATGAGAAATTCAGTGCCATTTAGTTTGCACTTGAAAAAAAGCCTTTTATACTCAGTAGACTGCCGGTGTATAGGCTCAGATACACTGGCAGTTATTCGTTTTCCGAACTCTCTACGTCGGAGGTTGGAACGGTACTTTCTTGTACCGATCTCTGAGTATTTTCGTTTGAAACCCAGGTTTTAGGCTGGCTTATAGTCGCTGCCTTTTTGCTAGTTTTGGAGGCAGTGTTTGCCTTCCAAGTGCAGTGTTCTGGGTCTGCACATTTGCGAGTTTCGCTACCGAAACGTGCGTGGTTTCGACAGACATAGGCCGTCGGTTTGTGAGGCCTACTCTCTACTGGTTGGGGTTTGAACTCAGCTTGTTGTGAGAGGGCCTTTTTGAAACCAGTTTTCATGGGTTTCGGAGTAGATTCTACTCCTCGTATGTTGAGAGAGGTATTCTCTGTTTTGTACGCGTGTAGCGTATCAGCTAGGTCGAGCCGGGCGGTCGTGGTAGGCTGAGCTGCGACCATACCTCGTGCTTCGATAGGTAGAGTTTCGATCCACTTTTGAGTGATCAGAGCCTCTGAGAAGTACCCAACAGCTTTAGAGTACATTTCGTGGTACTTGGTGCTGGGTTTTTTGGCGAGAGATGCGGGGTCCTCGAGTGCGAGGAGCCTGTCCTGTAAGGACAACCCGTATTCTCGCTGTAGGCGCTGTTTGGCCTCTTCATAAGGTGCGTGGGGTGCCGTGAGGTAAGCTGAGTCGATAGCTTCCCTCATTTCTTCTGGTACCCACTTGTATATAGCTGAGAAGCATTCGTTCTGCGTTCTCAGGTGTTTTCGCACGCAGTATTGATCGAACTCGGCGAGTGCACGATCGATATTCTTCTTTTGGAAGATTGGTTTTTGATAATCTCCCATCTCCTCTAAAAGTGCTCGAAAGCCACTTTGTGTCGAGGGTTGTTGAGTGAGATGTGGGGCGTAGAGGCCCGGCGGAGGTCGCACGCCCGCAGTGGTTCCCTGAAATTCACTAGCTTCATAAGAGGGAACGAAATGCTCCGTGTTAAGCCTGTTCAAAGGCGGGGTCACCATTTGTAGTGGATTTAAATATGTTTTACTTGGTGTAGGTAGACCAAGTGGGACATTTATATTCTGATTATGCGGGTTAGTCCCTGGGTTATTCCTGTAAGGAATGTGAGCGAAACCGTCAAGGTCAGCTTGCTTGGCGGGATGAACTGAGAGATAGTTCGTGTCGCAGCCGCGTGGAGCACTGGGCTCGCATAGTGGGTGCTGGGTTCGATCAGTTTGGTACTGAGCCGTTTTGTAATATTCCGGCCTAAGATTTATATCTGTAGGAGGAATATGTTGAGCTTGGTTGAGGTACTGAAAAGTATCCTTTGTTTTTTGTACATTTGGAGTGTATTTGACACTCGGATCGGCCGGGTAGCCTTGTGTCGAATATCGTGGATATTCGGAAATCTTTGTCGAATCATAATGATTGACTTCAGAGCGGGTCTGAAAGGTATCCTCGAACTTTTGTATAGGTGAGGCTTGATCTAACGTTTCCTTCGTGAATACGTTAGGTGAGAAGGCGATCTCGTCGCGAGGATCGAGCCTTGAGCCGTCGCTAGGAACAGCGGACTGGCCGGGCAGCGGGTAGGTAGCGCTGCGTGGGCTAAGAGGCCCGGCCGCGCCGTGTTCTACCTCCCCTTGCATGAGGAAATAGGACGGCCGACGTTCCATCGAAATATCCGAGTTATTAGCTCGTTTTCGATGCCTCTATGTATAGGAATAGAGGGTTTAGAAGGTGGACTCGCTTGACAGAGCTTCTTTCCTTTGCTCGTATGTCAGGGTCCTACCTTGTAGTCTTGAAAAAGACTTCCTTGGACGGTAAATTAGAGCGTATGAGCTGAGTAATTTACCGGCGTGCCCACAGCGGTCGGTGACGAGCCTAGTGCTACGAAACCCGGGCGACACGACTAGGAACGTCCCAGCGGGCGTACGATCTAATGAGAATATCAATAGATGTACCGGGTGGCGTCCTGACAGATGAACTACGTTGGGCAATGAGCAGGATGAATAATCACTGGACTCGTAGATGCCAATGCGAGATCTGTGTGGAGAGAAGGTAGGCCTTGTAGAAAGCAGTAGGAAGCCGTTCTTGAGATGAACTCGGGAGCAGAAGGTTCGTCAGCGTAGAGCGTGTAGAAATCTTCGTACTTCGAGGTGTAGTCGTCGAGAGCGGAGAGTAGAATGAATTTCGGAGGGCTCCGAGCGGGGTATTTATAGGGAGGTGGCCGCCTCCTGCCGCCTCCTGATTGGTCCGCTTAATTTCATTAATTCGACTGTGTAATCTCATTGGCTCGCACATTGTTTTCTCAGTATCTGCGAGTATGATAGCTGAGCTGGTCCTCCGGGGTGGTTTCCCCACGTCCGTCGTTGCGACGGGGTCCCCGGGGGTGGCTTACGAGCGTCCCTCGCGGAGCCGACGACCTTGAGTTTAGACGGGGACCTCGGGTGGTTTCCCTGCGTCCGTTGTTCATACGGGGTCCCCGAGGTGGCTGCTGGACCAGAGGTGGTTGCTTGCCGCCTCCTGGTTGGTTCGCCTATTGTCTCTCGTGTAATCAGTATTTCTGATTGGCGAGTAGGCTTGTTTGAATTGTCCTTGTTAGTTTTAGAGGACGTTTGATTTTCTGTTTGAGTTTTCTCATTCAAGGCGACTTGGTTCGAGATACTTGTCGCGTCTCTCTCGCCCAGTAAGTGTCTAGGGAGGTCGCCTTGTATGTTATTAGTTAATATTTCACTTTTGAGAGAGAATTTCGTATTTTCTCTCTGGTGAAATATTTTGTTTGACGGAGTTATAACTCGACGTCTTATAAATATTTTTGTGTTGTGTCTACCTCTTTTTGGTAGCCCTGAAAAGGGCTGTTGACAAGAGGGGGTGGTTTTCACCACACGTACGTACTTAGATAATGATATTATTAAGGCAATAACTATTTGAATAGATAGGAGCTCAAATCGAGAAATATAAACATGCGTATATAATTATAGAAGTATAGGTTGTGGCAACTCGAAATAGGACACGCCGAGGAGTCTGGACGGGCCTTACGACGTACGCAAGCCAACTAAAACTATGATCATACTCAATTGAAAAAATAATAAACCTTTGTGAAATAATTTGCAGCGTTTTTATCTTTGGAATTACGGTGTTCAAACAAGCAGTGCCACACCTCACAGTGTGTTAGAAAAGGCAATGAATTCTTTCATTATACTAATAATAACCAGACAGTGAACTCACATCACGTCTCATCTTGACGAATTTTGCTGGAGACAAATGTGGAAAAATGAGCCAGACCTGTTCCTCGCTTTCTTAAATGACGTCACACTTGTGTACCGTCGCTGATCGATGCTACAATTTATTACAGAATGACATAGGTGAGTCAATTTTCTGATTTTTTCAACAAATTTAATTAAGTTGGGTGGCCGCGTATTAGACTAGCACCGGTAAGTATCGTTTTTTCTTTTTGATCATCGCTGTCCCACACAAATAAAAAATCTGCACTTATTGCACACAGTGCTACGCACCGGCTAACCAACTAACTTCTGAATTTGTGTGATTCAACTTCCGTATCCTCAGGATTGTTTAAAAAGAACAAAGGAATGTCGTATACATTTTACTGTTCGTGGGCCACAATTTGGAGAAGGCAAATTTTACCCACATCTACCTACCTAGCAGCATCAAAATTTTATATCACCTTACATCGGATAATACATGTGATAGCCTCGATGATCGCACTTTACCGAGCAACCAGTTGATAAACGGTTCCATTGACTTGGTACATGATGCTCCTGCTACGTATGGAGACAAAATCTACGTGGTGACACTGGGCGTACAATATTATGAACTAGGTCTATGATGAACTAATCTTATTTTTTACCTTGAATCGTGTCCATCACTTCAGCAGAATTCTGATCGGGAGATGATTCCATTGCCGTCACCGTAGAAAGACACAACCCCGTGTTGCACAAAGGTGGATAGATCAATTTATAGTAGGTACGCAAAACAACGTGTATGTTAGATTATTGTAAAAAAATTGAATGTTGTATATGAATTCACGATATGTAATTATCGTTTTTTCAAACTATACTTCTCGATGCAATCACTGGTAGGTAATTGTGGTTGACAACTCATGTTTTTTGTCCTTATGGACTTGGGCATAGAATATAGGCGCTATTTAACTGAACAATTGTTATCAAGTTCACAGCAAAACAGTAGTTAATAGCTACACACATAATCAAGGAGCAGAAAATAGAAAATAAATCAGAACCAGAAGTAAAATGGACACCAACTTGCCGTCAAATCTAAACAATCCGAAAATCAATAATCGTTTCCTTATCAGTTATCAGTGTGTGTGTGTGTTTCTTTTTTCTATAATGTCTCTGGCCATGATCCTAGGAGGGGAAGTGGACCGGGCGTCTACCCCCTGCTTTGCCGTCGGCGTGTGGCCAGAGGTGAAAAGCAAGGCCCTACAACTGTACGTGGATCTCAGACGCCGCCTGCTGCAAATTGAAGAGAGCATTGGCGGACATGATGGGGGCAACTTCACGCGCGCTTTTTGAATTGTGAGGATAGCTAGTTTGTGTATAAGTGTTCATAGAAAACATATTTTGTATTATCTTGATGAAAACTAGTCTAAAATCATTAAAAACGTCAATTATTATGATGACAACACAGTTTTTAAATGAATTTTATGCAACATTTTCAACAGAGACAAACTGTGGGAGCTGCTTGTCTTTGGAATATCTAACCATAAATGACGATTTACAAACTTATTTAGGCCACAATTCTCGTCCGATTTCCGTGATTCTTTTTTTGTTCAACTATGGATTTGGTCTAGTTTTGGATCTTATATCAGGTATTTCAAATTTGATAATGAAAAAGGGTGAATGGAGGGGTTAACAGTAAAATATCATGATGTTTTAACTAATATCGTCAGATTTTCGTGATTCTTTTTTTGTTCAACTATGAATTTGGTCTAGTTTTGGATCTTATATCAGGTATTTCAAATTTGATTATGAAAAAGGGTGAATGGAGGGGGTAACAGTAAAATATCATGGTTTTAACTAATATCGTCAGATTTTTGTGATTCTTTTTTTGTTCAACTATGAATTTGGTCTAGTTTTGGATCTTATATCAGGTATTTCAAATTTGATTATGAAAAAGGGTGAATGGAGGGGGTAACAGTAAAATATCATGGTTTTAACTAATATCGTCAGATTTTTGTGATTCTTTTTTTGTTCAACTATGAATTTGGTCTAGTTTTGGATCTTATATCAGGTATTTCAAATTTGATTATGAAAAAGGGTGAATGGAGGGGGTAACAGTAAAATATCATGATGTGTTAACTAATATTGTCAGATTTTGGTGATTCTTTTTTTGTTCAACTATGAATTTGGTCAAGTTTTGGATCTTATATCAGGTATTTCAAATTTGATTATGAAAAAGGGTGAATGGAGGGGGTAACAGTAAAATATCATGATGTTTTAACTAATATCGTCAGATTTTTGTGATTCTTTTTTTGTTCAACTATGAATTTGGTCTAGTTTTGGATCTTATATCAGGTATTTCAAATTTGATTATGAAAAAGGGTGAATGGAGGGGGTACAGTAAAATATCATGATGTGTTAACTAATATCGTCAGATTTTTGTGATTCTTTTTTTGTTCAACTATGAATTTGGTCTAGTTTTGGATCTTATATCAGGTATTTCAAATTTGATTATGAAAAAGGGTGAATGGAGGGGGTAACAGTAAAATATCATGATGTGTTAACTAATATCGTCAGATTTTTGTGATTATTTTTTGTTCAACTAAGAATTTTGTCTAGTTTTGGAAGGTATATTAGGAGTTTCAAATTTCATTATGGACGAGGAAGATTGGAGGAGGTAATAGTAATAAATCATGATGTTAACTATTCAAGTCAGATTTTCGAGATTATTTTTTAAATTCGATTATAAATTTGGTCTAGGTTATAAAAATATGTCAGGAGCCTCTAATTTCATACTGGAAGTTTTAATAAATGACAATACAATATACAATAATACAATATACTACAATAATAGGTACAATGTCAATACAAAATAAAACAATTTATTGATGACAATAAATAAAATGACAATATAATACCTACAATATACAATATACTACAATAACACAATACTGAAACTCCTTCAGTGTGGTTCTCCTAATCACATGCAACCATTCTTTTAAAAGATGCTTGTTTTTTAAAGGAAATCTGTGGAAAAAACGAAACAAAATTTGATTAATTTGAAACTTTGTAGCTCATACACATCGATAAGTTAATAAAGAGAAAATTATTATCAACTACTGAAATTATTATGCACTACTAGGTACTGTGCTACCACATCAAGAGGCCTAAAACGTACCAAAATAATCTGAAAGAAATAGCGAAAATGTATACTTACTTGTGAAATGAGAGTGTGCACTCTTTTGTTTTGCGCTTTGCGCAGTTGAATGCCGCACATGTTTTAACCATTATCAAGGAAATTGCATGAGTATCAGAACTATTACAATACGATCTGTCATAACAATACAAGGTACATGACACATCAATAAACGATGTTGCCCCCAACATGGCCGATTTCAGACCATTCAATTTGCAACGCGACACTAGCGCTACGTGTGGGTCTAGTTTACTATTACAATGTCTTTGGTCAATAGCCAGCCATACACGAGCAGATATCTGCGACAGATTTGGTCGCCCGATCTCATCTGACAGATATCGCTAACGATCTGGAGTGACCGATGAGATCGGTCGTTGCCCCTTAACACGAAAAACTTATCGGCCGATCTTTCATGCCCGAGATCTGTCACCTGACCAGTGCCCGACGTCATCTGTTCGTTCGTGGGATGAAATCTGACAGATTCAGGTCTGTCACCGACGTTCGTCTGGCAGACTCGAGTTATCGGTCGAATCCGAAATTTTTTCCAGATCGGTCACACATTCCGTAAGTTGATGCCATGGGGTTAGTGACTGTAAAAAGTGTAAATTAGCGGCTTTTGCGGCGGGTATTTTTTTTATTGCCCAAAAAACGGCTAAGCCAAAAAAAAGACAAGTTTGGGAGAAGTCATGGGTTTCGTCGTAAGCAATGTTTTTGACGTTTTTGTTCATGTAGTCAACATGCTTCAACTGCCACAGACAAGGTCTGTCTCTATACATGTCGATCATCATTTCAATTAACTCGTTTGGCCACTCTTTTTTACCCATTTTTTGATACCGCACAAAAAAACACCAATAGAAACTGATTTCTTTAGAGGAGAGATCTCACAGGGGAAAACACACGTGGACAACTGAACATCTTAACGTTAAGGGACTCTGCCCGATCCAATAGAACAGTTCTGTGAACCACAGACATCGCTTCCGAGAAGTCTGCAGGTTAAGGGGGACGCCCGACTACCATCTGCTAGATTTGAACTCTCGCAGATATCTCTGGTCGATTTGCACATCTTTCATCATTTTTTAACGCCCACTAACGCACAGATCTTTCCCACAGATATCGTTTAAAAACGCGATATCTGTCGCAGATATCTGCTCGTGTATGGCTACCTATTGGGGAGAACGGGCCCCCCTCGGTCGGGTAGGCGTGGCCTAATGACAGGTGGAGGGGGGCTTCTCCTCACAGAACCTCGTGAGCTAAGATAGCTAGGGTTATATTGAGGTTTAAGGAACCGGGACGCTTTTACCAGTAACCTATTGCTAAAAAATAATACCAATTTCTAAAAAAAACCGAGCTAAATATTCTCTCCTGTTCACCAAAGGGAGTTGAAATTCGATGGGGTGACCCTGATCAGCTAAGTGAGATAAATTAACTACCTTTTCGCCCTGTGAAATTTGACAGGGAGCCTCTCCAGGACATTATGAGACGAATGCAATGACGAGCTTCAACCATTTCATCTGACTTAGCTAAAATCTCTTATATTCACCCGGGGAATTTAAAATTTGATAGGGAATCCCTCTGATACATCGAGAAACGAATAAAATAATGAACTCTTTCCTGATCAGCTGAGTGGCTAAATTATCTCCTTTTCATCCTAGGAATGTGAAATTTAACAGGGAGCCTCTCCAGGACATTGAGACGAATGCAAGGACGGGTTCCAACCAGATCAGCTGACTTAACTAAGGGAAAAACAAGAGGAACAGCTTAGGATTAAGGAGTTCAAAGTAGTTTTCAAAATGAACTTCTCCAATATGAATCAACCAAATTTTAATCCCTTACATGTATACCAGTATTCGACCTTTACACGTATTACTTTGCTATTTATTTTCAACGTTTTCTTCGCTTCAATTAGATAATTTCAAAATTTAATAACTAAATTATTGTTGTAACCATGACTGTACGAATAATATGTTAGGCGGGACAAAGCCCACCGGGTCAGCTAGTCCTTCTATATGAAATAGAGAAGTATGTCTGTCTGCCTGTGTAGTCGATTCACGTCCAAATGGCTCGTCCAATTTTGATGCGGGTTTTTGCAAAATGATCGCAAAGTTTTGGATCAACATATAGGTTAGGTACCAAAATTATCCGAACCTCCTCCTTCGTTGTCATCTCGGCCGTCCCTAACGATTGTAGCCCCGGTAAACAAATTCGTAAATAGGGAAAATTCTGATATGCGGAAATACTAAGACGTCAAATGAGGTTGGGATTGGATCAGGTGGATAGAATTTACTATTACAAATCCAAAGATACCAAAACGATTTTCGTGGGTTGAGCCATTCACTTGTAGTCGACAAATGTTTCTTTATTTAGACAGTTCAAATTATAACTTCACAAAATTACCAATTGTGGTGAAAACCACCCCCTCTTTTCAACAGCCCTTTTCAGGGCTACCAAAAAGAGGTAGACACAACACAAAAATATTTATAAGACGTCGAGTTATAACTCCGTCAAACAAAATATTTCACCAGAGAGAAAATACGAAATTCTCTCTCAAAAGTGAAATATTAACTAATAACATACAAGGCGACCTCCCTAGACACTTACTGGGCGAGAGAGATGCGACAAGTATCTCGAACCAAGTCGCCTTGAACGAGAAAACTCAAACAGAAAATCAAACGTCCTCTAAAACTAGCAAGGACAATTCAAACAAGCCTACTCGCCAATCAGAAACACTGATTACACGAGAGACAATAGGCGAACCAACCAAGAGGCGGCAAGCAACCACCTCTGGTCCAGCAGCCACCCCAGGGACCCCGTCTGAACAACGGACGCAGAGAAAACACCCGAGATCCCAGTCTAAACTCAAGGTCGTCGGCTCCGCGACGGACGCTCGTAAGCCACCCCCGGGGACCCCGTCGCAGCGACGGACGTGGGGAAACCACCCCGGAGGACCAGCTCAGCTATCATACTCGCAGATACTGAGAAAACAATGTGCGAGCCAATGAGATTACACAGTTGAATTAACGAAATTAAGCGGACCAATCAGGAGGCGGCAGGAGGCGGCCACCTCCCTATAATTACCCCGCTCGGAGCCCTCCGAATTCATTCCACTCTCCGCTCTCGACGACTACACCTCGAAGTACGAAGATTTCTACACTCTCTACGCTGACGAACCTTCTGCATCCCGAGTTCATCTCAAGAACGGCTTCCTACTGCTTTCTACAAGGCCTACCTTCTCTCCACACAGATCTCGCATTGGCATCTACGAGTCCAGTGATTATTCATCCTGCTCATTGCCCAACGTAGTTCTTCTGTCAGGACGCCACCCGGTACATCTATTGATATTCTCATTAGATCGTACGCCCGCTGGGACGTTCCGAGTCGTGTCGCCTGGGTTTCGTAGCACTAGGCTCGTCACCGACCGCTGTGGGCACGCCGGTAAATTACTCAGCTCATACGCTCTAATTTACCGTCCAAGGAAGTCTTTTTCAAGACTACAAGGTAGGACCCTGACATCCGAGCAAAGGAAAGAAGCTCTGTCAAGCGAGTCCACCTTCCAAACCCTCTATTTCTATACATAGAGGTATCGAAAACGAGTTAATAAACTCGGATATTTCGATGGAGCGCCGGCCGTCCTATTTCCTCATGCAAGGGGAGGCGGAACACGGCGCGGCCGGGCCTCTTAGCCCACGCAGCGCTACCTACCCGCTGCTCGGCCAGTCCGCTGTTCCTAGCGACGGCTCAAGGCTCGATCCTCGCGACGAGATCGCCTTCTCACCTAACGTATTCACGAAGGAAACGTTAGATCAAGCCTCACCTACACAAAAGTACGAGGATACCTTTCAGACCCGCTCTGAAGTCAATCATCATGATTCGACAAAGCTTTCCGAATATCCACGATATTCTATACAAGGCTACCCGGCCGATCCGAGTGTCAAATACACTCCAAATGTACAAAAGACAAAGGATACTTTTCAGTACCTCAACCAAGCTCAACATATTCCTCCTACAGAGATAAATCTTAGGCCGGAATATTACAAAACGGCTCAGTACCAAACTGATCGAACCCAGCACCCACTATGCGAGCCCAGTGCTCCACGCGGCTGCGACACGAACTATCCCTCAGTTCAGCCCGCCAAGCAAGCTGACCTTGGCGATTTCGCTCACATTCCTTACAGGAATACTTCAGGGACTAACCCGCATAATCAGAATATAAATGTCCCACTTGGTTTACCTACACCAAGTAAAACATATTTAAATCCACTACACCAATTTAAGGACAGAAGGCCTTTTTTTTATAAAGTAGTTGACAAAGCCAAATCTTCTAAAACTAATAATCTGAATGCCTTACTACTTGCTACACAAAAAGAGAGGAATATGTCACAACAATCAATTTAGTTTCTTGGCGATTTGTTGACAGTCAACCAACATATTACAGTTCCAAGGACATGGCACAGAAGATTCCTCGTGGCTTCAACGTGACTCCAACAAGAAAATTACGTTCACGCATGCGCACAGCGTACCGCTGATTCAATCATGATGAAACTGAAAGGGGACCATCTAGGGCTAAATCCACAGTATTCCAGAAAATTTCATTGAAATCCGATCAAAATCGTGGAAGTTATGGCTGTGACGAGGAAATATAGAAAGACAAACGCACGCACATGCGTACCGCTGATTCAATCATGATGAATGTTGTAAGGGGCCTTTCCCGCATCATCCCTGAAAACCTGACTAAAATCTGTTCAACAATGACGGACTTATGACTATCACAAGAAAATTACGTTCACGCATGCGCAGAGCGTACCGCCAATTCAATCATGATGAAACTGATAGGGGACCATCTAGAGCTGAACCCACACTATTCCTGACAATTTCATTGAAATCCGAACAAAATTGTAGAAGTTATGGCTGTGGCACGGAAACGTGGACAGACAGACGGATGGACAGACACGAAACCAAATTTGTTCAGGAGGACATGAAACCCAACATGCGAGTGAAACTTTGATTTTGAGGCACACAATTTTTTTTTTCATTTCGAAAGTGAAAACAAAGCTTCCGCTGCCTGAAGCAAACTGCTAAGAAAGGTCTTGAATAATGTTCTAGTGTGGAACTCTCTTTTACCAGGACACCAAGTGTGTTTTTATTACGAATATTGTCAAGAAAAAATGACAATAAAGTAGTCGCGATGTGAATCCAATTTCTTTGCTAATCAACCTATGAAGCTCGAATTTGAAATGGAGAACCCTTGGGACGTCTTGAAACGAATCACGAAATCTATAGCCACTCAGATCAGCTGAGTGAGATTCTGAACTATGTTTTTTGCTATTAAACCTGTATGAAGCGGAAATTTGAAATGGAGGCCTATTGGAAATCTAGAAACGAATTGTAATGTCTGAAGCTCCCTAGGTTATCTGGGTGATATCTGGAGCTAATTTCTTTGCTATCCAACCTATGAGGCTGAAATTTGAAATTGAGGCTTCTTGGGACGTCTAGAAACGAATCATGAAGCCACCCACCCCAGATCAGCTGAGTGAGATCCTGGGCTAAGTGTAGTGGATTTATATAAGTTTGGCTGGGAGTCGGGAGACCAAGTGGTACGTCTTGAAAAGTGCTGTTAGGTTGGTTATATGGGTTATAACCTTGGTCGTGGCCCGACGGAAGGTACGAAAAAGTACTCTTATTTACTCGAGAGTTATCCAATCTTTCTGGATAGGACGCACTCGGGCCGTAGGATGAGTTCGCCTCGATCCGAGCCTCTTGCGGTCGCTCAGTGTGATAATATTTTGTTGGAGAATATTCAGGCCTTAGTTGTATATTTTGATCATGAGACGAGACCGTTTGTTTAGGGTACTGAAAAGTACTTTCATATCCGTGGGACGGATGTATGTTCGAAGTAAGTTCGAAGGCGCTCGAGTCAGCTAGGTATCCAGCGGATAGCTGCGTAGAAAGCTCTGCTTTCGTCAGGAAATCTTCATTATTCTCTTTTGATATAGAATGATCGAAAAGAGCTTGGTTCGGCCGTGTTTCAGGCGGATAATTGAGAACAACATCCTTTAAGGGGTTGCTCGTCGAATCTTCGAACGGTCCAGGACGGCGGGAGCGTGGGCGCTCCGTCATCTGGTCGCGTGAGATTGGAATGCGGAAGCGGGCAGCCTGATGAGCAGTTCCCGCCCGTTCTGCCTCGGAGCTCGCGCTCCGGACAGCGTTATGAGCTCCCACCCCGTCGAGGGGGTGGAGAAACGTGGTCTTTTCCTCCCGCTCTGTCTCGAAGCTAGCGCTGCGGACGGCGCCCGGAGCATCTACCCCAGCCAGTGGGTGAAAAGACGGGGAACGTTCCATTTTTGAGGAACTCCCTTGAATTTACTGGTTCTGTTAATGAACCAAAAATTTCTCAGGGGACTCTCTAGTCGCAGGTGACCGGGTCCTCCTGCGTAGTTCTAAAAAGAACTCCCTTGAGCAGTTAATCAAACCGTATGAGGTGTTGATTACCTGGCGTTCTCCCACGGGCGACCAAATGAGCGGATCAGTTTGGTCCGGGCGAAAACGTCTCGGATACCCCAGCGGGCGTACAAGAAAGTGTAAAACCTTTTGTACCGGGTGATATCCTGCCTGAAGAAACGCTGGTAGTAAGTAGCGCTGAAAAGGGCTAGACTTGACGCTACCAGGAAACTCGAAGTGTAGAAAAGCGTGTAGAAACTTCGTCGGAGAGAGAAGAGTCATCAGCCGTAGTAATTAGTTGAATGAATGCGCCCGGTCCAGCTCGTCATATTTATAGAGGGAGGCTGTTTCTAATTGGCCCGGGCTATTGGCCGCTTTATGGTTAGTATGCAAATGAGCTCGCTGATTCTCGGCTCGGCCGGGCTGTTTCCTGATTGGTTCGCTTAGCTTCTCTCGCGCAATAGGTGTTTCAGATTGGCGAGTTAATTTGCTAGCTTCGTCCTTGATCCTCGTAGAGGTCATTTGGTTGCTTTTTCGAGTTGATGTTCTCAAGGCAACTTTCTCGTGTCGTCTTGCCAAGCCTCTCTCTCGCAGTAGGTGTTTGGCTTGACGAGTATTTGTCTTTATTTCGTCCGTGATTATGATTTTCTCATAATTTCTCGGGCAAAATGCATTATTTTGTTTGTACGTAGCTCGACGTCTTTCTTGTGAAGTTCTACTGTGAGAAATTGTTTTTGGTAGCCCTGAAAAGGGCTGGTTAAGGTGTGTGGTGGTTAATTCACCACACTAAGTTCTTTGAAATTCAACCTATGAAGCTGAAATGTAAAATGGAGTTTTTAAGATGTAATTATACATAAATTGCGTTCCTACTTCATTAACTTTTTTCAGTAAAATTATGTTAACCTTTTCGATGCTACGCCCGAATATATTCGGGGCGGAAGTGTTTTACATGCCATGCTATTCCCGAGAATACTCGGGCTACTCGAGACTGCTTTGGTGTGCACGAATATATTCGTGCTCGCTCCCTCGACCTACCAGGTGCGTTTATAACTCTTTATTTCACTAGTACCCCGACAGGGAGCAGCACTGCTTGGATCCAACGATGTTTATCGACGATTGTTGCCATCTTACCTGCTTGATAACAGTTTGGTTTGTTTTGATTTCCCTGGCATTCACAAAAAAAGTGATGTTGCGCTGCGTTTATACTGAACAGGAACTATTGAATACTCTCGAAAATAGTTTTGACGAAGATGAAATATTTCGTGATTTGTTTTCTAATGTTTCAACAGCGAATGGTTCCCCTTCGATGTTCCCTGTTGAGTTACCGTAAAACAGGGTGAAGGTGGATAAAAAAATACGTTTTTTTGAAATATTTTCCTTCAGAAATTAAGCTAAATGCTTCCCGAGCTCATTGTAGCTTCCTTAGAATCTCCTCTTTCAGATGATGTGCCAAAAACTTTTTTGGGGGGCTTCTGCCCCCCCCCCCCCCCCCCCCCCCTTTTATATTGTGAAGATTGTCCGGGTTGACCCAACATTGTGGGGTGAACCCGGACACCGCTTTTTTCCTATGAAAATCGCCTTCAACAACCTTGATAACCGAACCCGGACACTTTTTTACATTTTAAAAAAACTTTATTATCAACAAGAACTAGGATTTGGAACCCTCAGCTGAAAGAACAGTTACCACAGTAGGTATGCACACTCATGCCCTTGACGTGTTGCCAGATTCTGGTTTTGGGGACATTATATTTTTTCTGGAGCTCCCTGAGGCTTGGTTGTTTTTTGGCTTTTTACTCCCTCACGGCAAGTGACAGATTTTCCTTGCAACATCGTCGGGCCTGCCTTCGCTACATACCGCCAAGGCATTGTCAGGGTTCACCCACCAACGTTGCCACTTAACACTACAACGTTCACCAACAACACAAAAGTGCATGAAATTCCTTCAAATTCCTTCAATACCTAGACTAACAGGTATATTTACAAACGATCAATCAACAAGAAATGCACAACTTATCAATAGGACGGGCGGGGAGGAGAGCACTTATCACAATTATCAAAATCAGCCAAAAACAGCCACAACACTTAACAATTTCTGGAGACGCAGTGTTAACCACAATTGAGCTCAAAATCATCTTGCTACATTGAGTAGGAACCGGGACATGTGATACCATGCTCAAAGACATCGATTCCAGAGCCTGGAACAGAAAAATGACACTTTCAGCTGATAAAGCTGCTTTGTCCGGCATCACCCGCTATGTCCGCCTTCAACCTGTTTTACAGTACCTGTTTGCCGACGTCCCAATGATTCCAGCAGCAATTCTGATGACGAAGAGGAACCAAAAGCCGAAAAGGTAAGGGAATATACATGGGATAATTCCGAACCAAATAATGTTTTTCACAATTTCATGGACAATAGAAGTGGGGTTCTGGCCAGCAACATCAATGATCAATCATCAAGATTGACCAAATCGCATATTGCTCGTAAAAAAGTATT
The DNA here is from genome assembly GCA_030762985.1 of Adelphocoris suturalis. Lineage (NCBI taxonomy): Eukaryota > Metazoa > Arthropoda > Insecta > Hemiptera > Miridae > Adelphocoris > Adelphocoris suturalis. Next base: position 4,213,616 of record CM061042.1, on the reverse strand, counting down.
TAGCACAGAGAACCTGAATGATCGTAGAAGCATGCAGATAGCCGGTGCCAGCTGGCTCAGCAGCTAAAAGGTTAATTGCATTCCTACATCTGTACTTTTTTTTAATTGCCATCTAATTACTTTTTTTTATTCCAAATACTCAACCAAAAATGTACCTCATAACTATATTTTAAAATTAAAGTTATTCATGCTGTTTTCTCATGAGGAAAGTAGGAAAATTGAAAATCTAAACACATAAAGTTGATGCACAAATCATTTATTACTAGAAAATTGTTAGGAACAAAGAAGTTTTCAAAATTCATTGAACTGAGACAATCACATGTAATTATAAATATTTAAAACTTGATAAACTGCAAGGAATAAACCCCATCTCTCTCCCTCCAAGCGCGATGATGAGACAAGCTCCCCTTCCTATGCAGCTCAATGCTCTGAGTTCATCCAATGATTGCTAACACTTTGAAATTGTGCGACTCATTGGTGAAACCTTTGCCTTAATAAACAATGTTTCTTCCTTTTGAGCGAAATTTTGTAATGGTGTCAAGATATCTAGCACAGAGTTCGGTCCGTTCAACTAGTGACTAGCAGTTTGTCAGGCAGGGCTTCTATTTGAATCCACAAAGCTTACCTAATACAAGGTACAACTAGATATTGTTTTCCACAGTCTTCATCTTCCTTCAATACATCCAGTACGCTACTGATGGTCAATAACTCTTTTTTAACAAAACATTCACAAGTTTTTTTTTAAAATTTTAATGACGACGTCATTGAACGAATTAGCGGCTATTTCTGGAAGTGTGGTTAAACGTCAAAGATTATCCGTCTGTTTTCACTAATGATCTAACAAACTGTTCCTGAGAAAATCCTTGTTACTTCATTCGTCAAATGACAAATATTCACCTATATTCGGCAACATTGACAAAAATCTCAGTCAACAACTAAAACAGCTAAGTGACGAAGAACGTCCTGTAGTAGGGGTGTTGTTCATAACATACATGAAATTAGTTACAACACAGGAATCATTCGTCTCTCAGTTGTGTTTCTTCTGAACAGATCACCATGGTCCTTGAAAACATGCCTGTGATTCCTTCTAATTTATTTGATAATGTTTTGTGTTCAGCATGGATATCGTTTTATGAAATATATAATGAGCAGATCTTCGATCTTCTTGCATACAACTCTACAGTCTGCAGAACCCTTTGAAACTTAGACATGACAAGGAAGACGATTCATACCACCCGTTTAATCTTGGGGTCATTCGTGCTGCTACATGGGATGAAGCATACGATCTTTACCGGTTTGGGAAAAGAAATTCGCGTGTTGCAGAAACCCTTGTGAACAGGAAATCAAGTAGGTCTCACTGTGTATTCACCCTCAAGTTATTATATCGCAAGGAAGATGAAACTGATAAATTCATTGCAGTAAGAAGTTTCATTCTTTGTGATTTAGCAGGATCAGAGAGAATGAAACACACTGACGACTTGGGTAAAATGGTTGTTAAAGAAATGCTCAACATTAACACTTCGCTACTCACGTTGAATAAGTGTTTTATAGAGCTAAAGAAAGAAAGCCAGAAGTCTTCAAATGAGTCTTCTGTTCCACCATATCGAGATAGTAAATTGACAATGTTGTTTAAAAAGTTCCTTTAAGGACAGGGGCAGTTGACTATGATTGCAAACATATCGCAAGAAGCTAACATGTTTTATCAAACTGAGCAAATAAAATGACTTCCTTAGCTTATAACACCCGAGTCGACAAGAGATGTCCCAAAAAACTCGCTTTCAAATTGCCAAAGAGACGTTTCTCTACTATGTTTGGTAATGAACCACAACATACCACTCCATTATCTAGTTTGAGAGCTAACGTTTTCTCAATGAAAATCATATCAATCGCCCCGTGGCATCTAATGCATGTTGCACGGAACTGAACAAACAAATAAAACAATTGAAATTTAAGAATTCAGAGCTTGAAAGAGAGGTCAACGGATTTGTTGATATCAAATCAAAATAGAGAAGAGTCAGAAAGAAACGAGTTGTTGTCACAAATCAAGCATGTCGAGGAACGTTTGAAATGTGAAGGGTCGAGTACTGATTATTATAAACAAAAAGCATTTGAACTAGAAGAAAAGTACAGAAATAGAGTCCATCAGGCTCACATGAAAGAATTAGAGTATCATCACCGTTTGACGGACCAATTTTTAAAATGGGAAGATTTGATGAATATCCTCAAAACAGAATTTGTCGTGCCTTCAAATGCTGAGCCACATGCTACTGTTCAGCAAGTAGTATCCTTCCATAAAAACTGCATTGAAGCAGCAACAGAAGAAGTGGCGGGTTATGAAAGAGCCCTGGAGGATTTTAAATCGGTAGTTGCTGAAAGAGATGAAGAGAATGTAAAGGGAATCAATCACCACACGCGAAAATAATAAGTAGTATTCCATGACAGCAGTCAAACTGTATACACGAACAACAAAAATGGTTCCTTGAATTCAGATTGACAGGGCAGGACTCAAACGTGAATTTCCTTTCAAGCACTTCTATGGTAATTTTTCCAATCATGTCACCGAAATGATGATGTTGATTGATGGATATCACGGAGAGGTTGTCACAGAGTGTAGTTCCATATCGGGGGCATGGTTGACACTACTACTGCTCTGACCTCACTGCTATGATGGGCATAGGGCTTCTCACCTGTCAACAAAACGATAAATTATTTCCTATATTTAGCAATGGGTAATTTCTGGAACATGGTGTACTATTGGCATCAGTCAATAAATTAATGTTAGCAGCGTAGTTTGAGGAGGGGCAGGGTGGGCAGAGCCCCTCCATGAATTACAGACAACGCGGAAGTTCGTGGTATGTATACAATCAAAACTAATAATTTTACACTTCTAACTTGTATACAATCAAATTTATTACGCCATTATAAAGCTTTTTTTAGGTACACATCACGTTTGAAGACATATTCTAGACTTTTTTTATTGTAATCATTTCCCCAGAACAAAAAATATGAAAAATTTTGGAACGTTATTCTTTACCTTCATGATGAGCAAGTTTTCATTGGAGACATTTTTCTAAGAACAAATGTTTCAAGTGGTACATCAACATGTCTAGAAACAGTTATCAGTGAGAAAATAATGATAAAAAGTCGAAGTTCAAGTAGTAACCAAAACAATATTCATTTTATTAATAAACTATCTATTTACAAAAACTACAGATCCGAGGTTGCCTAGTAACTTCGTCCGGAAGGGTTAAGACACCTTCAATTGGAGAATGTCTTATTCTAAATACGGATACGGTTGCCTAGTAAAGACGCTCTTAGAAGTAAAGAAATTCTTATTAGGTTCGTTTGTGTAAGGGCAAAATGGCGTGGATATTGTACAGCCCCTCCGAGAGGAGTATAATCACCTAGCTAACGAAACGGAAATGTGGATACTGCAAATTGAAATCAAGTCGTTTCCCACTACCTTCAGGGGCGAGCCCATATGCGATTTTTCCCTAGAAAAATATACATTGTTCAGTATCCACCGAATTCCCCTACTTTTCACTGCCTACTTGATCAAGCTTGGTGTTTCCCCTTTTATTAATTGTTTATTGTTGGTAGGTATATCATTTCTATTATACTATTTATGAATTAAATTACAGTTGAAATAAAGAAGAAAAAACAAAACAATAATTAGAAGCCTTCTATGGTGATTGAAATAGTTTAACAGAAAAGATTAAAATGATCTATTGTAGCAATATTTCTATTCTAACCTAGCATATTCCTGATTCGAGTTTGTTTTGTTTACATTTTGTTGTTTGTCGGTCTCGGTTTCTTGCCCCGTTTTTCATTCTGCATACTTATATAATACAATTGTATGATATTGTTCAGAACAAGTGTTTTGCGCTGAAGTAACGCAGAGAAGCGACCATATACCTAAATATATGATTTTGCAGGCAGTAAGTCGTTTAATAGTAGGTATGGCCCATATTCTCGTGACGTGACGCCTGGAGTAGGTTCGCGTTTCAGCCAAAGTCGGCCATGACTGCCCTACGTCAATGAATCGTTACTCAACCAACCTATTTCTCACAAAAAGTTTGCCGTCTCACGTCAACATAATTCGTGGTTATAAGGCCATTTTTCAACAGTTTTGTTTTGAAAAAGTATAGTATTGTAGCAATACAAAGTTTCAATTCGACTAAATGTTATATTAATCGTGCCTGCCTGCGCAATAATTGATTGCAGATTGCTGTCAATGATACCAATCTAACGTGAACGAGTTTTTATTTGGACGGTGCCTACTAACTATTGTAGTTAATCAGTGTCAGAAAACTAAAGAACTTCATTCGTTTAGGCTTTGAGAATAACTATTAACCTGAAAAATAGTAAAGAAAAGATGATTGAAAATTCCTCAGGTGTCTGTACTGCTGTGTAGGTACCTAGCCATTGCTCAGGTAGCTTCATCAGCGTTTTATTATAAGTTCGTAGTACTATGCTTAACTGAAGAAGCTTTACTTGTTATATTGAATGAATAAAAGGAGAGATTTGATAGTTTGTCAAAGTAAACAAGGCAGGTTGTTGCTACACCAAGAAACGAACGTACGTCCTACCAGATTTGCTGTTGGTTTAAAGTGCCTAAACAAAGTAGGTGGGTCGTTGCTTTGCCGAAGAATACAACTGCTGATTAGCAAGTTTGTCAAATATCGAATCAGGGAATATGCAACATGAATTAAAAACCAGCTGCAAGGAAAAAACCTTGAAATGCGTTCTTCTGAAGGTAAAATTTCATAAAGACGGCATTGGCATTTCATAATTGACGGTTATTGCGCGAGTTTTGCAGTTACGGAAATTTTAGGGACAAAAAAGGTAATTAGGTGCCTACTTTCGTTTCTATCAATGAAGTACATGAACAAGCAATAAAATACGGAAAGTATGTAGGTATACCTTACCTCTAGGTACTTACCTTTCCACATATGATACAACTTACTATTCCCGCCTAAAAGAGCTCTCATAAAACATCCTTTCACAAGGCCACTTTCACAGTACTCTAAAGATTTTTAGTTTCAATTGATTCAAAGAACAGTTCTAAAAGTAGATAGGTAATCCACAACATCTTCGCGGCTGATGTCTGGATCATCTAAAACACTTGTATGTCATCAACTCCCCAACACACATTTCATATGGATCTCTACCCCAGAGATTAAATCTTGAGTTCTTAGCGTTTGAGGTCATCAACTGATAATAACTTGATGTAATTTGCATACAATTTATCACCTTGCATATTACAAATAATGAAAATATTGACTAGGAACTAGGTCAGACTATGATATGCAGTTGTCCAGCTGTGACTAAAAATGGCGCATTTTCGCATAGTTTACTCGTCACCATGACAACAAGGTTAAATAACTTCGACTTTGCCTTACCTCGATGTAAGTATGCGCTAGTGTCCAAGTCTCGAGAATATCACCCATATAAGCCTAATGCTCCTCAGTTCATCCGTAGATATTCGTATTTATCGTAGTTTTCAACGTTCTGATTATTAGTTGATTGGATAGTATTTTTTTCTAAATAGTACTAGGTACGCTTTAATAATTCATAGGTAGGTTTGTGAATATGAAAGCGCATGTGATTTCAAATCATTACAAAATCCATTGGAAATCTACTTATATGAACGATTGACAGTTTATTACACAGTCTTCGTATATTCAACAACAAGGACTAGAAATGAATACTAAAACTGTAAAATAAAACAAAATCCTTGACTTTTGCCCCTCCATGAGAAATGAGTTAGCTACGCCACTGAATGTTATTGTAATTCTATCAAGGAGTAATGAAAACAAACCTGTATGTTTTGTTAAGTGTCTTTTGAGACCAACAAGCTGACTTGCTCGGTGGTCGCAGCGTCACAGGCATAGGGCTTCTCACCTATCAAATAAACGACAAATGTAATCATATTCAGCGAACACGTTGGGAATCTAGTGTAGGGGCGCCCTATGGAGGGGGGGGGGGGGGGGGCGACCCACACACACACACACCAAAGGAAAATTGGGATTGACAATGAAACACTCAATTAGAGTCCTATTTAGAGGTCGAATCCCAATCAAATCCTGATTTTTCCAACGGTACAGTTATAAAAGACTTCAGTATTTTCACTACGGAACTGGCATTTTTTGTTCAAATTATACCATTCGATATAAATCTTGTGTTTAAATGTATTAGCGGATGATAAATTTTGTTCACTCATTGGAATAGATAATGCTCGGTTGATCATACTATGGAAAGCTGCGTGCTTATAGACCAAAGGGTGATTTGAAGTACTACGGATCGTTATATCGCTATAATATATCATTTCTATAAACTGAAAAATCATGCATCTCGTTTACCAAAGAGATGTACAGACCTAGAAAATTGATTTCATTCCCGCCATATTCGAGGGTGAATTTGATTAACTATTAGCAGATATTTATACAAAAGGAGGCTATTGCTAAGAATCCAAAACATTTAAAATACAAATTTTCCTATATTTTCTTCATGAAGATCACTTTCTAGAGATTCTGACAAGATTCCTTGACTTCAATGCTTTTTCATATGTATATAAATGTGTGTTAATGTGTGTCATTCCAGACGATTATATGATGAAAATTCCGTTCTTACACCAACAAAGCAACCATTCCGAAATAAAGGATGTGATCGTTTCAGTACTTTTCAGAATTGGTCAAATTTAAAAAGCGTCTTCCGAAATCCAAAGTTCCGCTTGATTTTTGCGTTGTAGAGCTTGCTGATCATTTTCGGTTCCATGTCAGTCTGTCTGCGGTAAATCCTTGTCACTCCCAGAGCTATACCAAGTTTTAGCCTGATTGATGAAATTTTCACGGATCGTACAGGTTAGCTCCAAGAAAGCCCCATTAACTTTCATTGCCTTTGGATTCTCGGAAACTCTAAGGCCAATGGACCAATTTTTATGAAATTTTCAGGGATTGTCTGGGTTAGTTTTTCATTGATATCCTATGGATACGATTGCCGTTGGATTAATAGTAGTCTGCCCTTAAGCGCAAACGTTAATTTCTTATAACCTCGTTTCTCATGATCTATCAGTCCAATTTCATTCAAACTCGGGGAGTTGTTGGGTAAATATCCAGGATGATGCCCTTTTGCATTTTATTGTGATTGGTTCAGTAATAGCTATTGCACATCCACAAAACTAATACTGATTGACACTATTATTAGTGTACAACAGTTGAAGGCAATCTCCAGCTTATATTTATTCGCAGCACTTTATCGCCTAATAACGAATTGAATATAAGAATATAAAACGAATTCATTCATTCATTAATACAATAATTGAATATATGAATTACAAGGGTACAGTAGGTACCTAAGGTTAGTGTAATCCTATCAATGTATTAGTTCATCATCACCTAATAACGAATTGAATACCTTTAGGAATACAAAACGAATACACAGTACGTCACCATTAAATTCCAGAAAACTAGAAACGACCGGTTCTGGCATCAGGGAATTAATAAGGTGGGAAATTGGAAGCTGAATGGTACATATAATAAATAGTACGATTCGTATGGCACCTCAAGGGACTCTACCGGGATCATCTCTGAAAATTTGAACAAAATCCGATAAAATTAACTAAGCTGTGACCGTAACAAAAACATCGCTTTCGCGCATGCGCCTAGCGTACCGCTGCTGATGATCGCGAAGAATGTGATACGGGACCTCAAAAAACCTTGCCCGCATCATCCCTGAAAATCTGACCGAAATCCGTTCACAATTGCCTGAGTTATGACCGAAACAAGAAAATTTTGTTTGCGCCTGCACAGAGGCTACCATTGATTCGATCATGACGGAACTGATAGGGGACCATGTAGAGCTATACCCGCACAATCCCTAAAAATTTGAAGAAAATCGCATCAAAATTGTGGAAATTACGGCTGTTGCAAGGACCGTAACAAGAATATTTCGTTCACGCATGCGCAGAGCGTAACGCTAATGCAATTATGATGATTGTCTTATGGGACCTCAAGGGACCTTACCCACATCATCCCTGAAAATCTGACCGAAATCCGTTCAACATTGACCGAGTTATGACCGTCACAAGGAATTCACGTTAGCGCTTGCGCAGAAGCTACCGTTGATTCGATCATGATGAAGTTGATAGGGGATCATCTAGAGCTTAACCCGCACGATCCCTGAAAATTAGGTTAAAATCGGATCAAAATTGTGGAAGTTATGGCTGTTACAAGGAAATGTGGACGGACAGACAGACAGACAAACAGACCGACAGACACGGAACCAAATTTGTTCAGGAGGCTCTGAAACGCAAAATGCGAGTGGAAATTTTGATTTTGGAGCTAACAATTTTTTTTCATTTCGAAAGTGAAAACAAAGCTTCCGCTGCCTTGCACTCTCGGAAGCAATTAATTCATTCATTAATACGATAATTGAACATGGGAATTACAAGGGTTGTCCAGAAAATAAGTTGCGTTTTGATCTGTAGGGTGGTAGGAGTGGCTTTTGCCAAATCTGGTAACACCGCTCGAAAGAGGAGAGGTGGGGGAATAGAATGAGAGGTGGGTGACCTCAGTCGGTCAGTTACCAACGTCAGGGCAGGTAGTTGAAATGGAGCCCTCCACGTCGCGTCCCGCCACCTCGATCCCCGTTCCCTCTCGAGTTGTTGTGCGCGGAGTGATTCAATTTCTTTATGCACAGGGTTTCAAAACAGTTCAAATTCACGAACACCTCATTTTGTTTATGGAGAAGGTGTAATGAGTGAGTCAATGGTGAGGAGATGGGTACATGAATTTAAGGCGGGAAGACATTCACTTGAGGATGAAAGTGGGAGAGGCAGACCCTCAGTTGTGACGGACGAAATTGTCGCAGAAATCGACAATGCAGTTCGCAAAGATCGTCGTTCAACCCTGGATGAACTCCATCTGAGTTTCCCAGACATCTCACGATCCCTCATCCATGAGATCGTCTCGGAAAAACTTGACTTTCGGAAAGTTTGCGCTCGGTGGGTCCCTAGAGAGCTGACGCCCCAACACAAATTCACGTACCCATCTCCTCACCATTGACTCACTCATTACACCTTCTCCATAAACAGAAATGAGCTGTTCGTGAATTTGAACTGATTTGAAACCCTGTGCATAAAGAAATTGAATCACTCCGCGCACAACTCGAGAGGGAACGGGGATCGAGGTGGCGGGACGCGACGTGGAGGGCTCCATTTCAACTACCTGCCCTGACGTTGGTAACTGACCGACTGAGGTCACCCACCTCTCATTCTATTCCCCCACCTCTCCTCTTTCGAGCGGTGTTACCAGATTTGGCAAAAGCCACTCCTACCACCCTACAGATCAAAAAGCAACTTATTTTCTGGACAAGCCTCGTACAAGGGTACAGTAGGTACCTAAGGCTAGTGTAATCCAATCAATGTATAATAAAAACAAACCTTTAAGTGCTCTCGAGGGTCTTTTTATTTTCTGAAGCTCAATAGCACGGTAGTCACCGCGATCATAGGCATAGGGCTTCTCACCTGATGACAAAACATCACATATCAATAAAATAACGTACAAGATACAGTAATTATGGGATTGGAATTGCTCATGAATAGCAGATGATGATTTTATCATAAAAAAAATAACCAAAACAAACCTGCATGAATGTTCAAGTGTCTTTTGAGATCACCGACCCAACTAGTTCGGTAGCCACAGTTAACACAGGCATAGGGCTTCTCACCTGTTGAAGAAACACGTGAGTTTCATTATATTCAGCAAACACAATGGCAAATTTCTATAATCTGGTCCAGAGACGTCGCATCTGACACGAAAAATGTACCTCCCTCTTCCACCACTTCATTGATCAGTTGGGAAAATAGACCAAAAATAAATTATAAAATAAAATAAAAAAAATTATAACAACTCGCCAACTGTCACCGAATTCCAGATATTTTAGAAGATATCCAAACTAGTTTAATTCATAACTTAAATTTTCACCTTCTAATTTTCTGTCCACCAAATTATTCACTTTCCACTTCTATTCTCTAACCTTTAATTTTCCAACTCATCAATTCGTTTGGTTGGGATTATTGTGTGATCTTTCAATTGGCTCAATTCCCAACTTTCAGCTAATTTTCATAGAACAAAATGAGCTATTTAGATGGTTTCGAAATTTTAAAAGTGGGTAGGGAGGGTCGGGGACCCCCTACGAATCCGTTTTATACATCAAAGAAGACAATCCTATATTTTAACGTCGTATGTATATATTCCTCCATGTGTATTGTGGGTCAATACGACCCACAGCAGTTCCCAGTACTGTCAGGATGAGGCGCCACTCTTCCCCTCAAGCCTCACCCTCTCAGTAGGTTCATGTCTTTTCTTCCAAAGCCTGCTGGAGCCCCCAGTTGAGTGATAGAAGCCAGACAGTCAAGGTAAGTGAGCATTTCTCAGAACATACCGGGTCAGTATGACCCAAATTACTCAGGCATCAGGTATAAGTACGGGTCATAGAGGCCCACAGTACACAGACGATGTTTTATAATTTTATTCCGAGGTTTTTGGAGTAGTATAATACCTTTAATACTGGAAGGACCTGTTATATTCTTGTGAAGACTATTACTAGTTGTAATACAAAATGAATATATTTTGTAGATCTGATGCAAGTCAATGATATTCTTCTTGTACATTCATATTATGAAGTGATTTTGGTTCAGTGTGACAAAAAAAAAGCCACCTCGTTATAGTTATGATACAAATCTGATGTAATATTTTTATCAACATTCCATAAATATTTGTGGTGATACAGGCTGTAATTGATTAACATAGAAACAAGCTGAAAAGCTGGCGGATGATTTAACAGAAAAGGAGAAAATAAAGGATAAAATGGAGAAAGTACTCACATTTCAAATTATTTATTTGTGAAAAGATTCGTTGCCATTAAGAATGAAGAATATTTTTCTATTACAGTCTATCTATAAGTTTTGAAAAAGATTAAACACGTTATTTTTTTTTTTTTTTTTTTTTTTTTTAACGACTGGTAGCTTGGTACGAACTAAATCACTCAATAGACAACGTTTTTCACTAACTTCCGTTTTTTGTTTTGTAGCTTGGTTTGAAAGAACAGAGGTTTCAAAGACCCACAATTCACTCTAGCCAGGAAGATACACATGGAGGGATATATATTTTATATAAATCGTATTATTTACACACAAACACAAACCTGCTCGTAGTCTGAATCTTTATGTTGGCAGATTCAACTTTGTTGTACGAAATGTACATGCAGATGCCTACAAAGAACAGTTACCTACTTTAAAATCGGAAAAGTATCGATAACTGCATTCACTCCCAAGTAGGTGAACAGGATATCTGGCTGTTGGACGATGTAGGTACTTTGTTCACGTAATCAACGGAATTTGATTCAATAGCACAATTTTATTATTTATCATAGGTTTAACTTTAAATGGGAAAAGTTATTAACAAGTGAACACCATCACATACGAACTAAATCACTCGCGACGAAGTTGTGGAAACCCATTTCAAAACGGAAGTCAGTGAAAAACGTTGTCTATTTCCACGAAAAATAAAGAGTTACAATGTTAAATCGATTTTGACGGTTAGGCCATCATCAGTAACAAACAATAACTTACTGAAAGTTAAGCAATGAAAGTTATAGGGGACCGTCAGGAAGCTATCCCGCACAATCCCTGAAAATTTCATCAGAATCATTCCATTAGAATTTGTAGGGAATTTTCCTGGAACATACTCGTATACCCAATTCCCTACCAAGTTTGAGCGAAATCGGATGAACAGATGATGAGAAATCGACGTTATAAGAAATTCATGTCTGTGCATGAGCACAGGCTACTGTTGATTTGACGGCGTTGAAAAATATAAAGGAACGTCTAGGAGCTAACCTGCACAATCCCTGAAAATTTCATCGGAATCTTACTGAAACTTGGTATAGTTTTGGGCGTGACAAGGATTTACCACAGAGAGACAGACATAACTTATTGTTTGTTACTGATGATGGCCTAACCGTCGAAATCGATTTAACATTGTAACTCTTTATTTTTCGTAGAAATAGACAACGTTTTTCACTAACTTCCGTTTTCACCATCAGATCACTCGGGAAAACCCAGGTACACTGGCCGGACTAAGCTGTGGTAGAGGTTTTGTACCTTTGTCGTAATATACTTTCTGCTTCAGCTGTTTATCACGCAGAACCTCTGCCACCCGTTCTCCAGAAACTATTGTTGGGTATAATGGCTCAGGTGATCAGTCCTCGAATATTTCTGTTGTAAAGTAACTCTGCAGGAGATGGTAGTCGATGATCAATAGGGGTATTTCTCAATTCTAGGAGGGCCAGATGTGTGTCTTTCCCTTCATGAAACGATTTTTTTAGTATCTTCTTAATTGTTTGGATACATCTTTCCACAAATCCATTGCTTTGCGGATAATTCGGGGAAGACGTGATGTGTTTGAAATCATATAGCTTGGAGAAATTTCTGAATTCTTCAGATGAAAATTGAGGCCCATTATCACTCAATACTTCAACCGGAATTCCTTGTCTACTGAAACAGCTTTTTAAATGGAGTATGATTGACTTAGTGTCCAAACTTCCCAGCTGGAATATTTCTGGATACTTGCTATACAAATCAACTATCAAAAGAAAATTGGTTTCGTTGATGGTAAAAATGTCTGTAGCCACTGTATGCCAGGGTGTATCATTAAGATCTCTCAACATCATAGGTTCCTTCTTGTTGCGATTTCGATAAAGCGCACAAGTATGACAGGTGGAAATCTTGTTTTTAATGTCCTCCTGCATCGACGGCCAGTATAAGGAACGTTTCGCTTTTAGGATGCTTTTAGTAACTCCGGAGTGATTGAAGTGAAGAAGGTTAAGCATTTTTTGTTGAAGTGAGTTTGGAACAATAATGCAACTTCCTTTAAACAAAATTCCGTCATCCTCAAAAATGTCTTCTTTGTGATTTGCGTATGGCTTTAATGTATCAGGAATTTTATTGTAATTTGGCCATCCTCTTCTTGAATAATCCAACAGTTTTTGCAAGGTACTATCTTTTTCCGTTTCATTTACTATCAAACTATGTGAGTTTTTACTTATTTTAATGTCTTGATACAATAAAGCCACCTGTGCTTCTATTTCTGGTTGAAAAGTGTAGGTGTCATCATCACTGTGAAGTCTAGATAGATAGTCTGGGATGTGGTTTTCCTTACCTGGTTTATAGTGTAAAGTTAAATCATAATTTTGTAGTCTCATTCTCATTCGTTGCAGTCTTTGAGGACATTTATGTAGTGGCTGTTTAAATATGCTAAATAGAGGCTTGTGGTCTGATTCAACCAAAAATGGTTTCCCATATAGATACTGGTAGAATCGTTCACAACCAAAAACCACAGCGAGCATCTCTTTCTCTATTATTGCATAGTTTTGTTGTGTTTTATTCAAAGTCTTACTAGCATATGCTACAGGAAATCTATTTTGTGACAACACCGCCCCTAAACCGTATTGTGAAGCATCAACAGCTACTGTGACATCTTTTGTAGGATCGAAATATTTTAGTATAGGCTTGCTTACCAATGTTTGCTTGATCTTCTCAAAAACCTTCGTTTCTTGAGTACCCCAGTTCCATTTTTCTTTCTTCATTAGTTCTTTTTCTTTCTTCATAAGTTCTCGAAGGGGACGCAATAGTGCTTATGAATATACAGGGTGCGGCAGTGAGGACGGACGGTTTTAAAAAAATCATAAAATAGTTAATTTTCACTCAAAAACAAATTTATTGATGCGATCAGGTTCGCAAGGAAATAGCATTTGAGACAGTCAAGTGTGAAAAATCACATCAGGCATGTGGTGGCCGAAATTGTTTATGCAGTGCTGGAGGTGTTCTTGGGTGTTATCTCCAACATACTCTCTCAACTTGGGCGACTTCCACGCGAATTGCGTCCTTCAATTCGTCCAGAGTTCGGGGCTTTTTCTCGTATACTCTAAGCCTTGAGGTGTCCCCATAAGAAAAAATCGCATATGGATAAATCTGGGGACCGAGGAGGCCAATGAACATCGCTAAACCTGAAAATAAGGCGACCAGGGAAGAGAGGGCGAATATCGTCCATTGATGCTCTGGCTGTGTGGTCGCCCCATCCGGCTGCAACCACACACGTCGGGTTGGAACACGTCGCCGTCATAATTCAGGGAAAAAGAAGTTGGTGATCATTACGACGTAGGGTTATGTTGGAGAGAGTCTACACGAACTTCCATGAACGCCTCCAGCACTGCATCAACAATTTCGGCCACCACATGCCTGATGTGATTTTTCACACTTGACTGTCTCAAATGCTATTTCCTTGCGAACCTGATTGCATCAATAAATTTGTTTTTGAGTGAAAATTAACTATTTTATGATTTTTTTAAAACCGTCCGTCCTCACTGCCGCACCCTGTACTTTTTTTTATCTATTAATTCCTTATGAAGATATCCGAATTAAGGTATTAGAAAGTAAAGTAAAATATATATCCTTACACTACTATATATATAGTAGGGATATTTGGTTCTAAAAGTTGGGCATTTTCAGTTCCAGCAGTTGGGGGATTTCAAGTCCCCCAGCCCCTCCATAACCCTCCTCTCAAATTTAGCTACCTCACTACAGAAGGTAGGGAAGCTTTGTGTTCGTGATTGAAGTCGAAAAAATGTTTGTCTTCCAAAATCAAAATTTCCACTTGTTTTTTGCATGCTGATGAATTTTGGTTCCGTGTCTGTCTGTCTGTGGTAAATCCTTGTCACGCCCAAAACTATACCAAGTTTCAGTCAGAATTCCGATGAAATTTTCAGGGATTGGACAGGTCCCCTATGATTTTCAATGCCGTCAAAGCAACAAGTCTGTGTGCATGCGCAAACATAAATTTCTCATAACGTCGATTTCTCATCATCTGTTAGTCCGATTTCGTTCAAACTTAGTAGGCGATTGGGTATATGTTCCAGAAAAATGCCCTATAAATGATATCACGATTGGTAGGTAGGGTTATAATCATTGCGCATGCGCGAAACTAATATCGACTGACACAGGCAATACTCCGAGTCTATTGGAACGATTTTGATGAAATTTTCAGCGATTGTAACTTTTATTGCCGTCACATACATAAATAGTAGTCTATGCGCATGCGCAAACGTTAATTTATTATAACATAGATTTCTTATCATCCAATTTCGTTCGAACTCGGGGAGTATCTACATATGGGTATTATGTTCCAGAACAATCCAACATGAATTATATCGCGATTGGAGTAGTAATAACTATAGCGCACGCCCAAAACTAAAATTGATCGACACAGACAAAACTCTGAGACTAATGGACCGATTTTTAGGAAATGTTCAAGGATTGTGCGGTTTAGCTCCTAGACGTTCCCCTATAAATGTCATTGCCGTTAGATTAATAGTAGTCTGTGCGCATGCGCAAACGTTAATTTCTTATCTTATCAAACATTTCGACTTGTACTTAGTTCTTCCACTAATTCTATACGTCCATGTTACAATGTGTGAGGAAGCTATACTGCCCACCCAACTTGGCAGACGTTTTTGTTGGTGCGACGGCCCTGGTATACCTCTGACATCAGTTAGTAAAAGTTAGACCAGATAGACAGTGATTAGAATTATACTTTCACGAAATAACAAAACAAACCTGTGTGGATTCGTAAATGTAGTTTCAGATGAGTAAGCCTACTAGCTCGGTAGTCACATCTATCACAGGCATAAGACTTCTCACCTGTAGAAAAAAAAAAAATCACATTTCAATAACTTTAGCTTACAAACTAACAAATTTTTAGTAAAAAAAAAGGAAGAACAAACTTCAAAATTTAAAAAATAAAAATGTTCCAAAATCCTCTCCATGAGAATCTGTATTGAGCCGTTCTGAAACAATAACTAGATTTTGACGCGTTTTCATACTTATACATGATGAATATTATTAATACGATATCCGTCACAAAGATTTTCCCTTAGTGACTACGACTAGAAGACCAGTTGGAAACACTAATCCATTCGCTGGTAATTGTGGTTCAGAAGTTGTTGGGGAAAGGAGGTGTTTGATGTGAATAACTTGGTGCTGTTTGTTATGTGAGTGTAAATATGTCAGTAAACATCTTAGTGAAAATGGGTTGCTGCGCCCTCATAAAGCCCAATGAGTTCATCTGCACTTCACCAGCGTTTGCGAGCTCCATGTACGCACATGGTGGATGCGCGCAGGATGGCAAAGGCTATTCTTGCGAGAATCCATCCTCGCACTGCACCTATCGCTCAATCGCTCAGCCAGCACCTTAAAAAAACTGCACATTTGTGGTGCAAAGTGAGCATCACAAGAGCAGACTGGCGAAAAGATGCGCGTCGCTCTTCACATGCCGCTGCATACTTTCTCTTTTTCTCTTCTTCTGCTGCAATGAAAACTGCTGCGACAGGGCGGGAGACATAAGAGGGAGCGTCAGTGTCAGTGACACGTACATCAAATAACGATTTTGCAATTCTATTCACCCTTGTTTCTATTCGAGTGGGGAGAACCTGATATTGTGTGCAAAAACCTGATATTGGCATAGGAAAAAGATGCGATGTTTTAGCAACTGTCTGCACGAAGAAACAAAGAGTTAGCTGCCTGTACTTACGACGTCATCTACTGAGACAGTAGGATGATGCACAACGACATTGGAGGCCACTAATAAGAAAGAGGAACAGATAAAAATTCAGAAGCATCGCTTAATTTTTGAATTGAAGCATTATGAATTCAAATTATAATCCCATATTTGTTTACGCCTATTATAATCATCATCCATCATACCCCACACCTTGAAACTTTTTTCATTTGCATTACCGTTTCCTTGCCCTTCAGTTTATTTAATTGAATTATTAAAATGTATTCTAAAACCAATACGGCTATACACTTCTTCCACTAAGCATCACGCATCAATACACCGATCATTTTCAAACATTCATTATAATGACCAACCGTATTTCCATAATTATATACCAACCATAATTCCAAACATACATTATAACAATGGATTATGCCCTAATATTGTGATCATTATCTCGCTTAGTTTTGTTACAACTGGCCAGGAATATGGGAAAGGGTGATTTTCAGGCCACAAACGGTTGGTTTTATCTCAGGCAAAAGAGGTAAAAGTTAAACTACTGGAAACCAATGGGAGAAGAAAGAGAAGCCAACAATTCAGCCCAATTAGATCGACTGTGCACAGCTTCAAACTGAGCAGTCTCCAAAAAGCATTAGAGAATTTTCTGGAATAGTGTGGGAGAAACGGTTTAAGTAATAAGTAATGCTCTTGAACATCGATAAATGCTGCTGTATGTCCTTCACCAGAACTAGGAACCCATATGTACCTATTAGACTGTAGCTGAACCCAACACCAAACTTACTGAGGGACTTCCCAGGAAAAGCCATAGGGAACTTGAAACAACAGTCGGCCTTATAACCGGCTTTGCACCTCTACGTTTCCACGTAGACCACATAGGGGCTCACACAAAATTCAACCCTGTGCAGACTATGCGAGGAGACAGATGAAACAGTATCCCACATGATGTTCGAGTGCCCTACAATCAATCACCTATCGCAGATTTGAACTCTTTGGGGCACAAACCCCAATGATGTCTATTCGAAGCGAACAATTAATCAAATGACTCACATCCCTCACCAGAGGGCTGAATCTCTTTGATTAAACGCAAAACTCTCAGAAAAGTACAATAAGCCACCAGGCTCCCGTGCTTGGGGCCCAAAATAACCACACCCTTAGAGTTTTCCTATACATCTACATACATCATGTATTAGCCTGTAAGATAGACGAACATTCCCTTGGTTGAGAGCTAACTATTGTCCTTAGGGTTTCATTTGGTGAATTACCAGAGAGGTCAACCATTTTCAACCAAATGCAATATAAATATAAGAATATGTACAAAATTAATTGATCAATAGCAAAAAACAAAGAAAAATACATACAATCTGTACATATTTATGTACATACATATCCATTTTATTTATTTATTTATTTTTTCAATGGGTATTGTTATTACCCGCTTAGTGTTTTCGAAATGAGTTGGCCCTAGGCGATCGCACTAGGAGGGGCCCACTGTATACATCTGTTTTACAGTTGAGTAAATCTCGTTGTTTTCAATGCCAAAAGAAACGACAAATTTCACTATATTCAGTAAGCACAATAAGTAATGGTTAGTGTTATTCTATTAGGAAATAACCTAAACAAACCTGTATGGATTTTCAAGTGTCTTTTGAGGGCACCAGGCTGTTTTGCTCTGTAGTCACACCTATCACAGGCATAGGGCTTCTCACCTGTCAATAAAACGATAAATTTCAGATATACCTATATATACAGCAAAGATGGTGGCTAATTTCTGGAATTTGGTCTAGAGGTAGTGGCGGGGGGGGGGGGGGGGGGGGGGGGGGGGCTCCCCATAATAAGGTAATTTAAGAAAATTCGCTAATACGATAGTACTGCATGATTGGAACTTTGCTTGGTCTATTAATTTCTATTATTAATTTCTATAATAAGGGATCTGTTATTAAGGTATTGATGAAAGTAAAGTTAAACATGCATTCTTATCAAAACAAAACAAATAAAAATAAGAATCTAGATAGAATTTGTAGTTTTAAAAGCTTGGAATTTTCATTCTCAGCAGTTCGGAAATTTTGAGCTTCCCTCCCTTCCCAAACATTGTGTTAGTGTGACAGCCCTGGTCTTCTGCTGATATCAGACAATAATGTCAGTGTTATACTATAACGAAATGACAAAAACATACCTGAGTGTCTGAGTAAGTGTCTATTCAGATGATCAGGCCTACTAGTTTGGTAGTCGCAGCTATGACAGGCATAAGACTTCTCACCTGTCAAAGGAAAACCACATTTCAATAAGTTTAGCTTACAGAATACGTTACTTTTAACAAATTTTCGGTAAAAACGAAGAATTGTTGCAATGGCTTCAAAAATTTAGGAATACAAATTTTCCGAAATTCTCCCCATGAAAATCCATATTGAGGCACTTTGAAACGATTACTGGATTTTTTACACTTTTAGCGAATTTTTCAAGAAAATTAAGCTATTGCTCTCGCCTCAAAATTTGTAGAATGTGAATTTTTGAAAAAATTTTATGCAGAAATCCGTTTCAGGCTATTCTGAATCATATTCTGAAGTTTAACGCATTTTTTTATGTATGTATGTATATATGTATGTATGTATATATGTATGTATATAAATATGTATATATGTATGTGTCATTCCAGACGATAACTGTCCGTAGAATTGTGCTAGAAACTTCAAACAAATTTTAAAATGTTAAGGACACAAAACGAAAGTTCAAGTTCGTTGGCCAGCATGATCGGATTACATCTTCGGGTTGAAATTTTCAAAAATGTAGTCGAAAATTTCAAAATATCCTGTTTTTGCGATTTGTTGTGCGAAATAATTTTTTCGGCATACTAACATGTGGTATATTCGGAATCACCGTAAAATTTCCTATAAAATATGTATCAAGTTTTCAAAAATTTCAAAGTTGAAAAATCAGTCAAAAATCTTAATAATGCCGTTCGCTAGTTGTAAAAAGTCGGTAATATTTGCATGAAACATTGTCCAAATTCAGATTGAACTACTCTTATGGGAGTATCCCTCTATAACCAATCCTAGAACCATGCTGTTTAAAACGTAGGTAGTGGGTGGTTGTTAAAAAAAAAAAAAAAAAAAAAAAAAAAAAAAAAAAAAGTAATCACAACTGATGAGTTTACTCTGTGAAATATTCCGTCCTCCGATTCTCTCGGTCGCTCTCTTTAATGTTTAACGCTCAACTGTTTTAGGACTTGATGTAGCTTTAATACTGACTGTGGCTTAGAAAAAAGTATGAGTACCTCCTAATTATTTTTAATACATAATTTGATTCCATGTTTGTCTATCAAAATCATAAACTAAAATTTCTCTACACGATCAATAGCGACTGAAATGTCGAAGATTTATTCAAAAATTCGCTCATGGGGTCATGCTGCATGCTGGACTTTTT